>JAHRHZ010000065.1:20543405-20572556 GCA_024137785.1 Ginglymostoma cirratum
TGAGATAACAAGCATGGGGCTGGATGAACACAGCAGGTCAAGCAGCATCATAGGAGCAGGAAAACTTGACGTTTCGGGCCTAAACCCTTCATCAGAAAATTTCTGATGAAGGGTTTAGGCCCGAAACGTCAAGTTTTCCTGCTCCTATGATGCTGCTTGACCTGCTGTGTTCATCCAGCCCCATGCTTGTTATCTCGGATTCTCCAGCATCTGCAGTACCTTTTATCCCCGTCAAATTAACTCTGAGGGGTTTGGCTGGATAGGTTGAGAGGATCCAGAATTTGGAATAAAGGGGGTCTCTCTCAAGACAGATGAGGAGGAAATTTACTTTTCCAGAGGATTGAAAATCATTGGAATTTGCTCCCCCAGCGACCTATGGAGACAGCTCATAGCCCATCCTGGCCTTGATACATAGAGTTTTTTTTTAGAAACGATAAGGATTCCATGGATAATGAAGAACAGGCAGGCAAGTGGAGTTGAGGTCATATTAGATCAGCAACAATCTTACTGAATAGCAGAGCAGGTTCAAAACATGGTTTTCTCCTATTTATATTCTTCTGTAATAATAGGGTCCAGAATGATGCGCTCAAACTTTGCAATTTATGCTGTAATTCAACCTTCCCTTCTGAGAATTAAAAGCTTATAATAGTCATGATTTATATTCCATGTAAAAATATAGATATATATATTCATCATTCCACATTTCCTGAAAATTACATCCTGCATTTCATTTTGCTTCCCATAGGATGTCCCCTTCAATATCCAATTCAGATGTTTTGCATTACACTCATCATTCTCCCCCACACCAGCCCGTGCAGTCAACCTGTCTAACTTCAAGTAAAAAGAAGGGGATTTCAAGACTAGGGGCACATTTTTAAGGTGAGAGGAGAGAGATTTAAAACAGACAAGAGGCAACTTTTTTTTAAACAGAGGGTGGTTTGTGTGTGGAATGAACATCCTGAGGAAGTGGTGGACGCAGGTACAATTACAACATTTAAAAGACATTTCTATAAGTACATGAATAGGAAAGGCTTGGAAGGATATGGGCCAGCAGCAGGCAAGTGGGACTAGTTTAGTTTGGGATTATGTTTGGCGTGGACTGGTTGGACCAAAGGGTCTGCTTCCGTGCTGTATGACTCTATGAGAGAAAACTACATTAGATATTCAGCGAGCTGATGAATGTACATTGGTTTTGGGACTCTTGATAGGAACTGCCCATTCACATATTGGCCCAAACCTGGATAGTCAAAGTCTCAGGTTATCCTGTTCTGGCAGAGGATCTTCCACAAATATGGTGAATCAGACAAACTTGCATTTAATATGACCTTGCATTTTTTCCCCCAACATCAACATCCATGTTTATTCTAATAGGTCCGGGGGGAAATTGCAAACAGTTTTAAATTTTTGATAATCAAAGAGGAGAATTGAATCAGACCAACCTTGAGGTGGGACTGCTCAGAGCTAGCTATCGCATAATCATACAGCAGGAGTCAACTTTTGGAGCATTCATAGTGTACCCCAAATAATACTGCAACAACTCTTAAACATTGGAAGATCATCACTGCATTCAGGAGTGAACCTACTACAAACATAAAACAAACCACTCAGTACTGATCCTGAAACTCTTCTTACATGACCACGACCATGACCTACACCTCCCACTTCAAACCTTTAGATCTACGGCACACATTCAACTCATTATAGAAAAAAAAAGTATGTGTTTCTCAAAAAGCTTTATAAACCGTGAATTACACAGGAATTTGTGGCATTTGGTAATTTTCAAGGTCATAACTGCAACTTGAAAAAAATGTAAGATGGGCATAAAAACAAAAATGAACAAATAATTCAGTCCAAAGAAACACTCAACAAACTCCTTCAAGCTGACTATCAAATAAGATCTCAAGTATCTCAATACTTGCTAAGAGGAAAACAGGCCCACCACCTCAAGACGCAAAGAGGGTCCTCACTTTACAAACACCCAATGTCATACTCATTAATATAGCATCTTCAGGCATACCACAAAATCAAACACTACTGTCTATCATCGAGGGAGGAACAGGCCTGTATGCAACAGGTGGTAAACAATAATGCTGCAGCACAGAATATGGACTGATGGGTCAATAGGTTCTCCACTACCTTTATACTCAGCCCAGTGCCATATCCACTATTACATGAATAAACAAAATCCAACTGTGCACTCATCAAATAAAGCACATTTATCTACTTGGAGGAAGGAGACTATCTTTCTTTATTCATTCACGGGACGAGGGCATCGCTGGCTTAACAGCATCTATTGCCCATGCTTACTACCCAGAGGGAACTTAAGAATCAACTACATTGCTGTGGGTCTGGAATCACATGTAGGCCAGACCGGCTAAGGATGGCAGTTTCCTTCCCTGAAGGACTTTAGTGAACCAGATGGGTTTTTCCTGACAATTGACAATGGATTCATGGTCATCATTAGACTCTTAATTCGAGATTTTTATTGAGTCCAAATTCCAACATTTGCAGTGGCAGGATTCAATCCCGGGATCCAGAATGTTAGAATTAGAATCAGAATCCTTACAGTGTGGAAATAGGCCCTTCAGCCCAACAAGTCCACACCGACCCTTACAGCATCCCACCCAGACCCATCCCCCTATAACCCACACACCCCTGAACACTATGGGGCAATTTAGCATGGCCAATCCACCTAGCCTGCACACCCTTGGACTGTGGGAGGAAACCGGAGCACCCGGAGGAAACCCACGCAGACACGGGGAGAATATGCAAACTCCGCACAGACAGTCACCTGGGGCTGGAATCGAACCCGGGTCCCTGGCGTTGAGAGGCTGCAGTGCTAACCACTGAGCCACCGTGCCGTTATCTGGGTCTCTGGATTAACAGATAATAGCACTAGGCCATTGTCTCACCAGTGAACACTAAGTAATAGTCCAGGAACTGTGCTAATTTATTACATTGCTGCTCTTTTTGAAAAGGTGGTAAACGTGTGCAGGGCTGCATCCACTACTTTTGCATTGTATAGTATTCTTTCTTCCACAGCAATCCTTCAAATCCAAACTCTAACAGGGGCCCCGGTCAGGGTTCACATTTGGCACCAGTGTCCGTTAGGTTTACATGCAAAGAAAGAGATTGATCAACAATTTCCAACTTGGGCCTTAAAATGCTAATTTGACAATTACTGTAATAATTAAATGTCTGGATCTAATTCCTCAATGCTTTAAAAAGGAGTTTTCTGATTGCTTATAAGAATATTTACAAGAATTTTGGATTTTCTTTATTCTCATAATATTATAATAGCTATAAATAGATAGACATTGGACTGCCCTCTTTTTTAATCTTTAAAATATACTGTAAGTGGAGGCTTTGACTCTGAGTGTGTATTGTCAAACTTGCAGCTTGACAAGAACACAGAAAGCTTGAACTATGGATCACCGCTACCACTGGGCACTACATATTTTCTAAAAAAGGTTTACGGGTGATTTCAGTTCCACTGATTCAAGGTTGCTGTCCCAGAGTCTGGAACAGGCACAATATATTTTTCAAATCACCACTGCATACGAGCTATTGGTGCAGCGGGGAGAATGGTGTTCACTGCTGAATAAATAATTTTACCTCTAAACAGCACACTGACTCAAACTTTAAAATTAATTGCAGATGAACATGGAACTACCATCTGTTTTTTAAAAAAAATAGAATGGAAGGTTTGGTACTAACCTCACTTTAATCATTGTCAAAAAGCATGAAGGCAGCCCAATGTCCTCCCACAAGAAAGTCCAGGGCCCCTGAATCTTGGCAGGCTCGCTTATGAAAAGCTAGGCAGGCAGAAGCCATTTCAACATAAAAGTCATTTGCAAACGCAGCAATCCGTATATTGCACATTTTCCTAATCTCCTTTGGACTGCACTAAATGCAAATAAAGTTACGAACTACACAATAATATATTTAGTCCAAAAAAGGTTTTCATGTTAAAAGGCATTTGGCAAAGAAAATTGAAGACTTTAGGAGCTGAATCAATACAAATGATTTTCTATATTGTGTCAACTGTTACTGCTGGTGCACTTATTTTCCACACAGATACGAAGCAACTGATCAATATAAATGTCATGAGAAAGGATTTCTGTTGAGCTTCCCAACTCCCCTGTAGACTCTTAATGCAGCACATTTGCCTGCTGGGGAAGGCTGATGTCAGCGCTTGTGAACACAGCTCAGTGAAAGGATAAGGAGGCCTTTGTTTTCAGTTGAACTGTGAAAATGAGAAAATGGCTCCAGCCGACAAACAAGAAACCCACATGCACGGGTCATCCCAAGCCCTTTGCTTAATGTTTTAAAGTACAATTTATGTAATTCATATATTCACTTTCACAGAAGATTATTTTCTGAAAAAAAAAAGGAATAAAATCTGGAAAAAGGGAGTCAAAGCAGAGGATTCTGATTACAAGATTCACCGAGTCTGACCAGGAGGAGAATATGGGGAAATTTCCTCAAGTAAAAAGCTGGCAGAAAGATAGTCAAATTCTCATGTTATCCTGTCCTAGCAGAGGAGCTTCCACGCATATGGTGAATCAGACAAACTTGAATTCAATATGGCCTTGAAACTTTTTTTTTCTCCAACATTATACAATTGCTTTCAATGAACAGTATTTATATCGCTGGTGTATTAGGGTCAATTCAATTTGCATCGCAACAAGAATGACTTCAAAAGAGCAAGTAGACTGCTCAGAAGCAAGAAAAATCAACACTATTCTGATGGTTTATTAAATATATTCGTGAAGGCTCAAACCAAAGGATAGTGAAAAGGTTTCTCTTAATGTTTACTAAGGTTATGAATGATTCACTACACTAATGGTTGGAAAATGACTTCATGGAGGAGTCACTTCTCTGCTCCTTCACAAATTTCCCCAATTCTCCACCATAAAGTCAAGGAAGATCCTGGCTTCATTAATAGTCTGTACCAACTATAGCCAATGCAATGGTCAGGCATTAACTATACCTAAAAGACTTTGGACAATGGATGCAAATGTCAGTCAATGTTCCAAGCTTTACATAAAAGATTAAAATATTTGGATCTCCAGAAGACAGGGAAGGCTAGTCAGGCTGATCCTCATTGGCAAACCACCATCACTATCAGTGCTCATGAGAAGGAATGTATTTCATACAAACAAAAAGTAACTCTAGAACGAAACCACAACAACATAGTCAACACACTTGGAGAAGGACTAGTGGAAAAAAAATATTGATTGTATGCAAGTGTGATAGAATGTATGTTTTCTCAAACTACTGGTGAAAGGGGAGTTCAAGTTGCCTTGAGAGGTTATAGCTCTTTACTTCAGATGCTTCCAATATCCTTGTCATTAGAACATTGTGATCAAGACATTAAGCACGATGTCCAAGTTCCATTTGAACCAGATACATACTTGATTGAATAATTCTTGTTTAGATTATTAAATTTCATTTGAATGTAATCTATTTCTGAGTCAGTTTTAACCATGGGTATGCAATCTGTTCTTCTTTAAGCCACCAATTTTGCAGCAGAGATGGAGTCATATTAGATCCACCCTTGCCATGAACTGACAATATAAATCAGGCTTTAGTTTTTTTTTTAAAAAGTTCTATTTTTGAAGTACGTTTACCAAGCTGCAACATACATATGGTTATTCGACATAAATGACCTGAATTCTCAGTCCCCATTCAAGGTAGTTCAAGTTGTAGATAACATCAAGCACGAACGGACCTTAGACTATGAAGCAGCAGCCAAGATCCTGACTAGCACATTAATCTGGGCTGATCAGTAACTTCATTTAAGTTCAATGTATAGTTGTACAATGTAATACAAACTGGGACTCAAAACCTTACGTATATGTGCTCTCTAAGTGTATGTAACTTGCCAAGTGAAAAATCTGTAAGGTCCAGAAATCTCTATTGGCTTGCTCAACAAATGTAAATAGCTCAAAAACGTCAAATCCCACAGAAAATATACAGTGCTTTGGTCATGTGATAAACAAAAAATGTCAAATATCCCAAGGCGCTTTAGAGGAGCGATCATCAAATAAAATTAGATACAGAGCCAGATACAAAAATGTAGGATACAGTCACGTACAAACCTAGAGACATAGGGCTTAAGGAAGGTTTAAATGACAAGAGATAGAGATGAGGCACTTAAGGAGGGAACTCTACTCTATAGGCCAAGCAGTTGAAGGCTCAACTCTCAAAATGTAACAATGCAAATGTGGATATCCAAGAGGCTAGAACTGGAGGTGTGTAAAGGTGATGGAAGGTAGTGTGAGGCATTCGAAATAGAGAGGTACATAGTCATGGAAGGATTTGATAACAAGAAACAGGATTTTTAAAAAGTTGAAGCACTGCTGGGATAGGAATCAACATGTTATTAAGCACACGGTGAACGGGAACTGTGCAATCAGCAATTTTGGATGGCTTCAAGTTTACAGCGGATGAAGGGCAGTCAGGACAATCTTGAATTGTCATATCCAGATGAAAAAAATAGGCATCGATCAGGTTCAGCAGATGAGCTGAGACTAGGACAGGCATGGAATGTTATCACAAAAGTAGATCTTCTTTGGTTCATCCAAACTTATCCCAATGACCCTGTGACATACCTTATTATTTAAAAGTGGGTTAAAAAGTGCTACTGTGCAAAAAAACATGAAAACATAGCTTTGCACTAATAAATTCAAATGTATGAAAGTAATGTTTTGTTTAAAAAAGCTACGCTTCCATTCACATTCTGCACCTAATGAAGCTTGTGGACTTTCTGCAGGTTATCTGGTTTTGGATCACATCCACAAGTTTGCAATGGTTTACACAAACCAGCTTTTAGTGTATGGGCCAAAATGAGTTATGAAAGCCAGGACTTTACTGAAAGCTGTATTCTGTAGGAGCTTAGGAGGTTTCAAGGAAAGAACAAACTCTGGAAGTAATTATATACCATCCGTTTTTACTGGCATTAAATTGCAGGGGTGTTTCCGTTTTTCTTTATCTTAAATACAGCCATTTGAACATGATTGTGATCCTCTATACAGTCTGATGCAAGACATTAATTTCAGCTGACGTTGTGAAAAATATATCACTCTACTAGTACAAAACAAGGTGCAGCTTCCTCTTGAAGCAAGAATACAGCATGTAAATCTGACAAACAAACAGCTCTACTTCTTGGCGAGCCAGATGTGAGAGAATAAACGGAGCTATGTTTTTATTCGGTGTGCTGCATTCCAACTGCTCGATTTCACAAACTACAACTAAATCATGCCCAGTTTCATTAGCACAATACCTGCTTGTAGACTAGAAATAAACAGGAAAACTGTGAAATATAAAATGGCATGCAGACAAAAGAAAAATCCCAGCTCTCTTGCTTTGTGACACACAGAAAACCACAACTCTCATGTTGCAACTAATGGAAATTTCTGAAAAGCCCTAGGAGATCAATGCACCAAGAACAAATTTGTGTTACAAGTTTGCTCACCGCTATCACTTCATGTTTTTGAGATAAGGGATAAAAGAAAAGAACTATGCCTCATTTCATATTTACCGAGATTCCTAATTGATCAAACTTTCAAGCAATACTGTCCTCAGAAGTTACCAAGAGCATTCAGCTAGTGACTAAGCACATGGGTAGAATGTCACCTTTGTTGTACTGCTCATTTTTAATGTCGCTGTTTTGGTTCATACCACCATGGAGTCTTGGTAGACAGAAATTATAAGTGCTAAAAATGAGTAAGTAATCAAAGTCAGTTTGCTCCATAACAACTGATACAAATAGGAAAAAATCAGACACTATGAACATGATCAAGAGGTAGGCATGTAATTGATTGAGTAAGTTATTATATATCCAACTTGCTTTGTTAACTACATTTTATGGTCAGGGACATCATCCTGTTTTGTCAACCAAGGCAGTTGCAGACTTCCATTGTTCTTACCTACTTTAGTGCCAGAAAATGTATTGCATTACATCACCACCCACTTGTAAACCATGAATAAATCTTGCTGTGTTACTATGTTGTACCATAAAAGGAAACAGATGATTGTTATGAATGGGACTGTTAATTTTATTCAAGCATATGCAACATTTCAAATGCTTTTCCTCAAGTCTCCAGAGATATTTACATGTACTCAAGTTTTGTTCATATCTATACATTTTACTACTGTTGACAAAAAGGTTTCATGTTAAATTTCCAAAATCACCTTCAATTTGAAAGGAACGCGCAAATTTTCTGTACCAATCTCAAACTCATCTGCAGTTTTTAAGAATACAATCTTATTACTTGTGCTTCATGGAATAATTTGAGTCCAACAGAATTAATGAAGCAGCTACTGCAAATTTTAATCCCAGAATGAATCGACATACACAATCACTAGCTGTTTAAACTCACAAACAGAAGATTTCGTCCTCTTTCTTGAATTTTCCCCAGTGACCTTAACCATGAGTCACTAGTGTTCCATCGAGACAGACACAATAGACGGATCAGAAAAGTCACAACAGCCTATAGGATCAACAGAGAGTTGATTCGCCGCAAAACAGACAAAGGGGAAGATGCAGGGAGACTACTGTGTTGAGGCTGCAGCAAAAAAATCTTAAATGCAAATAAGCAAAGGGAGGCACACGTCAAGAACTGCAAAAATACTTCAGATTACATCTGATATCATGTGGAACGGTGCAGCTCCCAGGTCCAGAATGTGTGCAAGAAACTGCAGACAACTGGACAACACATCATGCCTTTAGCATGTGGATGAACTGACACATTGCTAAACATTTTGATCAGGTTGGGAAGGCTGTTTTCTAAATTACATATGGAGCCTTTTGCTTTAAAAAAAATTGCTACTCAAACACATTTCCCATTGAAATAACGAAATAGAATGATGCAGCCTGCAACAAAAAAAAAATTACTACTCATCAAGGTCTTACTAAGCATTAAAGATCTGTACACACTACATTGTAAATTGAACTGGAATGCAAGGAATGTAGACTACTTCAATTAAGCTCTAAAGCTGGGAACTGTAAGTAGTGATCAGGAATGCATACTGCTACTGCCGACATTGTGCTACATTCATTTTGTCTAGTCAGGAGTAAGTGAAATCTGTTTCAACATGATGCTATTCATGGTCACAGGACAGAAAGAAAAATGTCAAAAGCTTTTCCTGCATTTGTGCACACATGTACTTTATTTTTATAATTTTTTTTACAGATACACATGTATTTTTATATATGGACAGACATATGTATGTGCATACACATGCATTAATTGATGAAACCTATTACTGTTCTCATGTTAACTTGTATGAATAGTCATCTCTGAAAATGATGCAATTTTTCAGCAACATAAATTTTAATCAGATGTAGCCAAACTCTGGGAACATTTTGATATTTTCCACGTATCAAAATTAGAAAGTGGTATGGCACATCTGAAGTTAGAAATATTAGTCTATACCACTTCAGCAGTTTTCCAATGTTTACCGCTTGATTAATTAAAAACATTTTAATGCATTTTCAAAACCTTTAGCTTTTTTAAAAACTCATTCCTCAATTCAGCCTTCCAAGTGCTATACAATCTCTAAGCATTCAGCAGAGACTATGGAAGAACATCTTAAAAGTAGAAAGTTGAGAATAGGAATTCCAGTGCTTACAGATTTGATGGGCGAAGGCATGGAGTAAACAGACTGAGACACGCAAACCAATGTTGCATAAATGTCATGTTCTTGAAAGATTACTGCACGGTTGCAGCAGTCTGCAAAGATTGGGAGGGGAGGGGCAAATATTTGGCGACATTCGAACATGACAATGACAATTTGAAAAAACAGGCGTTAGTAGATTGGGAACCAATCTATGTCAGGGCGAGGGTATGGTTAGCAGAACTAGTGTAGAACACGTGTGGTGTTTTGAATGAATCACATCCATAAAAGGAATAATCTGCAAGGACAGCAAGAGGGTATTAGTAGCAAATAAACAAAGGAAAGGATGGACATTTGCAATGGTCCAGAGTGGCAAAGAAAAGTAGATATCAGTGGTAAGTTAAACTCAGAATGAGAGATAAAAGGTACTGCAGATGCTGGAGAATCCGAGATAACAAGCATGGGGCTGGAAGAACACACCAGGTCAAGCAAGTTTTCCTGCTCCTATGATGCTGCTTGACCTGCTGTGTTCATCCAGCCCCATGCTTGTAAACTCAGAATGAGGTAGCTATTATCTTTGTCTGTGCGGCAATCTATGTTTGACAAAATGTTAAAGTAGAGAAAATTGTAGTTTATCCTGAACTCTTACAATTGACTAACAGTCTGAGGCGCAGTGCAGGTGTAGTATTGCAGAACTGTGTCACCAGCCTCCATGTGGAATTGGCTACGTGTACTCAGATGCTATCATACACGCTTAGCAAAAAGACGTGAAACTTGCAAGGACAAGATGAAAAATTATCGCAAGAGATTCGCTAACTATAACTGTGTATATAAAATGTGTAAAGTGAGGGTAAACCCATTCAACTGGACAATGGAGACAAGTGTGGTCAAATGTATGAAAGACTGGCAGGTCAGGATGGAGGAGGAGACTGGTGTACCATGACTATTGTTACAAAAATCATCACATCTCTTTTGTCAGGATTATTTAATTGCTGTGGCAATTGTCTGATTGGAGGTGCTCAGTGTTCAAAGGTGGAGCCGTAAGAAGCCCAAGGATAATATTAGAGGATATTAACACAATCATTTACCATGTCAGTATCACGGGAGCAAGGAAGGAAATGGAAATTTGCGTAGTCCGCATCTTATTGGTAAAAAAGGTCAAGAAAACAAGAGCTGAGTCTCACAAACAAGATGAGCCTGGTAAATAGCTCAGGGAAGAAAAGACAGAAGCAGCAGAAAAAAATGGGAATACTATATTAGGGCTGGGAGGATCTTCTGACTTTGAGAGAAATAGGGGTGGAGTGGGACGAGGAGGAGGAGGAGGAACATGACAGAGGGGCTGAACAAAAGGTCTTACTCTTTGCGATTAAAGTATTCCGCAAGGGGAATTGTGGAGATGGTAACGGTAACGGAGAGAAGAAAGCTAGGGTTACCTTTTGATTCTGAAAATGAAGTGAAGGTCTCATTTAAGAGCCACAACTGGTGATGAGTTTAGCCAAAGAGTTTCTGCCTTTCAGGGGAAGTGGGGGCAAGTTGAGAACTGAAGAAGTGAACAATTTTCACAAGGACAGCAAGATGCGATAGTGTGTGATGAGGTCCAGCCACAATGGACTATTAATAGCCGAATAGTTCATGTACTATATACCGCAAGTATGTGCCCCATGAACTGAAGAGGAAAGCTGGGGGACTAATCTCGTAATTTTCTTGAAAACAGAAACATGCAACAAACATTCGGAGTGATTGTTTTAAATGAGGTTCTCAAACAACTAGGAACCACTGATTCCTCATTATATTACACCATCAATTTCAGTGAAAACACATTTGGATATACAGCACCAACCCATAATAAATGTAATGTACTGGTATTTGGATAGCACTGAATATTTTTTAAATTCTCGAGGTACATCCATCAATGAATAACTTTCTTGCACTACAGACCGTTAAGGTGACAACGTAGTTTGAGGACACTGTTTAAGTTCATGACTCTTCCAGCTTACATTATGGGTCCCAAATCAGTTTTCTTTTTAAAAAATACAAATTATAACATGGAGTTCAAACACAGCATCTGGAATCATCAGTTAAGAAGTTTACATTGAATGGCAGCAACGGCAAGATAGTTGGGAAAACTGGTTGAGACATCCAAAGAATATCTGGATGCCGAGTGAAACATCCCATTTTCCAAACAAGTGTTGAACAAAAAAAAAAAAACAACATTCTTGTTTGGGAGCAGTAAGAAACTTGTTTGCATGGCTTATCACTCATTATCGCCTTCATTCCTACGAATTCTCACCTCATTTATATGTAGTGTCCCATTCTCCCACATGCCAGACAGAAATTGATGCCAAGAGTTCCCAACATGAAAGTCAGAGAGGTTACCTAGTTATCCCAACTCACCATTCACCTCTCCAGACACCCACTTTGCAAAGTAAGCTCCAACATCTCAGGGAATGCTCCATGGCAAAGACCACACACATCCCCGTCCACGGGCAACATCATCCAGCACACACCAGCCTCATCACATCCTCATAGCACATTCCTGATTCACTTAGAGTATGATTCTGAATGACAATGCTGCACTGCAGAGTGCTCCAGCACCTCTCATAACCTACTTTGCCTTGAATATTTTCTTCTGCTGCATAGATGTCTGAGGTCCGGCAACAAATCAATCCATCGCCATGCCAACCGACATGCGAGCAGCATGCGCAGAATCTCCTAGTGGCTGCACAGCAGTGCAACTTGGAGGGAACGTTGATCATAATGTTCCTGCAAGGACATCCTGCACACAGGGCTGGGTACCCATTTCATGGATTGGAATTGGTACATCTCAGGGATCCTCGCTTGTTCTCTTAGCGTTCAATCACTTTAAGCCTGTTTGGATATTCTCAACATCTTTGCTTTGCTTTTATGCACTTTGCCCCCTCAGCTAGAACTAACAGGCTGACTGTACTTCTGTCTTGCCTTGCTGTTTTGTACAGACAGAGTCAGGTAGCTTGTCCAGGTTGTCAGCCCAGTCAGCCAAGGGGATGGACGTCTTCCTGTATAGTACTGTGCCACAGCAATGTCACACCTGCACCCTACACTGCAAACACACTGCATGTGCTTCAACCAAATTGCCAATACTCAAAATCCCAGGGGAACAGTCCTCAGCCAAGTCAAGGCAGGGAGTCCCAGCATAGTCAAGGGCATTGTCCAATATTAGTCAAGATTTGGGCACAACCAGTTGCTACTCAAGGCGGTCACAGTCCAGATCCCGGTGTTAAGTTGAATGTCAGGAGCACAACCACCCGTTCTGATTCTCTCTGTCCTATTGAGAGTTTTTATTCCTAGAATGAGACAAAAGGAGAGACCAAGTAGGAAAAGCAGTAGTCTGGGGGGAAATTGGGTGGAGGAGAGCAAGGGAGGAAAGATGTTGCACGTGACAGTGAGAGTGATACAGCATGAGCCGTGTGGGAGTGGGTGCAATTGCAAATATAGACCAAGTGTGATATAGCTTAAAGAAGGTGATGGCAATCACCCTCACAGAGTAGAACTTATACTGGTAGCTGTGCACTCCCCTGGATCAGAATGACAGAGTCAAGTGTTGTGGCCTCCTTGGCCAGTCCTAGGGAAAGATGACGACCCTTCTCTGCATCATACCATCCACCAGGACCTCCAGCTTCCTGTCCATAAACCAAAATGCCAATTTCCTCTCATCAGTCATGTCTGGAGCAAATGCCATAAACCATGCAGGGCAGCTCCAGACTGCCAGCGCTCAACTGGGTGCACAATGGTCTTTTAAACATGCTGTTGGCGCCAGGGACGTCCTGGCAGTGACAAGTTACTTGTGCCTGTGGTGAGTGGGAGAAATCGGGCCAACACTGTACAAGCAGGAAAGCATAGGGCATCACGTGGGCCTAAAGAGGCAAATTTTGGATGACACGAAGAAAACTCACTAGATCTTGCAAGGAGAAACCATCTTTGAAACTTGACAAAAACAACACTGCTCCTTTCTAGTAAGATTCAGTATACCAGGCTCACAAGTAGGTGAACGGCTAAAACTAACCAGCATAATGAAGGGCTCAAAGAAACTGAGATATTCAAATATAACAAAAAAAAAGCTCAACTTCAAGAAAAAGACTTCAAATCATTCAACTGATTTCACCATCACACACTCTTGCTCCATGAACCCTGCCGAGAGAGAGAGAGAGAGAGAGAGAGAGAGAGAGAGAGCGCGAGAGAGATATGCAAACCAAATCAACACCCCAAAAGAGTGCTGGCTCGGATCAAACATTCTCAGTTCCAAACAAGAAGATCTATGCAGTAAAAAGGGACAAGCTGCATCTGCTCAAAATGAACTGACAACTAGTCCGTGTTTACATATTAAAGCAAAGATCTGGCAGCATAATTTACTGTTATAAAGGCACATGACAACTTACTTTGGTGTATTTTTAGATAGTTCAGTTTGGTGTTGATTTTACAGTGCCTGTAATTAAATTTCTATGTCATTGACAAGAATCAGACTATGGCCATATTGGAAAATACGTAAATGTGTAAAACACGCATGAAAATGGTCATGATTAGATACACCCTTGGTCAATCAACAGAAAGGTATTATTACAGGTAACCATGCTCCCAGAAAAAAAATGTCAAATGGTATTAAACCATGAATTTGAGTTGTTTACAACCATGTAATCCTTTGTAAAAACCAAAAGAACTGCAGATGCTGCATATCAAGAACAAAAACAAAGTTGCCGGAAAAGCTCAGCAGGTCTGGCAGCATCTGTGAAGGAGAAAACAGAGTTAACGTTTTGGGTCCAGTGACCCTTCCTCAGAACTGTTCTGAAGAGTCACCGGACCTGAAACGTTAACTCTGTTTTCTCCTTCACAGATGCTGCCAGACCTGCTGAGCTTTTCCAGCAACTTTGTTTTTGTCCATGTAATCCTTTGGTTGCATTACAAACTACTGATTCACTATTTACTTATACGTTTAAAATCACAAACTTAACTGAAGGATATTTTCAATTGGGTACGTTGATAGACTACTTGTAGTACAACCCTTGGATACATGTAAAGCCACCAAACAGTACAACTAGATAAAAGAAATCAAGTTGTTGCATTCTGCCTGTTGTGAAGAATGCACTTTTCTTGGTTTCCCAAACCATCACTGAATATAGACTTCACCGAACCTACTTGTAAATGTAGCTCAGTATAATCAAATGTATGTGTAGCATGACACAAAGCAGCATCATGACGCAAATCCGTATGATAAACCAATCTGGTTCAATGCCGGCTGTGGGTGCCAATTTTTATTTTAAAATAGAATGTTTTGTTCATTCAGGGAAGAGGAACCTACAGTCTCCTGCGTCCACTCTCCAGAGATCAGCACAAAGCAACAGACTGAACTGGGACATTCCTTGTTTGAATGGCTCAGCTAACATCTTAACAAAAACTCCTGGGATTGCAATTTACATTGTTTACATTTCTTCTATCACTGAAGCACAGTCAGTTCTCTTCGAGATTATGGCAGTAACACGCTACATCTTGCACACAGATTGCCTTCTTTGAGGAAGTAGATTTGCCAGAGGACAAAGCTCTACCATCTTAAAGATATTATGCACCACAACCTGTTCAACAATTATAGACCTCATTAAAAAAAGCAATTCTTTCAGTTGCACCTATAGACATGGAATTATTTCATTAATACTATTTGATTGGTGAAGGGCTAAAAACAGTTTAGCCACTTACCTTACACCCCAAAAACCAGAGTCGCAGAGGCAGGCGGTCTACTGCCAAGCCACTGTCAATTCCCTAGCACAGATCAATCGCAATATGCTACTGGTTTCCTTATCCGTTAATTGAACATGTGAATACTAGTGGTATCTTCATCAGGTGGCAAACCCACATCCTGTCACCTTGTTGTATTCATGTTTCATGAGATTAGGAGATACATCACATCACATTCAGTTACACCTTCACCCATACAGCTTTCTTTAGCTGAGTTAAAATTTCAGATAGCCATTAAAAAAAATTGCTTTTCTCTCCCTCAATCTTAAAGGTATTAATTCTCACTGGGCTTTACCTCCATGGGAATCAGCAGCCTTTGTGCCTTCCACGAGATGACAGCTTGATGTTCAAACTAAAGTGTCACGTTATTCTGGGTTGACTTGATAACTAGCAAGTAACATTTGTGTCATACAAGTGCTGGGCAATGTCCATTTCCATCTAGAGGACTCAACCATTCTCCCTTGATATTCAATGGCATTACCATCTGAATTACCCACTATCAACATCACAGGGTTACCATTGATCAGAACCGGAACAGGAGCAGAAATATACATACTGTGGCTATTACAGCAGGTCAGAGGTTGGTAATTGTGCAGTGAACAACTTGCCTCCTGAATCCCCAAAGCCTGTCAACCATCTGCAAGGCACATTCAGGAATATGGTGCAATACTCTCCACCTACCTGGATGACTGCAACTCCAATGACACTCAAAAAGCTCAACATCATCCGGGGCAAAGCATCCTGCTTGACTAGTGCCACATCCACCACCTTCAACATTCGATCTGCCCACCAAAACATAGTGGCAGCAGTGTCTACTACCTCTACATTCCCTCAATGTCTCTGCCACCGTAGAGACCTCGGATGTCCATGTGCAGCAGTGACTTCCAGAGCCAGAAGTCAATGTGTTGGCAGATGATCAGCATGCGCAGAACCTCTGAACGGCTGTGCAACGTTGAGAGAATATGGGAACTACTTACAAGATGCACTGTGTCAACTGATAGAGACTCCTTATGCAAAACCTTCCAGAACTCATGACCTACATCTAAAAAGACAAGGGCAGCAGATGCACGGGAACACCACCACTTTCGAGTTGCCCTTCAAGCCACATTCCATCTTGACTGAGAACTACGATGCTGTTCCTTCACTGTTGCTGGGTCAAAATCCTGGAACACCCTGCTTCACAGGACTCTGGGTATAGCTACATTATATGGACTGCGATGGATCAAGGTGGCAGCCCATCACCCCTTCTCCAGGGTAATCAAGGATAGGTAGTAAATAGTGGTCTCACTAGCAATGCACACAATCTGTAGCCATACAAATACCTTTCAGCAAATCACTGAAAATAACAAATTCCATTCCAGCTTTAAACCAGAGAGATTTAACCCAGAACAATTAAAAGCTATTACCACCATATAATTCAATATCGGATGACACAGCACACATTTGGGATTGATTGCAAGACCTTCAAGGGCTGTATGGCTCAGTTCCACACTAGGCTCTATATGCATCAGCTGAGCCATCAGGAAAGCTTATACCAGGCATTTACAAACAGAACTTTAATTTGTTTGAATGTCAATGGAAGCAGCAATAAAACGCACACGGTATGCAGAAAATTCTCAGAAGAAATTGGCTGTAGTATTGAAAACTTGTAAATTTCCCATTAAATAAGTTGAATGATTTCAGTTGTTGCACTTCCAAAAACAAATCTGCTATTGCTTCACTATTCATTATGATTTGGCGAAAACATTTTACTTAGTGAATGGCGTTGTTCAGGAAAAAAAATCTGCCTTAAAGTGATAGTTCTAAACTTGTGCTACAATCATATTGCTCTTACTGAAGGAACATTGGTGCTTTCACAATCTGCTTTATGAAGTAAAATCTAAACATGGCGAAAGCAGCAAGTAAATACTAAATTTATTTTTCCAAGTGCAGTTCATTTTATTCTAAGTCTTCACTTCTTATGCCTCAGAGGTGGGACTCATACTGGACCTAGGTGGCAGAGGCTGGAGGCAGCAACTGGTGAAACCGTATGCAGCTGCCATTATGTGACATAGTAACTGATAGGGCCATCACATCACAGCTGTTATCCACAGACATGAACAAGAGTGGGAACAGAAGTTGATTTTTCCCTTATTTAGCTCCTAAATACAAACACAAATTGAGTGCTACCAAAACGAGATTGACAAATTCAACATGGATCATGGATGCAAATGAAATTATTTCTAATTTGAATGGGGTAGTGCAATAACGCCGTTCGCAGCATTTATTACCACAGGGCCACTGCTCCAAGTCCATTCAGCCAACACAAGAACAAAGGGTTTTATTAATATTTTAACCAAATGACATTGTCTAAGATCACAGAAGGACATGACTGGTCCAGCATGTGTCCCTGGTCTACCCCAGGGTAGAAAGGCTCACATCTAACCAAATGCTGGAATAATGGAGACACTGGCAAATTGCCGTTAATTGCCGGATTCACGCAGATAAAGCCAGGATGAGCAACAACTGGCGTTGGGAAACTGTGTGGAGATCAGATCGAATAAAATAAAAACTATATAAAAATTAGCACTTGAGGATTAAAACTGAATGCATTCTTTCCTCTGCAAAGCGTACAAAACCATGTGTGGAAAATTCCATTCACAGGCTTGCAGAATGCTACATTCTGATAAAGCTCAAGAAAAGCAACACCAGTTTTCTCAATTTGTTGAGTCAAGTTCTCAGATTCTAATAAGTGGTACCTCGCATACAATAAAATAGTGGAAACTGTCTAGTAAAATACGTTTACTGCTCACCCTGGTTCTACCGAGAAGGAGTAGCAGACCACCTCCTGAAAATGCTCACGTCTTAGGGTGAGGAGAGGCAGTGAGAGAGTTGGAGAGGGTGTGGGAGGAGGAATATGTTAGGTGGTGGGGGTAAGATGTGTCTATGTGTATGTGTATGAGTGTGCGAGTGTGTGTGAGTGAGAGAGAGAAAAAGAGAGAGAGAGAGAGAGAGAGAGAGAGAGAGAGCACGCGCGTGCGCGCGCAGGAATGGCGTTTCTATGGCATTTCTGCTCATCAAGCAGCCATTGAAGGGTTGAGGTGACCTGTTAAAGTCAGCTAGATGAATTGCCACAGAGCACTCCCGAGCTGCAGTAGAATGTACTGAAGCTAGAAAAAGGTGAAGAGCGTGCAGTGGCAGAACAAGGGCATAGATTGTTTGACACTAAAGTGTGTCATACAGCATATGTTACGGATCACAATATTACAGATTAATAAAACGGGGAGGAGAATACTCTGTTATACAAAGCATAAAGAAAGGGAATCCAGCATCCATAAAGCAATGTCATATAGACAGGCCTGGGGAGGCAAGAATTAGGTTTTACAACAGGAGTATAGCGCAATCTACGATAGGGTGAGGAAGGATTCACAGCACCTAAAGCCACATTGCCAAGTGAAACAAAGAACGTGGCAGACATCAACATTATTGCATAAAATGAAAGAAAAGCTGGTGTGTACAAAAATAATTGTGAAAGTCTGAAGAAAAATAAGCCACAGTACAATGGTGGATAAAATGATTTCAGAGGATAACATACTCCATATCCTTCTACTCATCTCTTCAAACACAAAAAGGAATTGTCATTCACTTCTGTTTTTATACCGGAAGACTAAGAAAAAAAGAGACACATTCTGGACAGATTTAGAGTCTGAATACACTGAGCTCTTTCTGGTTTAAGCTGATGGACACCAGTTTACGTACAGACAGTACCTGGGCAAGTCCACTATTTAGCCATGAGATTATTTTTAACCTCCATACTGTTTTTTAAATTTTTGCTCAGTGAAATAAGAACCACCTAATATAAGTGCACACAGATACTAGAGCTCAGGGACACTAATAGTTGCCAAATCTGTTCTTCATTCAGGTTGCTTCACCTGCTTCAACCAGTTCCATCTTTTGAAAATTAGTGTAACACAAGAATTCAGTTTGCAGCATGTGGAATGCTTCTAGTCAAGAAATACTTACACTTGAACGTATAATCTGCTTGTTTTAGAGGCATGTTCACTCTCACTTTCCATATCATCTCCTCCCTGGTCCCCACTGAATTTCCTCTTGTTGGGGCTGATGGGTGGAGGTCCTGTGCGGTGGTTGGTGAGCGCAGAGGACACTGGGATTGACTGCATCCTACCGTCACTCCTGAGTGCAGCTTCACCTATGGATCAAATGTTTAAAAAATTAATCGCATTCAACACTGTCCTTCCTACAGCAAGTTGCAAGTACAACCTAGCTCCGCAAAGAGTTAAATATGCTTGCACATTAAAGACTTCAAAAATGTACACAACATGTCAATGAACATCTTAGTAGTTTCACACTAAAAATGTACCACAAATGGATGCAAACACTAGAATTTGCATAAAATTTGCTAATTGCTTTACTGCAATGAGAAATATAACTCAGCACTGCTGTGGGAAATGTTGTTTTTCTTTCTGCACTGTAAGGGCTGTGGCAGAGGAAAAAGCAGCTTGCCAAACTAAACTTTATGAGATTATTGGACACTGCTAATGTTCGTATATATACATAGGCATAAAACCGAACTCCAAACAGATGCTCACACCCTGCCTACATGGGAAAAATAAGTGCATATACCCAAGTCTGCTACAAGGCCCACACCTCTTCCTCAAAGTACAAAAAAAACAGAAAAAGAGACGAGCTGAACATTCAAGAGATTTATTGTTGATAGTTTTCCCCATTGCATTCAGTGAAGGGAAACCACAGTGCAGTTCACCAAACAAATGTCCTATTTTACTGGCTGGGTTGTCTCCTCTAGTCTAACCACACTCCATGGCAACCAAGATGACATCATAACTTTGGCAAGAAATACTCTGATAAACCTAGACTTTTCTGAAAAAAGTTCAGCAGCAGTTTGAATACATTTAATTTAGTTTTTGTCTCTAGAACCAGATACTACACATTCCACATGCAGGATATTCATGTGACTTTTTACAAGTCATAGCCTCATTACCAGGCAGCATTTTGATGCATTTCCAATTTTTCCTTCCTGACTGCTTATTCATTTGAGGCAGCAAAATTCAATTACATCTATTCCCTTGCCCAGCTGAACAGCTATGTATAGAATTTCCACCCCTCCTCCCCATGGAATTTTAACCTGATGTTTGCCAAGTTACTTTCGCTCCCCAGGAAGGAGCCAACAGATGTAAAAAAGCTACAAAAATAAAAATGTGCCAGACAGAGAATTAAATGAACATGAAATAGGACTTACTGAAACTGTGCGTAACATCTCCCAATTCATTCTGACCGAATAACAGAGGTTATTCACATGAAAGTAAATGTTCATGAGAATTATGAATAGTCCCAAAAAAAGTAAAAATTGGTCAAAGCACAAAAGGAGGATAAAATCTAAACAATGGAATTTACAAAATGAGAATAAACTGCTTTTGCCTTAGTAACATTCAATAAATCAGGAGAGGTATCCAAAATGTAGTCTTCTTAAGAATCACTGCACCTGGAAGGGTGGCAACCAGTTTCTCCATTAATAGTCAAACATCAGAAATCTGAAATGTTTTGACTCTCAATTTATCCAACAAAGCAACATCACTTTTTTAAAAAAAAAATCACTCGAGCCTACATGATTAAAACAAAATAAATAAGTACAATCCAGACTTCAACAATACACGTGCCACACGTGGTACTAGGGCTACAGGTCAACATCACTGGATTAGAAGATCAACAGTTGTGCTTGCAAATAAAAACATGCATTTACAATGCATCAATTGCAGCAATAAGTTGATTTGATACTAGATTCAATGCAAGTTTAACCTTCCACTGTGACCATTCAAAGCAAAATGCACATCTCCAAATGCAAAGGAATTTCTTATAGTCCTCCACGACAGTTTTGCGCCCATTAAGCTTTTTTCCATTACCACATTATTTTGTGCATTACAATAATTCATAGCATTTTTATCCAAATTCCACTGTTAATAAAAGGTTGCAGTTTGCACATCCCTATTTGCAGCTAATATTTTTCCTTTGTTCAGCCAGGAAAAGAAAAAAAAAAATGGCTGGGTGGGTGGGGTGTAGAAGGAACTGTCAGCGTTCTCACTTATTTGCATGTGATTTAATCCGGGTCGACCACAGTTACTGGAATGGAAAAATGTAGCTGCAAAGTGTACCAGATGTCCTAGAGTAGTATGTCCAGGGATCTGGCCAGAAGCAATGTATGCACAAGACTGATATATACCATAAATGTAAATTTGTACCCCATATTAACTGAAGATATGCACAGGACTTACAGAAAGACTTTGCTCAGGACTATTTATATCCACAACTGCAAAATTTTATATCCTGACCCATTTTCCCACGTGGAAACCACTCACCAATCATTCTGCCTGTTACAAAGTGGATTTCTGAATGGTTTTCTTTTTAAAATAGAAAACCAATTAAAAAGAAATAAGAATTAAAATGATAATTTAACTGGTGGAGTTAAAATAGACAAATTTATTTGACAAAGTATACATTAAATTGCAAGTCCAAGCTAAGTTAGAATTGTTGTATATTCAAAAGCAAATACAAGATGCCTTTGTTGAAGGGCTGAATTTGTTCTTAAAACCAAACTAAAAATAGAAATCTTCAAAATAATGACAAATTCATTTCAATTAAGAATTATTCATACACAAATAATGCAAATATGATTAACATTTTGGATTCTCTCTCTCTCAGACACTTTAGTTAGATTTGCTTTCATCATGGCCATTCTTGCACTGCTTAGTGGTCAATCTTAGCTTGACCATCTGGCTACTTCAATCTTCTTGCCACAATTATGGAAACAAGGCTACTGAACTTCAGATAATCACATTCCCAATTAGTTGTTTGATGAGAGAGCACACTTAAACTGTGAATCCAGGTTTAGATGCCAAACAACAGTGTAATATCTGCATTTGGTCTCAAATCAAAATATAATGAGAAATTGTTCTCATGCAAAACAGATGGAGATTCCACAGACTTATGCATGAGCAATTTTTCTGTCTTAATCTTAGTTGTACTTTGACAAAGCTGACTGTTGTTTCCACTACTCGTCTTTTCATTTCTACCTTGCCTCCATTTAAATCTGTTCCAGGTTTTTTTGAACTGAAGAAGTGTTCAGATCACTGACGATAGCACTGAAAATGACCTCTCCTTTTATCCCTTTGCAGAGAGATGAAGCAGTGAACATAAAGATGTCAAGCCAGTTTGCATAAAGCTGCAGATCAGGTTTTACAAGGCAGGATCACTCTGGTTTAAGTGGACTTTGCTTCCCGCCAAAATAGTGTGTAGGAGAAAAAAAGGGGGAAAAAAGTGCTTTATGTATTACCAGACCAAATATGGCTTACACAAAAATGACCTTTCTTTGTAACATAACTAAGTATTAAAAACGACTAAGTTTAAAAAATTCCTGCCTTTATATTAGGTGTTGTTCACAACCCCTCAGGACCATCTAAAGTTCTTTTATCTCATGAAGTAGTTTTGAAGTGTAGTCACTGTTACAATGCGGAAACTATGGGGAGTCAATTTGTGCACAAGGTTCCATAGACCACAAAATTAAATAGATTATCAGGTAACCTATGTTAGGTGTTGGTAAATATTGGTCAGATAGTCAGACGACGCTGATTTTATCTGTACGCTTTACACATCAACCCTATAGACATTAATATAACTTGAGAAATGTCTAATTTTCAGTTAGAGTGATGAGACAGACAAGTGACCTGGATTGATACTTCAGATTCAAACCCAAAGCTCCAATTCAGAACTGACATTTGAAAATAATTGCCATCAACACAAACCAAAAGGCAGCTCCTGGTCCATCAGAAGAAAGGAAACTGCTCAATTCTGACAATGTGAAACTCAACTGTCAACTCAGTTTGAGATAACAAGGTGTAGGGCTAGATGAACACAGCAGGCCAAGCAGCATCAGAGGAGCAGGAAGGCTGACGTTTCGGGCCTAGACCCTTCTTCAGAAAACTCAGTTTGATCTTTTTCCAAAATAAAGTGTTCTTGCATTTTCTCAGCAAAAATCCAAGCTAATACCATATGACCAGGTAGAACAGTTAAATGTTGATCAAGTATTTGGGATCCCGTTCAGTAACTGTGAACAACTTTTCAATAGAAGCTGGAAGTGATAGGCATCTCAACAGAATGTCACATTTCTGACTGTGGCATTTCAGAACGTGAGAGAGAAAAAAGGCAATTTTGATCTCCAAGAGAAAATTGTTTACTGTATTATAATATGTACCAGGCTTCCAGTCACAGATGTTTCTCCATACTTTTGGCTATCCTTCATCTTAAAAGGGAGTCTTTCTCACTCCTTTCCAGCAACTCTGGAATACTCAGTACATTTTCAGTTGCCAACTGCTTTTCGCCTGTCATCATGAAAGGATTCTGAAATAGATTTTTGAACAACTATTTGAAGTGAAATGCTCAGAAATCATTCACATAAATCAGGAGAATCACTTTCACTTAAGCTAATCAGTTATTATATTGGTAAAGGATTAATTATTCTGCTGCTCAAAGAGCCACCCAAAAGGTCAGCTGCTAAAATTCTGGTGTTTATTGTTTGGTTTCTACATCCTAGTAACTGCAGTTCAAGGCCAAGGAGAGGGATACAGAAGGAGTATATATCACAAAAGGACACCTCCTGTTGCCTTAGCCATCTGGACACAAACTAAACAAATGAAAATCATTATCAAGGGTTACTAGCCCCACCACAGGGAATGACATCTTTGCATTATTTTCCAGAATAGAATTAATAGCAAATTAAATAATTCTACTACTGTACACAATATGCTTGAACTATCTTTACTAGATTCAATGAGCTCAATGAACATCCTTTTCACAAAGAAAAAATAAGATGCAGATGTTGAAGCTCAAAATTCACTGAGTATCAAGTGTCTGTCATTTGACACGGCGCAGCAGAGCAGGCAGCTGGTACAGAATGGTTCTGCTATATAGCCTTTTCACCCCAGTGCTGCTGCCTCAGCTTTTGTAATGGACTGCTGAATGTCTGCATCCTGGGTGCACAGATCACACTGAATCAGAGTTAAAAGCAGGCACCAAAAGTCACAGAAATTCAGCTCAATTGCAATTCTCTAGGCTTACAATTCTGGGAATTACCCATTTTTGATTTTAAAACTCAAAATGAACAAAAATTCATTTCAAATTTGGCAATGCTCCATAACTAATTTTCCTTTTAGTAATGCTTAATAGTTAAAGCCCCAACCAACCATTGTAAGCAAAAACATTTAAACAACCTGAACATTATAAAATGATCCATCCTTTTTACCTTCTACTCAGAGAGTCAGGAACTATACATATAGGGCAGAATTCAGTGACAATTATATACAAAGTATTTTTGTAGGAATTGGTTTGAACTTGTGTACATAATAAAGCCTTTCAATAATTGATGGGGTAAATTAATTTAATAATTATGTTTCATCATTGTACCTCTGCAGGTCTCCAATTATAATGAAATTTACATTGATAATACTGTAATATAGTCAAACTAAACGATAACAAAATATGAACAAACTAGATAAAGCTGACACGATCACAATGTTCCTAAGCACCAAGCTCCAGACAAAATTTGATTTGCATTGAAGGGGCTTGGGGCAGCAATGGTTATAGTGATTGATAAAAGATATTTAAAACCACTTTTCCCATTATTAAAAAAAGTACATTTTAAAACTGTATTCACATATGCAATTAATATTCTAAATACTGTACATGATTATTACTGATGTAGTTTCTTTAAAAAAAAAAGATTGCGAGCAGGAAGAAGCCAACACATATCAGATTTTTTAATGCCAATTATGCGTGGACCAGATCAGTGACCTCTGGCATTGCCATTAATGTTACTGAATTAGTGTTTGCTGAGCAGGATTGCTTCCAGGTCACAATCACTGCTAACACAGAGGCAATTAGTAAAGAGAAAAAGTAAGTGTAACCACACATTCTGAAACTTCATAAAAAGATTAAGAATAAAATCTGCGCATTATGACTGCCTGATTCCCACCATTAAAAGTTTGCTTTGGTCTTTGATCTTTATTCAAACATACAGTCAGAGTTCCCAGGAGTCCGCAACAGCAAGTTTGCCAAACTGCAATTTGTTTGGCATCACTGAACTGTATTAAAACTCTTAATGATTTCAAACTGAATTAATATGCCCAAGAAGCTGAAAATTGGAAAACAGATGTGGTTAACTGATGTTCCACTAATTTCATGCATGTCCAGATTTTGTGCAAACCAGAATAGAACAGTTAAACTTAACAAAGAAATAAATCATAATAGCCATCAAAATAGGCTGAACCATTCTTAATTTCCATCATATGTTGAATCTCAGTGAAAAAAAATTGGATAAAAGAAATGTTCTAACTTTATTAATACCAAATGAATTCTGGATAAGCATTTCTGTTCTACAGAACTTTGCTTATTTATACTGCATTTTCCATGTTATTAAAATGATTAAGATTTGCAAACTCTGGGTACATTTTATTATTTGTAGAAACCCCCAAAATTTGAGATAAAATCTTTTTGAATAAAATATTCATATAAACAGAGGAAAAATAAACCAAAAAAAACTAGCAAAGTTATAAATGAAATCAGAAACATAAAAATGTTTCAGAAAAACATTAATCCTTTGTCTACTCTATGTTTTAACTTCACCCACATTCATTCTTGAATGGGTAGTTAAATTGCAAACTAACAGGAATAAAAACAAGCTTCCTGTCAATTGTTCTGAAAAGAAATGCCATTTGTAAGTTAATCATTTAAAACAGGAATTCTGTTCTACTCGTCTTAAACTTTTACTTGTATTCTGGTTGTTACAGTTGTAACTCATTAACAGATTCAATTTTAAAACTTGAAGCTAATAAAGCTGACATACAAACACAAAAATGCTAAACAGTTTGCAATATTATCTTAATCAACAGGTCAGGTAGAGACACTCTTTTGCAGTTAACTCTGTTTTATACTTTTATTGAATGAAATCCAAAAATATGCAGCTTTAACTGATTTAGTCACCAGAATGAATATTACTGTACCAAATGTGGTTTATGAGAGAGTATTTTGCCAAACAACTTTATAACACTATTGCTTTTACAATCTAAAAATCAAGCTATCTTTACCACTCCTTATTTGTGGTTTAACAATACAGGTACCTCAAAAGGTTCGATTATTACTGAACTCTCAACGGTACAACAAAATATTGTGCGCAAAGTCTTCTGAACCACAAAAGAGGTGTTTTTTTTTGGTTCAGCCATCGTTTCTTCCAGCATTTGAGAGAAGTATACATCTTTCAATGTCAGAACTTTCTCAGAACTACACAGGAAATGATAAGCTAAACAAAGAGTCAGACTGTGCAAGTACAACATGGCTCCTCAGACGGGCAGCAAATTGCCTTTGTTAGCGCGGCTGGATCCCCGGTGCCTTGGGCACGCAGCGAACACAGCTATTCCACAAAGGAAGACAAACTGGATTTTTTTTTTAAAAAAATGACAGGCAAGTTGAAGAGAAACTGATAGACTGTATTAAAAGCGAGAGATCTAAACATTTTGGATTTTCTAAAAGGTAGTATAGTAACAAAGTGGCACTTGGCAAATCAGAAACAAAAAATGCACCCAACCCATTGTTTATTTTGTTGCAATTCGTGAATAACGAATGAGATTTACCTTCAAAGCAAAGGATGCTAATATTGTTGCTCATCTTGTCCAAGTACTGATAGTTCAGCAGGTCCATTTTCTTTAGTAGCATTTACTGGGTAGCAAAAAGGCCAGCTGTTTGCTTAACCAGATAGCGCGCTTCAAGAATACGCTGCTTTCTCTCTCCCTCCAAAGCTGAAAGGCCCCAGCCTTTCAGATCCAAAATAAAACTTTTTTTAAAAAAATTAACAAGCACAAATGTGGCAAAAAAAGGTTCTATTTGTGCCCACAGACTTATTGTTTGCTTAATTTTTTTTTCTCCTCACAGGCCGGAAACTTTTAAGACTGGGCTCTTCATCGTTAGAGAAGTCAGAAGTGACAGAAACGAAACTCGCCAGCTCTCCTCACAGCCCGCTGCAAGTTAACTGCACAGACATGCAGGCTATGCTTGGTATGACTCCTATGTAAACCAGCTTCCTCTATCTGAGCGGGCTGGCCCACTGAGCATGCTCGCTGGATCCCTCCAGCGCCTCAAATGTCACAGATTTTTCCTGCACACCATCAGGCTCCAAATGCACCAACTGCTGAAGTAGGGAGAGAGAAGGGGAGGAGGGGTGCACAGCCCTGTGACAGCAAACGTTGCTGGCTCTGCAAAAAAAACCTACTACACACAGAGAGTTTTCTGTTTGCAGAATGCGCACACTAGGTATGCAGCGAGTAGAAAGTGTATACATTTTGTACATGATTTTAAATAACCCATTCAATAACAAGTCACAGCAGCGTTGTGATAGCACTGCACGATGTTTACACCCGTTTGGAAATGTTTTAGGTTACAGGCAAGCAGAATCTTGATCCAAAGTTTTACATACTATAGTCTGTTTTTTTTTCTAGTTATTTATTGTTTTATCCCCGCCTTTCTCCAGTTTATTCCCACAACCACACAAGAGGTCAGATACACTATTGCTTCCTAATCTCTGTAAATCTCTGTTCCATTGGAGAACCAAGGAACTGGCCTCTCACGAACTCACCTTTGAGGTGTAACTGAGCGAATTGCAAACACACCCATTCATCTGTGACAATGAGCCCCCTTACCCCTTAAGTGTATCTAGTGGCCAAAACAACTACAAAGCTTCATAAAAACCGAAAGAACTGCAGATGCTGTAAATCAGGAACAAAAACAGAAGCTGCTGGAAAAGCTCAGCAGGTCTGGAGGCATTTGTGAAGAGAGATCAGAGTAAAAGTTTTGGGGCTGGTGACCCTTCCTCTGAATGGCTCTGAGGAAGGGTCACCAGACCTGAAATGTTAACTGATTTTTCTTAACAGATATTGCCAGACCTGCTGAGCTTTTCCAGCAGCTTCTGTTTTTGTTCCTGAACTGTAAAACTTTAGCCTGCTCAAATGACTATCAACATAAAACTACTGGAGCTACTAGATTGTTTAATGAACTATGCACATTTTATTTTTCTGTTGGAAAGACGTTTGGAAAGTGGCAGCATACTGCTGTTCTCAGTACATTACTGTGCAATCAGGTCTGCATTCAAAACTAAAAAAAAGCACAATGTCAAGCGATCTTGTATTGTCATTTGAATAATAGTAAAGTGCTGATTACATTGATTACATTGATGTGATGTCACCATATCTTTATGGATATGGAATAGAATTAAACAGCATCTGTTGAGCCAGTTTAATAAAAAGTTAAAATACAAACTCTCAATACATGATCCAACAGATGGAGCCTTTTAAAAATAAGTAACAAAGTCCTGTCAAAGTCCTTTCAGAGATAGTAGGAACTGCAGATGCTGGAGAATCTGAGATAACAAGGTGTAGAGCTGGATGAACGCAGCAGGCCAAGAGCATCAGAGGAGCAGGAAGGCTGACGTTTCGGGCCGAGACCCTTCTTCAGAAATGGGGGAGGGGAAGAGGGTTCTGAAATAAATAGGGAGAGAGGGGGAGGCGGATAGAAGATGAATAGAGGAGAAGATGGGTGGAGAGGAGACAGACAGGTCAAAGAGACGGGGAAGGAGTCAGTAAAAGGTGAGTGTAGGTGGGGAGGTAGGGAGGAGATAGGTCAGTCCAGGGAGGACGGACAGGTCAAGGGGGC
>JAHRHZ010000065.1:20572956-20597581 GCA_024137785.1 Ginglymostoma cirratum
ATCTTCTCCTCTATTCATCTTCTATCCGCCTCCCCCTCTCTCCCTATTTATTTCAGAACCCTCTTCCCCTCCCCCATTTCTGAAGAAGGGTCTAGGCCCGAAACGTCAGCCTTCCTGCTCCTCTGATGCTCTTGGCCTGCTGTGTTCATCCAGCTCTACACCTTGTTATCCCTGTCAAAGTCCTGCCCAGAGTAGTGCTGCACCTCCTGGCATTTATACATGGAGCTGCTGGATCAGAATGTTTATCAGACATTGTTGGAAAGAATTACAACGCATTAGCATGTACCAATGCAAAGCAGATTTGGCTTTGTATTGATTCAAAGGAACGTGATAAGAGTGTGATGTTCATGATTAGGAGATGCACTCACATCCTTTCAAGCTCCACATTTCTTGCATTCAGGCCTAAAACCTTTGAACATTTTTTGCCATCAGAAAAGAAATTAAATTTCTCCGAGTTATTCAGCAAGGGTATCTAACGACTGGCTGAGAAACATAGACCAAGAGGACATCCCACCGGAGAACTATTGGCCAATTGGATCACTGACTGCTCTGAAGAAGCAGGATCAGTGCTGAGATTAAAAGCCATCCTACCATGTCAACAAACACAAGATAGTGGTGACAGGAATCATGAGGAGTTGCAGAGGCATGTTCAAGAGGTCAGTGATTGGCGTGGGAGGAGAATGCCTGTAGGTCCGGAGAACCTGCAAAAGGGTTTCTCAAAACTCCATCTGCCCAACACCAGCCTGTTCACCTAAAACTGCCAGACTTTCCCGGCGGCATGGGCCTCCCCCACTGCAGATAGCATGCCAATGGCAGTGTCACCAAGGTCATGAAGTGATCATTAATTAGCCACATTTTATTTATTTGTTTGGGTTGAGAGTGGCGCTGGCTAGGCTAGCTTTATTGTTCATTCCTAATTGCCCTGGAGGAGGTGGTGGTAAGCTGCCTTCTTGAATCACTCCTGTCCTTGGGGTGTGGGACACCCATGGTGCTACTGGGGAGGGATTGTGTCCAAGCAGTGAAGGAATGGTGATATTGTCCCAAGTCAGGACGGTGTGTGACTTGGAGGAGAATGTGGAGATGGTGGTGCACCCATGAATCTGCTGCCCCTGTTCTTCTAGATGGTACACGTCATTGATTTAGAAGGCACTGTCAGAGCAGCCTTGGTGAGTTCCTGCAGCGCATCTTGTCGACACTACACACTGCTGACACTATGCATCAGTGGTGAAGGGAATGGATGTTGAAGGCGGTGGATGGTGTCAACTTATTGATTATTAAACACCAGTGCCTATCTAGGCAAGTGGAGAACATTCCATCACACTCTGATCTGAGCCTTGTAGCTGGTGGGTAGGCATTGGGGAGCCTGCAAGTGAGATATTCACTGCTGAATTTGTATCCTCCGATCCAAATATATCGCCAGTATTTATATGGCTAGGCCACACTTCAGCTTCTAGTCAATAGTAACTCTCAGGATGCTGACAGTGGGATGTTCAGCAATGGTAATGCCATTAAACACCAAGAGTTAATGGTTAGGCTCGCTTTTATTGGATATGGTAATGGCCTGACATTCATATTATTTGCCACCTTTCAGCCCAAGCCTGGAATTTGTCCCGGCCTTGCAGCATATTGACAAAGACTGCTTCAATACCCATTGCGGATGGTGCTGAACATTTTTCATCATAGAACATCCACAATTCTCACTTTCTGATGGAAGGAAAGTCATTGATGAGGCTGGAATTCAGAAAAAGAAGCCAGGAAGAAATCCGACGGTTAAAAAAAATCTTCCCCACGCTCGAAAGGCATTTTACTGCAATGTGTAAAATGCATTTTAAATCAGGATTAAAATTTGTTGTACTTTAAAAACAACTTACTTTTCCAAGATGTGGGCCACAGTTCTAAGACTTCACTGAAGCAGGTATTATTTGTGTGGGAGATAAGATAGAGAAGGTTGTCATACTATTTGATCACGATCGAAGCTCAACCCAATTCTACCATCAGCTGACATCCACACGCAAGCAGACTTTCCATCCACTGATTACCGGATAGTGATTTGGAGCTAGAATTCAGGCTAATGTTCTTCCTTTTCAGGGCTCAAAGACATTGGGACCAGCTGCCTATTGCCTTCACTGAGATAAGTTACCTCAACACAGACACAGATTGAACCTTTGACCTTCCTTGGTTTGTATGGTTCATGTCTTCACTAAGTAGTGCAGATCCATGAGAGTGATACTTTCTTTTTAAATAACAAACGATTTCTGTGCTTTCAACCAGTCCTTCCAACACATTTTTGATGTTGCATTTTCTTATTTTCCTGTTGAGTGGATCATTCCCTTTCTGGAAGAACAAAGATCTCCTAGGTCTAATGACAGTTTTCCCCACCTTCCGATTATTAGTAGCCATAATACCATTCCTTTTTCATTTAATTTCCCCTGCCTTCCACTCTATCACAAATATTCCCTTTCATTCTTTCCTCCCTCCCCTACGTTTCCCGCCACTGTACTCACTTAAAAGCTGTTATATCCCTAACTTTTTCCAGTTTTGATGAAAGATCTTCAAACTGAATTATTAACTTTGTTTCTCTGTCCAGAGGCTGCCCAACGTGCTGAGTATCATCAGCAATTTGTGTTTATACGATGGGTGGCATTCGAGAGACTCCAGGCTGAGCATTTTCAATTATTAAAATCACCATGGAGATAGAGGAATGGAACACTGTCAAGTTAGAAGTAAGCATTTCAAAAAACATAAACTTTTTTTTAAAGAAGAGTAGGCAGTGGTTTGGTGGTGGTGGGGGGGGGGAAGAAAGAAGAAAGAAAGATACGATAAAAGGTTGGAATGGAAAGATATGATAAAAGGTTTCTGGGTTTACATTACTATTTGAAATCGGAACCAGAGAATGTGCACAGCAGCACAACCTAGAGGAAATCTAGCAGAGATACAAGGCTGAATGGATGTATCTGGAACTTGAATATTGATCAAAACGGATACTTTTTAAAAAGGTTAAAAACAAGGTTAGCTCAGATATGCTAAATCATCCCCACTCGAGTTACTTTACATTAGTCAATCTCTAACTTCAATGGTTCTTTTCATATTTTCTAAACAAAACTAGCTTGCTGCGTAGTTTTTAAAATCTATGATAATAGACTGAGGTGTCAGAATTAACAGGTCTGGAAATGACAATCTCAGTCATGTAAAGAAGCCCTTTCCATTGCAAAAATATTGTTTGACATGAAGCTCAAACTATGTCCACAACTTACTTACAAACCAGAAATTCAGGTTACTTTAGGCCGGGCAGAAGAAGGGTCCAGACCCGAAACATCAGCTTTCCTGCTCCTCTGATGTTGCCTGGCCTGCTGTGTTCATCCAGCTCTACATCTCAGACTCCAGCATCAGCAGTTCCTATATCTCTGATTCAAGTTACTTTCTTGTTTTGACAAAGGAACAGTTTATGAAATAAAAGACTACTCATGGTTAAAGAAGCTTTCTCACAAATCTGTCCTTAGAATTACCAGTGGGCCAAAACACATTGTAGAGGATGAGTTTTAGATTTCTCAAAAGTCTAAATGCGCTGCATCAACCAGGTACTGGAACTCTGTTTCTGCTTCTGACAGAAGTAAGTATTTCAGGTAAGTTTACCAAGCGAGAGAGAGTTCTGGAGGCAGGAATGTTTTGTGAGACTTCAATGCTCCTGTTATATTTGCATGAGTGTGGGAATACATTATCAAATAGTTACAGTGAAATAATTTATTTGATTTTCAAGAGATAACAAGGTGTGGAGCTGGATGAACACAGCAGGCCAAGCAGCATAGGAGCAGGAAAGCTTGACGTTTCGGGCCTAGACGCTTCATCAGAAATGGGGGAGGGGAAGAGGGTTCTGAAATAAATAGGGAGAGAGGGGGAGGCGGATAGAGGATGGATAGAGGAGAGGATACGTGGAGAGGAGACAGACAAGTCAAAGAGGCGGGGATGGAGCCAGTAAAGGTGAGTGTAGGTGGGTAGGTGGGGAGGTAGGGAGGAGATAGGTCAGTCCAGGGAGGACGGACAGGTCAAGGGGGCGGGATGAGGTTAGTAGGTAGGAGATGGGGGTGTGGCTTGAGGTGGGAGGAGGGGATAGGTGAGAGGAAGAACAGGTTAGGGAGGCGGGGATGAGCTGGGCTGGTTTTGGGATACAGTTGGGGGAGGGGAGATTTTGAAGCTTGTGAAATCCACATTGATACCATTGGGCTGCAGGGTTCCCAGGCTGAATATGAGTTGCTGTTCCTGCAGCCTTCAGGTGGCATTATTGTGGCATTGCAGGAGGCCCAGGATGGACATGTCGTCTGAGGAACGGGAGGGGGAGTTGAAATGGTTCACGACTGGGAGGTGCAATTGTTTGTTGCGAACCGAGCGCAGGTGTTCTGCAAAGCGGTCCCCAAGCCTCCGCTTGGTTTCCCCGATGTAGAGGAGGCCACAACGGGTACAGCGGATGCAGTATACCACGTTGGCAGATGTGCAGGTGAACATCTGCTTGATGTGGAAAGTCTTCTTGGGGCCTGGGATGGGGGTGAGGGAGGAGGTGTGGGGGCAGGTGTAGCGCTTCCTGCGGTTGCAGGGAAAGGTGCCGGGTGTGGTGGGGCTGGAGGGGAGTGTGGAGCGGACAAAGGAGTCACGGAGAGAGTGGTCCCTCCGGAAAGCAGACAAGGGTGGGGAGGAAAAAATGTCTTTGGTGGTGGAGTCGGATTGCAGATGGCGGAAGTGTCGGAGGATGATGCGTTGGATCCGGAGGTTGGTGGGGTGGTACGTGAGGATGAGGCCTTTTTTGGTGAAGAATGGTTTCCTTTCCACAAATATTCACAATAGCAGTGACGTGTTCCCATTCATGGCACATTCTTGACAGTAGTATTTAGCTAAAAGTATTACTATTGTAAAATAAGCTAGCAGGCATTCATGCTACCCCCAATGCAGGTGGAAAGTTCATTAGGGACGGAATTTCCTGTTACAGCATAATTGGAAGGTACAGTCAAAGTTATGCCATTCTTGCAGCCATTTTGCAGATGTCTATTTACAACCAAATTTCCTGTCAATTTATTTAATACATAATGGAACATAAAACATGCAATGAGCAGATCCAGCATAAATTATTGTGGTTTGCAGAAAGTAAACTGACACCATGCATTCCTTTCTCAAGTACAGAAGTAACAGTTGCAGGCCACATAACTGTCATTTCTGCTTAAGAACCTGCAATCTTGGGAGCTTTTCAATTTTAGTACATCATACTGATGTGAATAAAACGTGTACAGAGGAACAAAAAGTTCAGGTCACAGTGGGGATTTAAAAAAAAAATTCTTGGCTGATTTTAAATCTGTTTTGCACAAGTGTAGTGGCAGGAAATATGTGTGTTAGAGTCTTTAGCTTGGGTGTGGAGCCATTGTCCTGAGGCAAGATCCATTTAAACTTGTGTTGATAGGCAGCGCAAGAAAATTCTGTGTAGCATAACGATGAGTGTGGCATGCTTACACTAAGTTTGCCCAATCCTTTACATCAGGTTCTGGCTGCGTGGCTGATTACATGCTTCACCATCATAATTTTCAACACAGAGCAAAATAAAATGTGAATACTGGGGCTTCAATAGTAAATCACACAGAACTGGCAATTCGAGACTGAGTGCTTAAATCATGGTATATAAAAACAAAGTATTACGGATTGTGGAGATCTGAAAGATGTTAAGCGTGTGCTGGAGAAACCCAGCAAGTTTGGCAGCATCTGGGAAGAAAGAAACAGAGTTAAATGTTTTGAGAACAAAGTGACTCTTCTTCAAAACTGAAAATAAAAAGTGACGGCTTTTATGCCATACAGGAGCAGCAAATGGAACAGAAAGAGAAGGTGCCCTAGAACAATAAGCAAAGGAATGCTTCTGGTAGTAGAGATATAAATGGAGGGAGTGAGTGCTGCTCTGGACTTTTACACAAACTCAAAAGTGACCCAAAAGAGGCAACTGGAGACAGCAAAAGCTAAGGGCTGAAACACAAAGGCATTAAAGAGGTGTGCAATTAACTGGGGCGCATCTTTTTTACCTCTCTAAACTAGGGCAGTAGTTAAAATTGTTGTACTGAGAAGTATATTAGAATTGTATTATGGAGGTTAACTTGTAATGATTATCCATAGCTGTAGCTTCGAGTGACAGTCTAAACTTGAAAATCCTAAATACAAACAAAAAAGATGGTAAGGCATGTGATGTTTTGCAGTTGTAGTATGTGCAAGCTGATGGATATCTGTGTGATCTGTAGCAACCACACCTGCAGTAAGTGTCTGCAGCTTGAGAAACTTAGGCTTAAAGTAATTTAGCTGGCGTCTGAGCTTTGGGCACTGTGATATATCAGGAAAGAGGAAAATTACTTGGACACTTTGGTCCAGCAAGCAATCACACCATCTCAGGCTAGGTACCTATCATTTGATTCCTGAATCAGGAGGGTGCGACTGTAAGAAAGGGAGGTAAGAGGATTCAATAAGTAGTAATGGAAGATCCTCACTCTTGCAATTATCCAACAGGTCCAAGGTTCTCACAGCTTATACGGACAGCCGAAGGAACTGCAGAGAGGAGAGCAAACTGACCATAGCACCCTGATGTAAAGAGTCATTCAAGTGGGCAGAACAAACAGAATGTAGCTGTGGAAAGGGAAACTATTGTCAGTACAGACACTTCTCTGCAGCTAACAGTACAAGTTTCAAAGCTAAAGGTTGCCTTGCCTGTCCGATGGTAGGGACATCTCCTTGGAGTGAGAGGGGAAGGATCTAGTTGATGTACTCCACAAGGATACCAATGACAAAAACATTCGTTGTGTGTGATGACCAGTTTGCGGCTAAATTAGATGGAGAATCACAATGATAACAATCTCTGCATTGCTACCTTAGCCACAAGCAAATTTGCATTTGGTTAATAAAATGTGGGAGTTGAATGCATGGCTGAAAGATTGGTGTGATGATTCATGGGCACTGGCTTTAGTACTGGAGAAAGAGTAAGCTGTACAGTTGGAATGGACTTCACCTGAACTGTGCTGGGACCAGTGTACTGGTGAATTATACAGTTAGTATGGTACACTAACAAATCATTCTCCTAAATCAACAGGGGGTGTCTCAGATTTTTGGCAATGTTCCCTCTAAGCTAAGCATTATGACCAACCAACAATCATAAACATTATAGGCCATGCACAAACCATCAGTATTGTGTGTATGGCTGCGGAGAAAAACCTGTACAGGATAATGGACAGGTTCCCATATCAAAGGCTAAGTGCTAAAACAGATAGCCTTTGATATGGGAACCCGTCTATAATACTGTATGACTAGCAAAATGACTATAAGACCGCTATGCTAGATTTTTGGTTGTGCAGAGTAATATCGCTAGTGATGCCCCAGGTCAAAGTATCTAAAATTCAAGTGGACGTCACACATTTTACTTTGTGTTGGCATCATTCTGACACTGCTGGTCTGCTACTACAAATCTAATACCACATGCAACATCCTGTTCTACTGTTCCCTTCTCTTAATAACCAAGAAGCAGTAACAGTACACAGATTTTAAATTTCATTGCATACACATGTTTATGCTGTGCAAAATCAATGCTTATATGTGGCTTCATGATGTCACAAGGCTATCTGTTTCAGAACGCAACCTTAGCTAGCAGTAATTGCATTTATGCACTGAACTGATCAATATCAGCTCCATCCCAGATAACCACCTGAAACTGAACCTGCCTGTTTGTAACTTTGGTATCATGACTGACCTCAAGGTGAATTTCCAAACTCTCAACTGGATTCTCCTTACTTACGTTACTGTTTTAGAGAAAGGCACCAATACCATTTAACAAATGCAACCGAATACATTTCAGGAATCAGGATCCAAAAACCTTAAATAATGAGAGAGAAAAATAGACGACAAATCTGACTCGGCCAATCTGGTCTAAACAGAGATTTACAATTGTGTCTTTTGCTGCTGTACTTATTTTACTATTAACAATGTCCTTCACAAACTGTTCAAGGCAGAAATGTACTGATGCTATCCAATTGCAAGATACTAAAGGAACATATTGGAATAAACAGTATGGTATTCTTGCATTGTAAGCAATTTATAAATGTAAAACTGGAAGTAAAGTAATAGCTAGCATTTCAAATCAAACCTGCCAAACAATTTGTTCCTATAAAAATATCTCACCACCATTGTTGGGACATGTCGCCCAAACAATCTAGATATGATGATGTTTCTTGCTCCTTTTGCAAACAAAGTAGAGGGGGAGAAACCCACAGACCATTGTATTAAATGAGACTAAATGTTGGCATTTAGAAAACTTCATCTCAAAAGTGACACAAAGCTATGCTGATCACACAAGCAGTATAGGACCTGAGGGAAAGTAAACTATTAATTTAAATAAAAGCTGTTATTGCAGGGCTTTTAAAGAGTACATAACATTGTTGCAAGACAAGGGTTTATAGAAAGTTTAAGGCATTGTTTTTATATGCAAATTGGTCAACATTGTCAAAGCAACCTCGAGGTAGTGTGCAGATTTGGTGTGCAAAAAGTGTTTTCCACTTTGTGAAAAATTAATCTCAGTTGGTGCTCTTAAATCCCTGGGGACTCACACTGTTCCCATAACAGAAGGTATTAGGCCAGAGAGTACTTCCTGCAAATTAACTTCTTCGAACAAAAGCCCCATTGTTATAATGCTATAAAAGAGAAATTGTACAGTTTGAGCAGAATAATAGCTGCAGATGTAGCATAGTGAGAGCCAGTAATGAACATCTGTTCTCCAACTCTTCCTGGCTTATAACTATACTTTTTCAATAATCAAGTAAGGTGGATAAGGTGAATAAAAACATTTAGGTCTGAGCTAAAAGTGAACTACACCTTTTGATTTAGGACTAAGGAATATTCAGTGATCCGATCTGATGAATAGATGCCACATTTAAGAGAAAACATATCCACATATCCCACTGGTACCTTTTAATGTAATCTGTAGATACTGGAGCTGAGAAAAAGTTGGCTGGTTTATTCCCAAATCCCATGAGCAGGCAAATCCCTCAACAGCACTGAACTTCCTTGTAAATAGCAGAACGCAAAAGATAAGAGCTGAGTTTTGAAATATATTTCAAAGCAAACATGTAATGCCCAATTTCTTTCACAATATCCTAATGTTTTGGTTGCAAAATGGCAGAAAAAAGTGTTTTTGTTTAAATGCTGTCGAATGGTCCAGGTTTGTTGTCTTACATAGTTTCCTGACAAACATATTACATTAAGTAAATTCTAAACAGTTGATGTAGAACTGCCTCATTTACCTAGACTATACTTGATATCATAAAGTTCATTATGCTACCATGTATGATCTTGTTTTTCCCATTCATTTTCAGCTTTAGCTGCTTTCTTAACAAAAAAAAAAGTTTTGATGCCTCAGAGAAAGAATGGACGAACAAGCAAAAAACAAACTTAAAATTTTAAAATTCATTCCCATGATGTGGCCAACATTTATTGCCAATCCCTGAAGAAGGTGGTGATAAGTCACCTCCTTAGACCACTGCAGTGTATGTGGTGCTGTACTCCCAACATACTGGCCAGTTGGAAATTTCAGGATTTTAAACCATTGATAATGAAAACAAAAAAGTGAGTAATATTTTTTCCAAGCCAGGAACGGCATAGCAAGAGACTAGGACAGGTATTTGCAGCCTGCTGTCCTTGTCCTTCTAGATAGGAGAAGGGACATTTGGAAAGTGCGGTTAAAACAGCCTTAGTGAGCTGCTGCAATGCATCATTTTGTAATGCAGTTGACTGCCTCAGAACATTCCCAAGTGCAAATACTGCTGCCAATTTTAGCAGTGCGAATGCGTAAACAGTAACAAAATTAATCACCAGATCAACCATTCTCCAAGCATTGGTGGAGGGATAACTGTTGGCCAAGAGATCTGGAGAACACCCTGCACTTATTCAAGCAGTGTCACGGATCATTTATATAAAACTTTGGAGGAATCCTGAATTACCATCTCCTCCAAAAGATAGCATTAATACAGGACAGAAAAACCAATTTAGATCAAAGGCAAAATATCAGGAGTACAGCTTGGAACCCACAAACATCTGACTCAGAGACAACCAACTGAGCCAAGGCTGACACAGCAAATCTATAACCAAATTAACAATCTACATAGATGTGTTTACAAGAGTATATGTCTAGGTCACTGGGGTTAAAAGGTGGGGTTAGAATTATTGCAATGACGATACCATATCTCAGCTTGGGGATGTACTAGCCTTGTCCTTGTTCTGATCCTGCTCTCCAGTCTATTCCCGACTCTCTGCTACCATTCCGATAGCTCTCAGTCTTTCATTCCCTTCTCTCAGATTCCTGTTTTCCTTCCTGTCTGTGTACACCAGTGGCAACTTTTGAAACAGCAGGGCGTATTAAATTCTAACTTCTCCACACAGAAGCAGTTGACTGCTGAGAAGTGTTGGGCACAGATACTCCTCGAGCATATCATCATGTAGGTGAGGATTAAAGTGCATACGTGAAGAACGGTTACTTGAGTGAGATTTTGTGGTGTTTCTTTAGGACGTAACCTAAAGATGGGCTCCACACCTTCTTCACAAGGAGGCAGAGGAGGGAACATTTTTGAAATAGTCATTTCCTTTTGAAAAAATCATAGTAACTTTCTGTCCAGTGCAGAATGTCTTATTTACCAGCAAGCCCACAATGCCTGCAAATTTTGCACGTTTGCAAGCCAGCTTTGTGGTTTGCAGGGGGAGGCTTGAGGCAACCTTGTTGATAAATGTAGATCAATTCCACCACTCCTTTTGTTCCATTTTAAACACAAAATGTTGAAAAGAATGCTGAGTAGCTGAGTTTTGCTGTTGTATTTATACTTTTTCAATGTTGTGTATTAAAGAAAGAACAATCTGTCCAAGGTCCTTTGCTACAGCATGTCAATACACCACCTGGCCGTCTAATACATAGAAAAGCAATGGGAAACCCCACACATTCAGAGCCCCACCCTAAACACGAGTACCAGATTAAATATGCATTTTCACAAATGAGAGATTTCAAACAAAGAAAACACTGGCTGCACACATAAATTGAACACGTTTTAGTTTTAGGACCATGATCCAATAATGGTAAAGCAAACGGTATCTGAAATGACCAATTTTTAAAACAAAACCATATCAAGTATTTGAGAGAAAAATGAGGCTGCACTTCAATACTCAGAAGTGCTCCCTCTCGTGTAGAAAAGTAAAACTATCCGTATAGACACTGGAAATGCAGAGCATACCTTTAAAATGAAAGGCATCAATTCTTCAGACAGTGCTGTTAAGGGACAGGGAAGTATTTATCAATATAACTGATTGATGATAATAAAACTTGTAACACTGAAAATGGAATAAGAATTAAGTATTTGAATCAAAAACAGAAGTTGCTGGAAAGGCTCAGCAGGTCTGGCATCATCTGGGAAGAAAAATCAGAGTTAGAGTTTCGGGTCTGGTGACCCTTCCTCAGAATCCATCAGGGTGTCACCGGACCTGAAACGTTAACTCTGATTTTTCTTCACAAATGATGCCAGACCTGCTGAGCTTTTCCAGCAACTTCTGGTTTTGCTCCTGATTTACAGCATCTGCAGTTCTTTCAGTTTTTATTAAGTATTTGAGTGTGCATTAATTTAAAGAGTTGCAATTTCTTCTGGTGTTATTCATGCATTTTAGTAAATTAAAGAGGTCATTGAAATCTACAGATTGTGTTTGATCATTTTCAATGGCAAGTCTTGAGTCTTGACTGACCCCTGTGGTGCATCGCTGTAGCTCTACATAACGTTTCTGCATTAAATGCTCTTTCTGGCTGAGAGGCTGGTGTTCAGTGGAATATGCAATTACAATAACCAAGTTGTGGCACAGAAATTCTAAAGGCAGCTTATTTAATACTTCAATGAATGATAGTATTTTATGGTTAAGGTTTTCCAAGTAAATGTCTTCAGGAGCTGTCATTTTGCTTTCATATCGCCAGAGATATCAGTGGTGTAAAATTAAGAAAACCTTTCAGGATCAATATTTTCATTTTCGAAGAAACATCCAAAGAATTTTAAACCTATTGCGGTTGTGAAGGTGTATATTGAGGCTATTTTCAAAATGGCCTATAACAGAGTCAATGTCAAGAAACAAAGTATTATTTTGAAATAGATCCTTCACAGGTATGTTTTGAGAACCTGTAGCTCTATCATTACCATCTTCTCCATCTGTGTGGTTGGTATGAGTATTTATTCATGAATCCATAATTAAATTGCATATTTTCATTCACCATACAACTTTGTCATGCTTTTCTGTTAAGTGAGTTTCAAAAATATCCTGTTATGTCGAAATAATACATACCTTTTTCCCCAGCACCCTTTCATTAGAATAGTCCACACATTTTGAAATTGAATTCTGTCAATGAACTGAATTGGGTCACAGTTAAGGCAATGTACTGGGCTTCACCAGAATTTGGCCAGGGTCCACAACCAAAATATTAACCTGATTTTTCTTTTTACGTGTGCTAATGGATTTATAATACACATGCACTTTGAGCATTTTCCCTATTTCAGATTTCTAGAATTTAAGAAACTTTGCCTAGAATGCAAGTTAACTGATGTTTGTCTGCCTTGATTAGTCAGCCTCGGTTTCCCAAGTCAAAGTAATGAGCGCTACAAGAACTTTACCTCGCTTTCTTCATTTTACAGTCATCCCTGCAAAACCGTCACGTAGGAATGAGGACCAACACCAACGCAGCTTATTTACTTCACCTCAAGCCAAGATTTTATCAATTAAGCATCAAGGTCAAAAGTCATATACAAGATTTATAGGCAGTATAAAATAACATGGGAATGAGTTGAAATTCATATGCAACACTAGACACTAACTTTTCAGATGGAGATCCTTCCCATGTGGAATCTCACAGACAATGAAGTCCTCATTTCTGTCTCAATGTTGCAGATATGGATGAGTACATCAAAGTTCTTTTCTAAAAATAAAAATGGCCACAACAGCCATCACCAGCAGCATTTTAAGAATTTAGTTTTTCAATTTGTTGACTTTCTGGCATCTTGTATCTGCTGCCATGTACAAATAAAAAATAAGGACTTCTGAAAATGTAACGCATTTTTCTGATACTGTGCTTTGAATTCAAGATATGAATTCATCAAGGAAGCCAACCTTTGCATCAGTGTCCTACACAGGCTGACATGACCACTGTACTAAAGAAAAGTCAAACACAAAGGAAAACAAGTCCCAATTACTTTGTCACAGAGTTAAAAGGGAACTGACACCCCAATACCATTGAAAAAATTTAAAGCAGAAAAGATATTGGTATCATAGTGATAAAACCTGATCTGAGAAACATTCCCCTTTAGAAAGAAAGATTGTTTACATTAACTGGATAGAACAGCCTCAGGAGATAGGAGTGTCTACACCAGATTAAAACATGAAAATGAAAGTGCCACATCAATTTTGTGATTTTTTAAGTAGCTATTAATTTGGAACAATAATGAAGTTGCACAGTAAATGGGTCTTAAAACATTCCTAAAACTGGAAGTATACATAACACTGATACTTGTAGTGGAACTTAAGAGGAAAGCATTTATCTCCATATTTTTGTATTTTGTCTACTGTAGATTCCCCTGCAGCTTTCTGTTTTTTCATATAAAATTAACCAAGCAGCCAAATCTGGGATTATACCCTGCTCCTCAAAACAGGACAAATAAAACTGGCATTTTGAGTTGACGTCACTTTCAAGCCCCAAATCCCTGGATCTCGATATGCCGACTGTTTTATACGGTAGTTTTACAATATTCACAAGATAGAATGACCTGAATCTAGCCATTACATAACAGTTACCAAGCAACGTGTAATTAGACTACACAAAGGAAAAGTTCTAGCTGCTAGATTCTTATCTAATATTCATTCCACTATCTAGTTGGCCAACCGAAGTTTGCAAAACCAGCATTTTAGGATGTAGTTGTGAAAAAAATAAGGCAGAGAATGAGTCAGACAAATGCAGGTAAACCAAAATGTGATGTATGTGAAGTATCATAGACCATTCCCAGGTTCACATCTTGACCTTGGACCAAAGCAAATATCATTGACAGATCAGGGAGGTACAATTTACATGTTGGACAAGAGTTTAATGCTTAAGTAAAGCAGTGTTTTAAAGCTGTATATCCAGTTTGCCACAATAGCCTAAGACTTGGTGACTCTGTTTGCTACGATCACAGTAGAGCACAGATCTTCCAAGATCGATGCTTGAAAACATAGTAAAGTTTACTTCCAGTAATGAAATACTGAATGAGTTCATAAAATCAAAATATTCTGCAGAGAATCAATATCCCCAGTGGCTTAAATGAAGTTCAACACAGCGTGTAATGTTAAATGTTTTTCAATGCAGATAGTGAAATATGGAACTAAACGCTCATTCTTCTCAAGAAAAGAGATTTACTTACAGAAGAAAGCATTAAACATCAGCAAAATACTGTGGATGCTGGAAACCTGAAATAAAAATAGAACGCACTGGAGAAACTCAGCAGCATCTATGGAGAGAGAAAAAATGTTAACATTTCGAGTACAGCTTTAGTTCTGATAAAGAGTCAAATTGGACTTGAAATTGTTTCTCTATCCTCAGAAGTTGCCAGATTTGCTGAGTTTCTCCAGCGTTAAATATGTCTGCCTTGTCCCCACCATCCCCATGTCTCTACAATTTTAGAAAAACTCATAAAACAAATTAAGCCAAAACAAATCAAATTTTCAATCCTTAAAAGAGCAATGTAACACAAGATAAATTTATTTTGTGATTTTATGCATTGGAATTAGATTGCGTTTTTGGATCGGTACAACAGACTCCAGTTCCTATGGTAGCCATCAGTCACAAAGGTGAAGCATGTGAATGGGGTCTCCCCTTATCTCTAAGCAAACTGTTCAGATGTGTTATGACAATTCTGGAGCAGGTGGACTTGAACCGGGGCCTCCTAGCTCAGAGTGGGGCACTACTATTACACCACAAACACTCTAATGTCTCTCCTTATACAATTAGGAAAATAACTAATTAAACTAACAAAACCTAATGAATGAATCAACCAAATTAACAGCTGCATTAAAGTAGCAAGTCTCCATTTCTAAGGGCTCAGGGAACTTAAACAATGCCCTTCACCTGCCTACTTTGACAATATAATTAGCACGATTATTTCAAGACGAGGGGGCACGTTTTTTAAGGTGAGAGGAGAGAGATTTTAAAAAGACATAAGTGGCAAATCTTTTTACATAGAGGGTGGTTCGTGTGTGGAATGAACTTCCTGATGATGTGGTGGATACGGGTACAATTACAATGTTTAAAAGACATTTGAATGGATATATGAATAGGAAAGGTTCGGAAGGATATGGGCCAGGAACAGGCAGGTGGGGACCAGTTTAGTTTGGAATTATGCTCAGCATGCACTGGTTGAGCCGAAGGGTCTGTTTCCGTGCTGTATGATTCTATGACTCTATAAAAGAAAGATCCTTATTTAACTTAATTTAATTACCTAGTTAATTACCTTGTCTAACCAGTCCTAGACTTCTTCAACATTCACTTCACCACGGCAAGCCCAGTTTGAGGTAAAAGACTAGCTGAAACAGGTTGTTTCTGGGGAACTAAAATAAAATTACACAGAAAAGCACAATATATTTGATATAAAAGTCAACCTTCAAACTGAACGATTGGTAATCAGAAAAGAAAATTCTGGGAATGAAGATAATATAATGGTTAATTGCTACAATTTTATATTCTCCTCAAACATTATCTCAGATATGGTTAGCTTCACATCTTGAAGTTCTTGCAATATAAACACCCAATGTAAAGTCCTGTGATACAGTGGTAGTGCCCCTACCTCTGAGCTAGGAGTCCAAGATTCAAGTCCCACCTGGTCCTGAGGTGTGTAATACAAACGCTGAACAGGGTTATTCAAAGAGATATATAAACGCCCAGCGGAGGGCGCACTTAGGTAACAGAATCATTATACTTCTTTATGCTCTACAATTTCATTTTCCTTTAAGATGATTGTCTCAGTGTTACTCCTCTCCTGATGTTATAGTTGTTACTGGCTTGTCAAATATGGCTATATTCAGGGGAGTTGGTGGTGTAGGTATAATGTCACAGGACTAGTTAATCTAGAATGTCAGGCTCATGTTCTGAGGTCACATGGCAGATGGTGAAAATGAAAAAATCTAGCCTTGTCTTAAGAGCTACCCAAATGGTGACCATGTAACGATAGTAAAATTGTAGTAATAACCCATCGAGTTCCTATAGACAAGAGAATCTACCAGGCTTACCTGGTCTGGCCTACAAGTGATACCAGACCGACAGTAATGTACTTGACTCTTAACTGCCTCTGAAATGGCCCCAGCAAGTCATTTAGATCAAGGGGCAGTTAGGATGGGTAATAAATGCTGGCCCAGCCAGCAATATTCTCATCCCTTGAATGAATAAAAAAAACTACGATTGAACACAGTGGTGAAGCCAGCATTTGAAGGCCATCCGTAATCTCCCTTGAGAAGGGAGTGTGAGGCACCTTCTTTAATCACTGCAATCCATGTGGTGTGGGGACCCCCACAGTGAGAGAGGGTGCTGCAAACGAGGGAGTCCCGCTGGATTAATTTGCTGTGTATGTTTGCATTATATGAATGGTCACTTGTTGGGTTCCCATGCAGTCAACATTTTTCCTGAAGACTATTTGGCTTAGTGTGTTGAATAGGCAAAGGGATGAGCTTGACACACTAAGGACAATAAGGCACCAATGTCTCCCAATCTTCAGATATCCTAGAGGAAACAGAATCTCTTATGGAAACAAACAAGATGAATTAACAATTCGAAAATAAACCTCTTGCTACGGTAAATTTACTAAGGTAATGTAAGCCAGTAGCAGTCCAATGTAATATTGAGGGGTGGGAGGGGGCATCAGCATCTGAGCCAAGATGCCTCCAGGTAGAATCCAGATGAGTTTCCTGATAGTAAAAGCAGCTTCTCATTCTGCATAATACAGTTTGTCACAATAGCCTTTAGGAACATTACAAAACGCTAGTGCGGCCTCACTTGGAATATTGTGTACAGTTCTGGTCGCCCCCATTACAGGAAGGATGTGGAAGCATTGGAAAAGGTGCAGAGGAGATTTATCAGGATGTTGCCTGGTCTGGAGCGAAGGTCTGACGAGGAAAGGCTGAGGGACTTGGGTCTGTTCTCATTGGAGAGGAGAAGGCTAAGAGGGGATTTAATAGAGACCTACAAAATGATCAGCGGATTAGATAGGGTGGACAGTGAGAGTCTTTTTCCTAGGATGACGACGACGGCTAGTACGAGGGGGCATAGCTGCAAATTGAGGGGTGATAGATTTAAGACAGATGTCAGAGGCAGGTTCTTTACTCAGAGAGTGGTAAAGGCGTGGAATGCCCTGCCTGCCAATGTAGTTAACTCAGCCACATTAGGGGCATTTAAACAGTCCTTGGATAAGCATATGGATGATGATGGGATAGTGTAGGGGGTGGGCTTAGATTAGTTCACAGGTCGGCGCAACATCGAGGGCCGAAGGGCCTGTTCTGCGCTGTATTGTTCTATGTTCTATGTGGTTTAAAGTTCTGGATATAACATAAGGATTAATTGAAGTAAACAACGTTGAAAGTGTGAGTTACTTTAAAAACAAGTTTTTCTGACTAAACCATCTGCAAAGAGGAGAATTTGAAAACTGGAAGACCAAAATTGACACGCTATTGACAGGAATCAAGGAATGCTTGACAATGTCAACAGGGAGATGAAACAGCCATGGAGTTCTGGATTTGCTAGAGTTTATAAACGATGGAAATTGGATGATTGGTAGAAGAGTGGTGGCAAAATATTATCCCTATCTGTAGATGGATTATAAAAAATATTGGAATCAGCCTTTGAGGGGTTAATAATCTGAGACCTTAGAGAAAACAGGCATAGAGGTTACACATTCAGCAGTGGAATCTGGGCAGGCTTCCTGGATAATAAATGATGGAAGTAATGAATATTATCAGGAAACCTTTAACATGACTTATGGAAAACAGAAAACGTGGTTTTAAATGCTTAACACAAACCGAATGCAAATACATTTTGTTATTTGTTTTATAGATTCTGTTCTAGTCTGATTATCATAGACGAACAAATTAGAGGACAAACATTCTTACAGCACTGTCAAAAACAGCTAATCATTTTATTTAATTACAAGGGGTGCAGTTCTTTGTGAATGAACTTTGTTCAGTAGATTTTCAAAGAATCTGGCACGGTAATTCAATGTGTATTTTTGGCTCAGATTTCAGTCTATAGTCGCTCTCCCACAAGACAAAGGTTGTTCTTATTGATTCCTTGGATTCTCTTTTTTTTTGTTTATTGAAAGGAGAGAGGTAACTCAAGGAGAAATGCTTTATAGGTTATAAAGATCATTGACTTGAAATCTTAACACTAGCTTTCTCTCCACAGATGCTACCTGACCTGATGAGTATTTCCAGCATTTTGTGGCTTGATTATGAAAACATTTGTATTTATTACAACATATACTGTTTTTAAGAAATAAAAAAATGTTCTTTGATAAATAAATGGTGTGTTAATTTACAACTGAGTAAATATTTAACTTTATACCCAAGTCAGGCAGAAATATAACATGTATTACTTTTGGATGGCCAGTATACAGTGACCAGGTTCCTGTGTTGGCTTCCTGGGCCTCATAATCATATTACTTAGGTTCTGGTCAGGTAACAGTACACTCCTGCTTTTTGCAACATGAAACCTGCTTAAAAATCCCATTTGTATCACTAAAACACAACAAGAGTAGAAAAAAAAAATCAGTTTGCGCAGTCATGGATGTGTGATTATGGTTTTAACCGTGGAGGGAAAGTAGCAGAAACCAGCAGCTGGATACTGGACTACAGGTGGAAAATGCAGTCTTGACATTTGGGACAGAAAGGTGAAGCACAGTACACCGTATGATTTAACCTCAAAAAAGTAGTGGCTAGGTTGAATGTGTTGGTGCCAGCAGTAAATAGATGCGATGACTAAAAAGTTCTAAATCAACTCTGATACCCTTATTCTTCACAATTAAACAGATCCGAGGAAAGGTGCTATAGGCCTGCTTCCCTTCTTCTGTGCGTTAATACCTCTAGAATTGGCAGTTGGCCCCACAGCATATGGAAAACTGGAGCCTCAAGTCTTGAAATACTACACAACGAAAGAAGGGTCATTTAGTGTGAAAGTTTGTTCAGATTTCAAAACAGATTAGGTATTATTTACCAAATTATTTCTTCTGCCAAACTCTGAGGCAAAAAGCTATTTGCATTTAAGTATCCTTCTGTAAGTGAAGGAAGGATTTGATCACAAACTATTAAATGCAAATCTCTCAACCATTAAATATGTTCTACAAAAAGAAAAATCAAGGTGCTTTTGTGATGTTTCTACGATATCTAGAAATTTGTCCTAGATTTGTGAACTTCACTGCTAAAGCCTTTAAACTGCTACAAACTTGTCAAAATTGAATACATATTGTTGTTTGCTGTTAAAGTATCGTAACCGGGCACTAACCCTTGCAGTTTGAACGCCCATTATGTAACCTTGAACAATTGTACTAAACAAAAGGAGAATTTTTAGTCGACATGTAACAAATGGAATACAAGCTGCTTTACATGTTGCTTAATAGTATTTCAATAAATTTAAATATATTGGCCTAGCTAATTCAAATGAGTCAAGCACAATGAAATATTCTGCTGGTCATGACATGATCATAAATCTTTCTGAAGAGTTAAAGTTATTGTACATCTCAGCAATAGCGAGTACAGGAATATATTACTGCTCATAAAAGAGCCAAATTCACCTGCAACAGCTTGCATCCACACACTTTGCATACTTTAACAGCTTGCATCTCACAAGCTGATGGTTTTTGCCTTGCTGGTCAACTCAATTAAATATTGGCCACTCTGGAATGGCAGTCTCTGCTGCATTTGCTACAGATGACGATAGGTGGGCTCAGAAGATGTGGAATTTCCTGGCTATGTTATCTGGGATCTTTTCTCATCCGGCTGAGCCTTCTGTTTCTGTTTGCCTTTTCCCTTCAAACAGCCAGCCTCCAGAAGTTACGGCTTGTGGTGACTGTCTATCAGTTGTTTGTGTTATTTTCTGTCATCTTTATATCTCACTTGGAAGCTTCATCAAGTGGTATTTCAAGACTTGAGGCTCCAGTTTTCCATATGCTGTGGGGCCAACTGCCAATTCTAGAGGTATAAATGCACAGAAAAAGGGAAGCAGGCCTTTTAAGCGGAGAAGTGAAAATCCAGCAGGCCATAACCCAGTAGCCAGTTCACTGTACAAAACATCTTTGAGGGTACACTCATCATCCATCCCAAGAATGTGGCAGAGCCAGTGTGGACATAGTTGGCTTGATAATGAACATACGCTGAAGCAGTTAGCAATCCCTCGGACCTCCAAGTCAGTAACTTCTCCAGTCAAGAGGATATGTCTGAGGCAGTGAATGCAGAAAGCGTCCAATTTTTCTCCTATCTAGTATAAACTGCCCTGTTCTCAATACTATTGAAGAGCACATTGAAGACAAAGGCTTAGTGAGATTCTCAATTTGACACTCTCGGTTAGGTCATTATTGCTCCACACCACCTTACTCCATTTGCTTGCATTCATATAGAACCACTGACTTCAGGAGAACTTCCCAATGTGCTTCACCGGGGCATTACCTTTTCTTAAGGTAACAACGTCTCTTACCCGCTGTTAATGTAGTTAACCAATCTTTTGGGACGTGGGCTTCGCTAGCTGGTTAGCATTTAGTGCCCTTTCTTAGCTGCTCTTAAACTGATTGGCTTGTTAGGCCATTTCAGAGGGCAGTTGAGAGTCAACCACATTGCTGTGGGTCTGGAGCCACATGTAGGCCAGACCAGGTAAGGATAGCAGTTTCCTTCCCTAAAGGACATTAGTGAACCAGATGGTTTTTTTTCCAACAAATGGACAATGAACAAAGCAGGGAAATCTAGGAGGGGAAGACAAAGGCTGGTTAAGAAGTAGGTTTTACAGGGGGCGGGGGGGGGGGGCGTTCAAAAAACAAACTGAAGAGAAATATTTAGTGAAGAAAATCCAAAGCCTAGGATCCAAACAGCTGAAGGTAACTGCTAATTATGAGGTAATAGTAGTGAAGATAGGTAAGTACAGAGTTGGCGGACAGCAGAGTTTTTGGAAGCTGAAAGAGGCTATAAAAGGTCCTTGAGGTAGTTTGAACTGTAGATTTTTAAATTTAAGGTAAAAGTACCCTAGGTGAAGAATGGAAGCTGGTCAAGACAACATTGGAGGCAACACGGATCAGGGACTCAGCAACAAAAGAGCTGAGGTAGGGGCAGAAGTGGACAATATTAGGAAGCTGAAAATAAGCAGGCTTTGTGATGGAGAGGGTCAGAAGTTCAGGAGAGGGTCAAAACTAAATGCTAAGGTTGCACCATGGACCAGGCTGTTCCAGAAGAAACAGGGGAATGTGTGTCTGGTTGTGGCATCCTGTTGTAAATGACAGAAATGGTGGCTTACAATACTTTGGATGTGGTAGCTGGTGGGGTAGTAGGTGAGGGCCAGGGGACCAGCTCATTGTTGTGGGAGGGAAGATCCCGAAATGTCTTGTATGTTTCAAATGATGTCTCATTCTTCAAACTCTAATACATACAAGCCCAACCCACTCAAACTCTCCTCCTATCAAAATCCCTGCATATCAGGGAATCAGCCTAGTGTACCTTCTCTGGACTGTCTCCAATACCACTATATTTTTCTTTAACTAAGGGGATCAAAAATCTTCCACCTTGTATAGGATGGGCCGAAGGGCTAAAAGTTACTGATAATATTGGATAGCTGCATGACCTTAGATGAGTCTTGTTAACATTCCCTTACAGGCCAAAGATAGTACCTGCAACTTGTTTTTCTGTAGCTGTGTTTTGTATCCTGTATCTGCTTTTTTTGTGCTGGCTGTTTGTCACACAGTATAAGAGAGAGAGAGTTTTCTTCCAAGTCGCTGGATTCACCTTGGACCGGGATTGCAAACAGTGCCAGGAACAACCTGAGCCTCCAGACCAGCTGTCAATCGAGGTGTCCACGACGGGCAGAAAGGCGTGAGGTTTATTGCTTCTTTCCTCTCTTTTTCATTCCTTTTATTTACTTCATAAATGTTCCTTTCTTTATCCGTCTTTTATTATTACTCAATAAATATTCGTATTGAAGCAAATTGCTGTTGTCGAGCCTTCTCTTAACTACATTTAGCTGAATCTGAAAAGAACCGCTTGGATATACTCTATGATCCAAGACGCACCTGTGGTCTGATGAGTGGCTTGTATAGTTTTCACAGGATCTCTGTACTTTTATACTCCATTCTCTTTGAAATAAAAGCCACACATTTGCCTTCCACATCGCCTACCTGTGTACAAACCTTTTGTGAATAGCCAAATCACGGTTTCTGCAGTCTTTTCCCAATTACATAATAAACAGCAAAAGTAGCAGAAAGGATGGTGTCAATAATATTGATAAGGGAGTTCCTTGCATTTGGGAGCACAGATGGGATAAAGGTGGGTGCTTGACCACGTAAAGAAACAAAGAAGTATCTTTGAATTTCAGGATTATCCTGAAAGCCCAGCAGTTGTGGCAGAGAACATCAAGGCCATGATAATTCTCAATATATTGGACTACAATCATCCTGTCAAATGTGGTTGTGTGCCAGATATGTTCAAGTCTGCAGCCCTTCAGAATATAAAGGCGGGGGGCCACACAGTGGTAATGGCCAAGGTAAGAGAGAGTATGTGTTTTTATCGAAGACAGTCTGACAGAATAATATAGCAGCTGCAGTGGATTCCAGCTCAATGCAGGTGCCCAAGGCTATACTGCAGAATTCATATCCTTGAAGGGTACATCTAGTGCGTTCAATCACCTATTGATTGGTCTAAACATGCCAGAAAATCTATCAAGCACAAAAGGACCACATCAGCAACAACTGCAATCATTTTCTGTGGAATGACCTTCTGAAGCAAATCAAGTTATGTCTCATCAAAATTGACTAACAACCAGAGATACTGCAACATGGCAATATTACATTTTGTCATGCAAACTTTCCAGGCATATTTGGCCGAGCTACCTAAACCGGTAAACGCAGAAGCTTTGGAATATTTCCATTTACTAACATAAAAGACTATCTCTGAAGGAGCTAGTTAGTTCTGAGCTATAGCCATGGTCCTTGGTCAGTTCTATAGCCATGTAGCAGAGACCACATTACAACCTTTTCTGAAGATAACAATGTCTCTTACCCACTGTTAATGTAGTTAACCAATCTTTTGGGACATGGGCTTCGCTAGCTGGCTAGCATTTAGTGCCCTTTCTTAGCTGCTCTTAACTGATTGGCTTGTTAGGCCATTTCAGAGGGCAGTTGAGAGTCAACCACATTTCTGTGGGTCTGGAGCCACATGTAGGCCAGACCAGGTAAGGATAGCAGTTTCCTTCTCAAAAGGACATTAGTTAGACGGGTTCTTTTTTTCGACAATTGGCAATGGTTTCATGGTCATCAGAAGATTCTTAATTCCAGATTTTTTTTTATTATTGAATTCAAATTGCACCATCTGCCATAGCAGGATTCTCAGAACATTAGCCAGGCCACCATCTCCCCTTGAGCTAATATAACCTGTGAACTATTTCTTGTATTGAAGATTTTATTATTGGTTAATCCATCTCCACTTTAATATTAGTGAACCCCTTGGACTGGTATTACGAGGGCTGATGGCACTGACCTACCCAAAAAGTTACCATCACAATCTGGTACCAGCTGCAGGCATGACTTACAACATATGTGGACCACTGCCTAAAGTAAAGAAAACATCAGCATTGCGTAATCCAATAATCCAAAGAGAAAATTTTAAAAATTCTGCATTAATAAAAAAGTGAGTTGCCTCTTTAAGAAGACTTTAGATAAGAACGGAACAGCCTATATTGTCATATGGACTCGAACGAGTGCAGTGAAAAGTTTGTAATGTTGTCGCTTTGGTGCCATCTTAGGTACAGGGCACCCATACTTCAGTGTTTGTTGCAGAATTGAAAGAGTAAAAGAAAGTAGTCTAGAATAGTAATACAAAGTTTTTAAAAAGTGGCTGAGTTACTCAAAGTCCAGAATAAGAATAAAAGTATCTTGAAAAAGTACTCAAATTACAGTCCTTTTCACTGAGTCCACGCCCACTGGGCTTCAAGGTCTCACTGACTCCTGCACGGGGCTCTGGCCCACGACTTGCCTCCAGGACTCACCTCCCTCACAGGCTGGACTTGGATTGCATCCTGCTCCTGCCCGCGACTCACCTCTGGAACTTAACTCCCGCATGGGCCTGCACTCGGACTGCATCCTGCTCCTGCCTGCGACTCACCCCTGGGACTCATCTCCCCCATGGGCCTGCACTCGGATTGCATCCTGCTCCTGCCTGCGACTCACCCCTGGGACTCACCTCCTCCATGGGCCTGTACTCGAATTGCATCCTGCTCCAGCCCGCGATTTGTCTCCCCCACAGGCCTGGACTTGGATTGCATCCTGCTCTGGCCCACAACTCACCTCCTCCATGG
>JAHRHZ010000065.1:20618000-20657225 GCA_024137785.1 Ginglymostoma cirratum
AACCCCACACCTATGTAGCAGGCCTTTATTTCTGTACTACACATTCAATATTTTGACACAACTGCAAAACCAGTCACAATTAGATCATAGAGTCCCTATAGTGTGGAAACACGCCATTCGGCCCAACCAGTCCACATCACCCCTCCAATCAGCGTCTCACCCTGACCCATTTCCCATGTCTCACCCACCTAACCTAAACATCTCTGGACACTAGAGGCAATTTAGCATGGCCAATCCACCTAGCCTGCACATCGTTGGACAGTGGGAGCAAACCAGAGCACCCAGAGGAAGCCCATGCAGAAAGTGGGAGAATGTGCAAACTCCACACAGACAGTCGCCTGAGGCTAGAACTGAACCAGGTTCCTGGTGTTGTGAGGCTGCAGTGCTAACCACTGAGCCACCATGCCACCGTGCCACCCCAATTATTTAGTTCACTTGCAGCTGACATTTCTTAGCAGCACTCTGTGAACGAGCTGCGTTGCAGTGATTATTGTCCAATTAAAAATTTGTTCTGGTATAAAACTCGTAGGTCAATCTAGAAGATCAGGCACTAGATCTGAATTTCAGAGAATCATAGAAAATAAGGAAAGCAGAAAGCTTATTTTAACCTGGAAAAATAACTGCTACAAAATGCATGCTTGTGGAAGACATTAGCAGTATTTCCAGCTTTTAGAGTGGGATTACAGCCAAAAAAAACATGTAATATAGATTTCTGAAGAAGGGTCTAGGCCCGAAACGTCAGCCTTCCTGCTCCCCTGATGCTGCTTGGCCTGCTGTGTTCATCCAGCTCTGCACCTTGTTATCTGTAATACACCCAACTTTCATTTACCCGAGCTATTGTCCCTGTGTTTTTCCCTGCTTCACAAGACTGTTGCCTTATCATTGGAATAATCAACCATTCACTGAGCTGTTTGAGAAGTCAAACTATTATTAAAATTAATATTAACCAGTGCATTAGGTGGCTCAACAGCAAATTATATGTGTTTCACAGGGTTATAGAATCATACAGCATGTTGCTGTTCAAGTTTAATATTTCGTGCCAGAAAATGTTCCAATGCACAAGAGCCAATTACATTTCATCTTTATTGCATCAATAATGGAAGATTAAGGATACTCAATGTCAGTCTTTAGCCATCTGGTCTCTCTCGTTTTACAGCTGGCCACAATGGATTTTTAATTTAAGATATTAATTTCAAAGATATTCCAAAAGTTTAGTGTGATCTTTCATCAGTCCAGCGTTGGTCTACTCATTCTGTTAGTAACAGCTAAAGTTTCAGCTGCTTGTAAACTGGGGAGCAGAAAGCCAATTAAATATTTACAAATGTATAAAACAGTAATCTGTCACATAATTTGCACAGGTGAGAAAATCTGCTTTTCCTTCAATTAGAAACAACCATTTTAATAAACAGAACAAAAGCCTTTATCTTTCCAGGCAGTAAAGAAATGTACTGCGCTATTGAAATATTTTGTTATCGAGATAACGTTTTGATTAGCAGATCTTTCTCATTCCATCTAAAAGACCAGAACTTCCTGATCCTCGTCAATAAAATACAATTGAGAATTTAATCTAAAAATTGAAAACTAGCATCTGTAATGATGACTATTAAACTCTCATTGACGACCATAAAAATAAACTCATCTGATTAACCATTGTCCTTTAGGAAAGGAAATCTGCCATCTTTCTCTGCTCTGGTCTACATACGATTCCAGATACACAGTAAAATCACTGCCTCTTAATTGCTCTCTGAAGTGGCTAAGTAAGCCATTCAGTTCAGGGCATTTATGGATGGGCAGAAAATATTGGCCTTGCAAGTACCATCCACATCCTGTGGAAGAATAAACTAAACAAGTGTGATAACAAGTAAATTTTGACACCAGTCATGTTGATCTTAACCTCCTTTACTTGAACATTGTTGCACTAATTTTGAGACAAGTTAACATGAAGCAGATATGCAATAAGGCAGGAGGAGATTTGGGGCGGCATAGTGGTTAGCACTGCTGCCTCACAGCACCTGGGACCCAGGTTCAATTCCACCCTCAGGCAACTCTGTATGTTCTCCTTGTGTCTGCGTGGGTTTCCTCTGGGTGCTCTGGTTTCCTCCCACAGTCCAAAGATGTGCAGATAACAAGGTGTGGAGCTGGACAAACACAGCAGGCCAGGCAGCATCAGAGGAGCAGGAAAACTGACATTTCAGGTCTGGACCCTCCTTCAGAAATGGGGAGATGTGCAGGTTAGGTAGATTGGCCATGCTAAATCACCCATGATGTGCAGGCCAGGAGGATTAGCCATGGGGAATGCAGGGTTACAGGTAAAGGCAGAGGGGGTTGGTCTGGATGGTATGCTTTTTGGAGGGTCAGTGTGGACTCAATGGGCTGAATGGCCTGATTCCCCACTGTAAAGATTCTATGATTCTACGAGTTTCTGGCCTAAAATTTCAAAGAATAAAGAATAAATCATCCACCTGAGCATTATACTGCCCAGTAGCGAGAGAACGAGTGCAACAATGTTCAAATGAAGGAGGTTAAGATCAAAATGACTGGTTTATATAACACCATGCCATGCTCAGGGTTAAAACAGAGGTTACCAGTGTGATGAAAGACATCTGGTTTTATATATGAATTATCATTTTGAGGAAAGTGGCATGTGGGTTTGGCTACATTTTTGAAAGGTTTTCTTTTTTAAGAAACTAGTTCATACAGTTTTCCCAGACAGTGACAAGCATCCAGAAAGACAAGGCAGCAAATCCGTGGAAACACAAACCACCTGAAATTTCCTCTCCAAAGCACTCACCATCCTGACTAGGAAACAAGTCCCTGTTCCTTCACTATTACAGAGTCAAAATAATGGAGCTCCCTCACTAACAGCATTGTGGATACTCCTACAACCAATGGACTGAGATAGTTGCATTGAATTGAATTGACTGAGTCGTATTTGCCTTTATTGTCCCATATACTCAGTGAGAAGAGGAAAAAGTTTATATGTCGCCACTTACAGCGCCATCTTAGGTCCAAAGTTATGTAGGTACAGCTTCTTTAGATACAAGATCTTAAAAAATAGAGAAATAAAATGTCCGGCATTGGAGAACAACGGTCTTCCAACCCAGACCGCACTGGCACCGAGCCTCCAGTCCACGCCAGGCCCTGGCTCCAGACCGTGCCGGGCTTCACCTTGAGGATCATGAGATGAGAGATCGCTTCAGACCGCCAGGCCGGGCTGAGAGGATGCCACGCCAGGAGGCCACTCCGAGAGGCCACTGTGCCAGGTTGGTAGGTCGCCAAGCCCTGCTGAGCGGCTGCTGCACCAGACTGGGAGGTCACCAGTCGTCGGATAGTGGGAGTCATCGGAGGGTGGGGGAGGGGGAAAGAAAAATAAATTAAGTGGAGAAAGAAGAGAAGAAAAGAAGAGGAAGAACAGGCAGAGTGGACAAGCTGTAGCATCCTAGTCCACCATCATCTTGTACTCAAGATGGCAGCTTACCACCACTTTCTCAGGAGTATTTAGGGTCAGGATAAAAGGCTATTACATCTATTTAACCATATTTCCTGAATGAATTTTTAAAAATTAATGATGAGACTAGAATACAATTGAGGTTTGGTTCTTCAATGCAGCCTAGACTTGGTCATCTTCGGTCAGCAACCCTCTCATTTCTTTGACTGAACTTGCTTGGCTGCATATATTTTTGTTAAAAAAAAATTGCCACACACCACCCATTGTGGTGTCTGCAAGAACTGCTGGTTGAGCGGCAGTAATTTCTTCTGTCAACAGTTCTATAGAATTCTTACAGTATGGAAACATTCCCTTCATCCCAACAAATCCACACCGACCCTCAGAGCATCCCACACAGACCCATCCCCCTGTAACCCACCTAATCTACACATCCCTGAACACTATGGGCAATTTAGCATGGCCAATCCACCTAGCCTGCACATCTTTGGACTGTGGGAGGAAACTGGAGCACCCGGAGGAAACCCACACAGACACGGGGAGAATATGCAAACTCCACACAGACAGAGGGTGGAATCAAACCCGGGTCCCTGGCACCGTGAGGCAGCAGTGCTAACCACCGAGCCACCGTGCTGATAGTTACTCCTTGTTATCTCACTCTAATGGCAGGAGGACAGAACTTGCGTCTTACAGGCCACTAATGAGAGAAAACAGCGTGGTCAGAATGCAAAAGTCACATTCCTGTCTTTTAAACATCTGCACAGATCGGTCCCTTCAGACCAAGTGGACAGATTCAGCTTGACAGGAAAATGGCTTGAATGTGGACACAGTACTTTGGACTGACTTAATGCCTTGTTTTTAAACAACAAAAGCATACTAACAGACCAAAGCAGACCATTTACATGCTGCAGAAGAGTGCAATTTTACCTGCAAGTTCAGAAAGACTTTGGGTTATTATCTCACGAAATTAGAGAAAAATCATTTTTGATTGAAGATACAACAATTTCTTATAAATGTTCAAAATTTGGATAAACCAAACAAGAACAACAAGTCAGTGGTTTCTTCATTCCATGAATTAGAACTTTTAACAACTTTCCTCATTCACCTTGGAATAATCTCAGTTCATGTTATAGCTGTCAAGATACCTCTATATCGACTGACAAAGTACGTGCCACACAGAAACAGGTCTTTCAGATCAATGGGTTCATACTTTTATTTGTGCTCAACACAACCCTCCTTGCATCTATCTTCATCCAAGTCTATCAGCGTAACCTTATTCATTCCTCCCTCCTGTTTATCTAGCTTCACAACAATGCACCCATGCTATTCACCTCAGCTAGTCCTTTGAGCAAAATGTTCCAAATTCTAACTACCCTCTGGGTAAAAGAGTTTTTCTTTCAGAAATCCCCACTGGATTTATTAGTGTCTGTCTTTTATTTATGAAGCATCCCTTTGATCTCCCTCACATGTGAAAACATCTCATTAAAGATAAATGCCTGACAGCGCATGTGGTATCATCCTAAGCCTGAGAAGCTCCAAAGACACACACACTGCGCAGATGACCATGCTTGCTGGTCCTCCTTGCTTGTATTGAGAGAGCTGCCCCACAGACAATGGTGTGACCTGATCTTACTTAGAGAATCATTTCTCAAAGCTGCTTCGACTGAGACTGAGAGGAGTGCACAGTCACTTAAACCTCACTATTCCACGGATCACAACATTAAAAAAACTCCCAGTTGTCAAAATGTCCAGTTAAATACCTTATCTACATCAAGTTTTAAACAGAATACCCATTAACCAGGTTTCTTAATAAACCTAAAATTGTGTTCATTATGAAAACAAACTTAAAGGATACAATAATTAGTTAACATGCATAATCAGTAATATGAAAGCATAAATGCTTGGCGCTCTAAAATAACCACAAAATACAAACACTCACTCTTTAGTAAAAAATAAACATACATATTTCTCTGCAGAGATTGGCTTTCTGGGGGAAAAATGCTTTGACCAATGGGTTATCCCTAAAGGCGAAATAGTAAAGTGCAGGATGTTCTAGAGTATGTTTCTCTGATTTCCTGGCACAAGTTGCCAAGTCATTGATCATACGCAGTTGTCTCTGGAGTCTTGCAGACACAGCTTGCTCAGAAAATAGAGTCATGAATTGTCCTTTCAATCACTCGTTCAAAAGAATAAATAGGTCCCATCCTGAACGATGTAGAGGGTTTTCTTTGCAGGAACGGGAGACCAGCTGGGTTCCCTCCAATTCAACCAGATAAAACAAGAATCTCTCCAAGCAAGGGCTACAGAAAAGCGAGCAGTTACACCAGTTGTGAAATTTCGAGGAAGCCTTGGAAATTGGAGGGGTTTTTAAACAAGTCAAATTTTTAATGACCTCTTTTAAATAAACTGATCCAATGATCTCCTCAGAACCCGAAGGAAATGAAAGAATGACTTAGTTATTGTCATTTGCATTTTCCAGTGAATAATCCAGTAAAATATAGTGAAAAGCTTCAACAGTCACCCCAATCCAGCACCATTTTGAACAGTTTAAAGAATTAAAAAGGATTAAAAGCTACACCCTGAGCCGGCTCACCAATCACACATATGCTGCCGCTCCTTCTCCACCGCCTCACTGCCACCTGCGCCAGACCAACCAATGTAGGAGTCGCCATTCTTTAGGTGCCGTCTCTTTGTCACTGGGCTCACCTCGCCAACACAGCTGCTGATGCTGGGTCCCATGTCGAACTTACACTTGCCCCACAACTAGGAGTGCCCGGCTCTGCTGCTGCCACCTCAAAAACACCAGGAGTCCTAGCTCCGAGCATACCACATCGCTGTCTCTACTGCCAACACGTTGCCAATGCCAGGAGCCTCCGCTCTGCGCCTACTACAACCAGGAGTCCCTGGCTTCGCTGCCAGACAGGCCACTGCCGCCATCTCGCCAAGGCTCCCACTCTGGCCACCCTCCTCCAAGATGTCGCCCTGCCAGCGCCACCACCTTGCACTGTCCTTTGCTGCCAATAATCGCTGAAGGGGCTCCGCTGCTGCCACCATCGCTGAATGTCAGGAGGATGTCCCTATTTTCGCTGCCAATACTGCCTCCAGTCGCTGTCCGAGTCCGAATCCACCACCGCCTCTGACCACCAGGAGGAGACGCCATTCTGCTCACGGCCCGCTCTAGCTGCCAAACCAACTTCAACAACTAACCTGATGCAAAAGGCTCCAAAGTAAAGAAAAACAAAAGAAAGAAAGTGAAAGAAAGAATGTGGGAGCGGATGAGCCCCAGGCAAGAGCCCACTCACAGCCCTGCGACTCTGCCACTATCTTGAATCAACTTCTTTTTCCAAAATCCTTCAAAACTTTTACGTCGTCCAAGAAATACCAAATACAAGTGGTGCTGGTCTACAGCAGCTAGTGAGAACTAAGGTGAAAAAAAAATCTACTTAACCCTGACATTACAAAATTACCTCAAAAAGATTCCTGTGCTCTCAATAGTACTGGTAGAAGCAAAGAAGTGATTGTGACGCTGTCCTAATGGATATAGGGTGTTCATGCTGAGAACACCCTCCAGTGAGAGAGCAAACGGTGTAATTTCAATAAAGGAGTGTAGGAGAGGATGCCAGGACAGCACCAAGCATGTCTCAATATAATGTCAAATTACAACACAGGACCAACTTTGTGCTAGACAGCAGAAGGAACAAGCTTTTAACAGAACTTAGCCATCCTGCTACCATTGTATAATACCAAAGCTCGGCAGTTCTGTGGTGGTGGCCAATTCCTCCAGCAGCTGGAGGAAGCTGCTACACATACATCCTTATCTTCAATGGTGGCTGTGCAAAACAAAACATTGGCGCATCAGGTTGGCCATTTAGGATGGAGATGACGAAAGATTTCCTTCACCCAACAAGCGATAAGCCAGTGATGTTCTCTGCCACATTAAATGGTTGAGGCCAAATCATTGTGTGAGTTTAGGATTAAAAGAATCCTAGGGGATTGGAGAAAGCTGGAACAGGGGAATGCGTTGGGTGATCAGCCATGAACATACTGTGAATGGTGAAGCGGGCTCAAGGGTCTGATCCTGCTCCTACTTTCTATGTTTCGATGTACAAACATCTTCAGCCAGAAGTGCTGAGTTAATAATCCATCTCTTCCTCCCCCTACAATCCCTATCATCATTGCTGCCAGCTTCCACACAATTTAATTCAATGGTAACAGCAAGAGAATCTCAACTCACAGGATACTTCATGAAAGGCGAAGGGGCTCTGACATTTGTGGCTCAGGACTAGCTGTATCATCAGCCAAACTGTATCAGTATTACTACAACACCAGTATCTACTTGATAATGTGGGAAAATTACTCAGGTACATTCTGTCCTCAAAAAAGCAGGACAAATCTATTAGCAATCCATCAGACTACTCTCGATCATCAAAATGACGCAAGGTGTTGTTAAGAGTGCTTTCAACAGGCACTTACTCGGCAATAACTTGTTCAATGATCCTGCATTTAGATTGCACCAAGAACACGCACTTCTAGACACGCTAGAACTTAAATCCAAACATGGAGAAGAGAGCTGTATTCCAGAGTGAGGTCAGAATGACTGCTGTTGACATCAAGGCAGTATTTAATTGAACCTGGCACCAAGGAGACCCAGTAAAATGGCAGTCATTAAGAAGAGGGGGCAAAATATCTATCCCTGAAACAAAGTAAGATGGTTGTGGTTGTTGAAGGTCAGTGATGTCAGTTCCAGGGTATCTCTGCGATTGTCCTGGGCCCAACCATCCCCAGCTGCTGTGATGATCTTCCCTTTGTCATGATGTCAGAAGTGGAGACGTTGCTGGTGAATGCACGTGTTCAGCACCATTCAGATACAGGAGCAATCCAATGCGGCAGAGATGTTGCTTGCCACTTAAGTGCTGGGCAATGACGATCTCCAGCAAGAGAGAATGTAACCATGGTCACTTATTTCCACTGACAACAACTTGGGAGTTACTATTAGCCAAAAACTGAATTGGCCTGGTCATATAAATGCTGCTGCTACAAGAGTAGGTCAGGGACTAGGAATTCCATGGTTGCTAATTCACCTTCAGTCTTTCCGATTCCTACCAACAACTACAGGACACAAGTCGGGGGCATGTGATAGAAAACTCTCCTTTTGCCTGGACTGGTGCAATTCCAAAAGCACTAAACCTGACACTCTAGCAGGACAAAGTAGCCTGTCTGATAGACACCCAATCCACTGTATTCGACATTCATTCCCTTAATAGATATACAAATAGGCAGCAAATGGAGGGATACAGATCGCGTAGAGGTGAAATGTTTTCAGTTTAGAAAGGCAGCATGTGTCAGTGCAGTTTTGGTGGGCTAAAGGGCCTGTGCTTGACTGTTCTTTGTTTTTGTTCACTATCAAGGAGAAGATGCACTATACTAGCTCATCAAGGCTTCTCTAACAGCACCTTCCAAACGCACACCCAGCACCTAAGGAGAAGGAGGTAAGCAGATCCATGGGAGCATCATGACCTGCAAGATCCCATCCAACCCACACACTATCCTGACTTAGAAATGTACCACCATTCATCCACCGTCACTGAGTTACAATCCTTCAACTCTTTTCCTTCCTAACTCTACTGTGGATGTTCTTACATCCCAAAGAGTACACAGTTCAAGGTAGCAGTTCAGTACCACCTTCAGGACAATTAGGAATGAGCAATAAATGCTGGCCTAGCCAATGATGTCAACATATCATGAACAAGCAAATAAACAACATTCTGCAGGTCACCACTGACCTGAAGCTGAACTGGATTAAACATATAAATACTGCTGCTCCAAGATTAGGTCAGGGGATGGGAATTCTGTGGTGAGTGACTCACCTCCTGTTTTCCCAATGACTGCCCACCATCTAGGCAGAAGGTCAAAGTCTCGGTTTAGGTCAAAACAGAAGTCACATGGGTGATGCAATACGCTCAACCTGCCTTCATAAGTCCAGTGCCAAAAGCACAAGAAGCTTAACACTGCCTTGAACAAATCGGTACATTTGATTGGAACTCTACCCAACATCATAAGCAGTCAAGGGTAACAAGCATGGGGCTGGATGAACACAGCAGGTCAAGCAGCATCATAGGAGCAGGAAAACTTGACGTTTCGGGCCTAGACCCTTCATCAGAAATGGGGGAGGGGAAGAGGGTTCTGAAATAAATAGGGAGAGAGGGGGAGGCGGATAGAGGACGGATAGAGGAGAGGATAGGTGGAGAGGAGGCAGACACCTCTTTGACTTGTCTGCTCCAAGCCACACAAAATCCTGACTTAGAACTAATGCTCTCTCCCCGATAACACTGCACATGACCCAGAACCAGATGGACTGCAGCAGTTAAGAAAGTGACTCACCATCATCTACTTAAGGGAAATTAAAGTTAGGCAACAAATACTGCCTTGCCAGCAATAGCCACATCCCATACAGGAATTTAAAAGAAAAATCCATCCTATCAAACGCATTCATAATCACAAAATGATTCCATCAGGGCTACCATTTGCCTTCTTTTCTCTAAAAGTAAAACATCTGTTCATTCGTCAATGTTAGATAACCTCTCAATGTTCTGAAGAAGGGTTACTGTTAAGAAGGCATACGGTGTGTTAGGTTTCATTGGTAGAGGGATTGAGTTCCAGAGCCGTGATGTCATGCTGCAACTGTACAAAACGCTAGTGCGGCCTCACTTGGAATATTGCGTACAGTTCTGGTCGCCCCATTACAGGAAGGATGTGGAAGCATTGGAAAAGGTGCAGAGGAGATTTATCAGGATGTTGCCTGGTCTGGAGCGAAGGTCTGACGAGGAAAGGCTGAGGGACTTGGGTCTGTTCTCATTGGAGAGGAAAAGGCTAAGAGGGGATTTAATAGAGACATACAAAATGATCAGAGGATTAGATAGGGTGGACAGTGAGAGTCTTTTTCCTAGGATGATGACGTCGGCTAGTACGAGGGGGCATAGCTGCAAATTGAGGGGTGATAGATTTAAGACAGATGTCAGAGGCAGGTTCTTTACTCAGAGAGTGGTAAGGGCGTGGAATGCCCTGCCTGCCAATGTAGTTAACTCAGCCACATTAGGGGCATTTAAACAGTCCTTGGATAAGCATATGGATGATGATGGGATAGTGTAGGGGGTGGGCTTAGATTAGTTCACAGGTCGGCACAACATCGAGGGCTGAAGGGCCTGTTCTGCGCTGTATTGTTCCATGTTCTATGTTCTATGAACCTGAAACGTTAACTCTGATTTCTCTCCACAGCTGCTGCCAGACCTGCTGAGCATTTCTGGCAATTTCTGGTTTTCTTTCAGATTTCCAGCATACACAGTTCTTTTGGCTTTTCTTCCTCTCTCAGTTTTGGTATCGTTATAATCAATAATTTTTTTCCTCCACTTTCTCCAGTAAATCTATCCCCTTGTATAAGTTGAGAAAAAAATCCATCATCATAGCTGGGTCAACATCCTGCATCTGCCTTCCTAACAAATGTGGAAGTGCTGATAGAATGACTGAAGTCCCTGTAAAAGAAGGCATCTCAACATTGCCATCTCAGGTAGAATTAGAGATTAGCAGTAACCTTGTTGGTGGTACCTATATGCACAGTACTCCAGGTGTGGTTGAATTAAGGTTCTGAAGGATTTCCTTGACTCATTAGCTTTGAAACATCAGTAGACAATTTTTTTTGTTATCAATGGTAGCTTGTCATTATTTCCACACTGAAGGAAGGAGGGAGGTCCCTAAGCTACTTTAGCTGGAACTGGAATTGAACCTATGCTGTCGGCAATATTCAGAACTATGTATCATCTAGCCAACTGAGCTAACCAGGCTTTGTTTCTCTAGAAATGAACTGCAGCAATATGTTTGCATTTTGATGACCTGATTAAGTCTGTCATTTGTTTTAGTGAACGGCGTGTTCAAACCCTAAATCCCTTTGGTGCTGTAACTGATTTAAACCCCCCATTTTACAGATAACAATTGACTGTCTAACAACTTAATTGACTCAGTCATTACTGTTAGGTCGGAAATAAAGACAGACAAGGTAAGGAACAATTTTATAATTTGCCTAAATTTCAAGGTAGCAGTAATATTTCCAAAGTTTTACAATAGCAAAACATCAGTTCATGCCTCTGCAACTCAAATATTTCAGGACTTTTAATAGCCTATTGGCATTTCGTTTTTAAGCATCTGATGCAAAATAAAGGGAATAATTTAACTCTCAAGTAGGAACACCCTGCAATATTACAATTTCTTTTCAAGTTAAAGGTGATATTTTAATGTTAAATCCTGAAATTTTACATAATCAGTCTCACACAGGAATACTCTAAATGATTTGACAATATCATCAATGGAATATTTTGCATTTAAAGTGGACTCTGATATAGAAATGAATGAAATCATAAAAATCTGTCTAGAAACTGAAAGGACAGGGAGTATTGTAAAATACCGAAGATATATAATGTTCATCTGTGTGAGAATACAATGTTTTATGCCACCTTGAACAAACTGTTTAAAAAGAAAATCACTTCAACCAAATATTTTGTCATCTATTTCAATGGCTCCTTCGAGGCTCATTTCCAATAATGCTCCTTTGAAATGCTCTGACATATTTTAATGTGTTAAAACAGGCTACAAAATTCCTGTGGTTTGCATTGTTGTTGAAGCATTATTTTTTAAAAATTTTTGTTCCTTCCTCCTTACTCATCTCCCTTTTTTTCTGATATTACTGTCACTTTAGGGTGGCATTTGCTTCCCATCCCTACAGCCATTGAGAAGGAAATAGTTATTAGTGGGCTACAGCATCAAAGGCTCCATTGAGGCTGCATTGGATACTCAACTTAAATAGCTATTATAATTGGATGGCAAGTTACAGGAGATTCAATTGAAGAGCAAATCCCCATCATTCCCTTTCTCAAAACCACATATGCTCTTTCCAGCAGTTAGAAATCAGGAGCTAGAACCCCAACTATTAATTTTCCTCCCTAAGTTCAACTGGGAGGAGAAAGATATAGAAAAACCCAACAAAGGTTTTTTTAAGAACTATTGTATATACCCGATCAGTATACATCACAATCTACATTTACCTAACATGCTAACAGAATATTATTTCAAGAAACTTCACACTTTCTTTCAGGATTTATAGATAAGTGTTGACATAGTTTCAGAAACCTGATTGCATTCACCACAAAATTGGCAAGGGAGAAAAAATACCACACCGAGTATATTTCATATTCCAGCATTTCCTGAAATGATTTTTTTCAATGATTATATTCACTGCACTCAGAGATTAAGCATTACACCAAGCAAGACATTTCTGTTGTTTTCATTTCAATATTGGTTTGCAAATTAGCGCATTTCTCTCATTTGACAAAAAAATTTGAAGCCATACAACTTCACAATCACCTCGAAATTAAAGGAAGAAAATTGTAATCCCAATTGATTTGCAAAACAAATGTTTCATTGATATACAAGGAAAGCTTGGCTTCACAGATTGGTTTTAAAGAGGGTCTTAAGGGCAGGGAGGAATTGTCTAGGAAAGGAGTCACAGAACATTAGACTCGGATCTCTAGAGGCACAGCCAGAGTGAGATTAAGTAGCAAGGCTTGTACTGGACAGCATGGTGGCTCAGTGGTTAGCACTGCTGCCTCGCAGCGCCAGGGACCCAGGTTCAATTCCAGCCTCAGGCAACTATCTGTGTGGAGTTTGCACATTCTCCCTGTGTCTGCATGGGTTTGCTCCCACAGTCCAAAGATGTGTAGGGTAGGTGGATTAGCCAGGCTAAATTGCCCATAGTGTTCAGGGATGTGTAGATTAGGCAGATGGCTCTGGGTGGGATGCTCTGAGGGTCGGTGTGGACTCATTGGGCCAAAGGTCCTTTTTCCACACTGTAGGGATTCTATGATCTAAATGCTGGAGTTAGATGAAGGCTGGGGACAGCAGAGGGTGTGGGAGGATTCAAGCACCACAGAGATAGTGAGGGCCAAGATTCTGGTGTGATTCAAAAACAAAAGTTCTGAATTGGAAGTGTTGAGTGACTATTGGCCAATGGTAGCCTAGAAGTACAAGTATACTATGCAGACATGACTTAGTGTGGAATGGGATAAGAGTAGAACTTGGATGAATTAATGCTTATGGTGCGTGAAAGATGAAATGAGCAATCTCATGTAATGTCAAATATGATCTCATACATGCTACTTTGCCATGTGCAAAATTACTGTTTTCATAAAAAAAATCACAGCCAAAGGTTATCTTGATTTCATAAAATGATGTGTCAATATTATCGTTTCAATATTCATTCACCCCAAGAAAATTTTGTATTCAGCTGGTTGGATCTCAATATGGTGAAAAAAAAGATGAATTAATTAAAAATAAATTTAAAGCACACAAACTCCCCCTTCATCTCATTGAGTGAATGGTCATATCTTTTTTTTTAAATGAACACTTTACATGGTAGTCGTGTTCATTCCAGACTGAATTACAAAAACAACAACATATTGCTAAAGTCAGAAAATGAGAAGTCCTTCCACAGCAGAGTCTTTCTTTTGTAATTTATAGAACTATTCTTTCCATTTCTTTCATCTGAGAATTTGCAAAGATTGCCAAGTAGGATCAGTTAGGATGTTTGATTTGTCCAAATGCCTGGAGAATAAACTTTGAAATTGAATACTTTAATGAAAATAATTACAATTTTGGCATGATAGTCTTACTGTGGGAAAAATCCACACCGCAAATTTTAAAATACCAAAAGCAATTGTTGGGTAATGCACCATTACAAACCTACCGCACAGCAAGCTGATCATTCAAAAGAAAATGGCTTGTAAACTGGTGCAGGTTTAAATCTCCACCCTGACTAGGGTGGGTAAAGAATTTCCATTGCTGTCCTTACATGCAAAGGCTGATTGCCTCATCAGCTGGTGTAACTGCAGCCTGTAGGAGGAGGTCAAAGGCCATCTTTTTTAACTCAATTTTAGTGCAATATGTAACTGGCATTTAAAAGTGATCAGTATTGTGGTCCAATATATAGATACACTTGTGTTCCTAACTCAGAAATTTGAACATTAGTGCTATTTCAAGGCTATTATTGTTTCCTGTGCAGGTGACGAACAGGCTACATGTGCCACCTGAGCAACAAGCTTCAGTATAGAGATTGACGTGACTTTTCCCTACAAGGCCATTGCTGGAACAAAAAGGTTTGAACCTTTCTTTCTGGTATTTATAGTGAGATCTTTCCAACAGATATAGTATAGTACAATATTGTTTTTTTTCTACCTTTTGTGGTAATAAACTTGTATTCTTTTGTTAAAGGTACATCAACTGGCTCTTGGTGAATATGTTCAGTCACTGACCTCTACAGTAAAGCAAAAAAAAAATTCAACTTGTGACTTATGAGTTAGATTTCACTCTGGGGTTGGTCTGGTCTGGTATTACAATCAGCTGGGATCATGACACCTTCATCACTTAATGAAAATTGATGGATAATCTAGAGTCCATGAGTTTTGATCTTGCATTCATTAAGAGGCAATGAAGATAGTACATGCTCAATAGGAAATATTTTCTTTACCCAAAAGCAGATCTGACCGACACATCGTGATTTCCACCATGTATAAGGCAAGGAAGCAGTCCTGAAATCCACCCCATCCCAAACAGGGATCAAACCCCTGCTACCACACCAACCAACAGGGTATTTGAGCTGCTTTGCAACATATACATTTTGCTTGGAGCTGTGGTTCCTGATGGTAGAGACTTCAATTTCTTTCCATTATGTTGCTGACCAAGAACCTCTCCCACTCTTACTGTCTGCTATTGGCTAATGTTGGAAGGATTTATACGTTGATATCCACCATGTTTGGCCATATTATGAATCACTTCACTTGAACATCAAGTCCTGGAGAGGGACTTGAACCCAGAGCTTCTAGCTCAGAGGCAGGGACATTACCCATGACACACTAGACCACCTAATAAGTATTTTATTCAGTATAAAATGACGAAATGCAAAAAAGAAAGAGTGGCAAAGATGAGTGGTTTTTAACGTGAAAGCAGTGTGTTGATAGAAGGCATCTAGTACCTTTGCTGATGAGGGAAGTCCTTTATATAAAGAATCTAATCTTGCTAAAGTGTTTTTTCTCATGACTTAAGTTAAAACTGAATACAAGGTGCTAGATTTCTTTTGTTTAAGCATCAGAAATCATGAATCTCCGATTAGTGCAGGAACATGCAATGGCGTTTGCAGATTTGTGTTTAAACACCTCAGCTGTCAGGTCCTTTCATGACTTTAACTCTGCTTGGAGAAAGAGAGCATAGCAATGAGTAGTGGGGTGGTGGTGTTTGGAATTATTGCTGAGACAAAGCAAATCAATCTCAGATAAATCGTCAGACATTGTTTGAGTGAAAGGGAAATCATAAGATCCCATTGGGCAATCGTTTTTAGTGTGATAATGTTTGTCAACTTTACCTTTGTTAAGTTTTGTGAATGCACTGATTCTACCTCCCTATAGACAATCAGGAGCATCATAAATTGCTTTTGCTACAACCTACATTTCTCAGACTGAACCCAGCACAGGAATGGGATCATATTTGCCAAATTGTCTCACCATTAGATCTTTTCATCCATTGCTGCTCCACTCATTGGCCTACACTGACTCCTAGTAAAGCAGTGCCTTGATTTTAAACTTCTCCTCTTTGTTTACCCCGTAATTAGCTCCAGGTCCATAACCCTCTGAGACCTCTGGGCTCATACAATTCTGTCATCTTCAGCATCCAAATGTTCACTCTCTCCCCTATTGGTGACTTGTCTTCTGGAATTTCCCCTCTAAACCTCTGCATCTCTATCTCTTTATGCTTTAGGATACTCCTTAAAGGCAAGGGGCGTGGGGGGTGGGGTAAGGTGATAGTGGTAGGTGGGAATCACTAGATAATTAATCCAGAGACCCAAATAATATTCTGGGGACCTGGGTTCAAGACCCACCATGGCAGATGGTAGAATTTGAATTCAATGATAATTTGGAAGTAACAGTCTAATGGTGACCATTGCTGAGGGTCAGGAAAAGCCCGTCAGGTTTACAAATGCATCTTTGGGTAGGAAACTTGCCATCCCTTACCTGGTCAGGCCCACATGTGACTCCAGACCCAAAGCAATGTGGTTGACTCTTAATTGCCCAGATTGCAATTAAGAGCTGCCCTCTGAGCAATTAAGAGACAACCACACTGCTTTGGGCTGGGCAATTAAAGACGGGCAATAAATGCCGGCCTAGCTAGTGACACCCACATCCCATGAATGAATTTTTAAAAATTCATTATTAGTTTAGAATAACATTATATTGGAGGGCAGCACGCAGCAGGGTTAAAAATGCCAAATTCTTCCTCGACTTACAACAGTTCCAACAGCATTCAAATTCTGCAAATTAAATAGGAGAAAGTGTTCCTTGAGGTGTCTATAGGAATAAAGTGAGAGTACAGTTCTTGAACTAACCCATCTTGATTCGAGATCTAAATAGATTGAATGCAGTACAAGTCACCAGAGTACATTTTTATCACTAACAATGCCAGTGTTCAGATCAGAAATGAAAAATTGCAAATGAAATTTAGTAAAAACTCCCTTTTCATTTTGATTTTTATCTAACTGCATTGGCACAAATCTTTGACACAGGTTGTCGTGTTAAATTGCAAAGTGAATAAAGGAGGTTATTTGATAACATCAGGAACCAACAATTACAATTGGAAGTGATTCCATAATATACAAGAGACCTCTCAAGCAGGCTGCACAAAGGCAATTAATGCTTTCCCCACATCTGCACAATATACTGAAATACTGCACAGTAAAGGCCACTAAGAATAATCATTTGATTTATCAATTGACCTAATGAATTACAAATCCCAACGTAGCTTCAATCTCACAGCCAAGGAATTATATATGTAATCTTGCCAAAGGCCTTATATCCAAAATTCTGTACCAAATAAAATGAAAAATTCAATTCTTTCTGATTTAGTGTTCATCATCTTGAACGCCACATGCTGAGCCAAGACTGAATAGTATCCCATTCAATGTCCACAACTTGGATCAGAAAACATGAGTCAATTTTAATTAAAATGCTTGTCAACATTCAGCAACATTGGGATCTCTCAAATTTACTACATTAAAGTGGGCACATTAACAGGGATCACCAAAGATTTGATTCAGATGTGAGAATATATTAAGTAGATTAAAATAAAACACACCAATCCATCATTGAATTAATGTTAATTTAGCATTTTAAATTATGATTAGTCAGAATGTTTAACATCATGACAATACAACGAATCCTTCACTAGATTTTCAGCACTTGTGCTGAGGATACCAGGGAAAGTCACAAAGGCTACTACATATACTAAAATTGTAATGACGTTATGTTTCTATTTTTAAAAAGAATTATTCCATGCAGTATTGACGCAAAAGTTAAATTCTTCCCCTTTCTGAATGGTAGAACAGAAGCTCTGGCAAGTTTTTACAAATCAGATAAACACATTAAAATAAAAATAGCAATGACCTTAAATCTAAACAGTGCTATTCAGTACTATTCACTTAGCCACTGTGACAATTTGGTGACCAAAAGTCTTAAACAATTACAGTACAGACAGATCACAAAGTGTTGACTGTGCAAAAAGTCCCCGTAACAGTCACCAGGACCAAAAGACAAAAATAGCACTGCTGTTTGCTTGAAATCTTGGGTGATATATTACTTATAGTCTAATTTCCATTAGTTTGTAACTAAATACGCCTCTAGAGATTGAGGGAGTAATTGCATCAGTATAGAATTGTAGCAGCCTAAAATCCTATTACAACAATATGCATTAGTCAACAGAAGCAACTGCAGTAAATTTTTCACAAATATATCATTTCCAATATATTTGTTCAATTTTACAACATATAAACATAAATCAATGTCAGTTATCCTATTTAAACACAAATATCATACAACATAAGAGCTTAAATCCATATTTATGTTCAACATTTTGTTTAATCATGCTATTATGTTCTAAGCCACAGGTATTAGAGTTGTCACTATTAGATTCATGTATTATTCACTGCATTATCTTTTAACTATCCCTGGACTTATTGCCAGTGTGGTGGCTTTTTCAACCACTTGTCAGAAAATTACTACTGCAACCTAATCTTTCCAAAAACAGCATATAGAACACTGGAGCATAAAATTCACATGGATTTTCTAACATTTGAAGCTGTCAGTAAGGGAGTGGGGTGAAATATAGTAAAGTGTCTAGATTAATGTTTGTTTAAAAATTAAAACTGCAAGGTTATTTTTTGTAACTACTTGATGCTCATCTGGAATTTTCCTCAGAAACTGAGTGGGTGGTGTCCTGAAATTGACAGCGGGTTGGGATCCAGACAAGATCCCAGTGTATGTCAGTGGTGCTGCACCCTCTTGGAGCTTAGAATTAAACTTGTACTTAATTGATATAGAGCAGTTATCCCACAACGCTGTAGTCATGAGCTAAAGTCTAAGGTAACAAAAATGATTTAAACATTCACCAAGTTTACTCATTGTGCAGCCAAGTGATATCAGTCAGTCGGGAAGGTTCAAACCTGTTAAGTTAAATGAGCTCTAACCTACCATCTCCCCACCCCAACCACCTTTAAATAACTCCATTATTCACAGGCATCAAATACACGTAACCACCTGGTCATGAAACTAACAGCTAACAGAGGAATCATACCAAAAGTAGAAGTTCAATGTCCTCAGGGAAAATAAAAAAAGGCAGAAAGTTAATGAGAGAGAGGTTAAGTAAAAGGAAGGGGCACTTGCCCTGATTTTTCTCTCCACAGATGCTGCCAGACCTCCTGAGCTTTTCCAGCAATTTCTTGTTTTGGTTACAAAAACATAGTCCAGTTTGTCTTTCAACAGGGTTTCTTTGAAGTAAACCACCAATTTAATGCTTTGGAGACCTTGTAATGGAAGAGAGTGAGGACAGAACCTCAGATGACTATGGCCACAGCAGAGAGCATCATGGGATGGCTGGCCAGGACGGCATTGGGAACCCAGGCATGATTGACAAAATCCTGAATTCAGCGGTAGCTTTGTAGAAAAATCACAGAAGTTTTTTTAAAAATTTTTTTTTAAAAAGAAGTTTAAGGTTAGCTTATAATGGCAGCGACAGTAAAATAGGCTGAATTTGGCTTGGATGAGAGAAATGGAAAAATATGGACAGAATCTTTGCCTGTGTAGGTGGCAGTGACTTGAATCGTCTAATGTCGCTAAAACTCACCGTTAGGGGTGAGAACATACGCAGTATAATTGAGCCAAATGGTTTGGGATGGAAACTGTATACCTCATCTCACTGCAGGTGGCTAACAGATGATCACATTTTCCTTTGATGCTGATAAGTAAAGCTCCTGTGACAATTTTTTTCCGAGAACTATTCAGAGGACAATTCAAAGATACCTTCAAAAATAGTGGTTCGTGCCAGAACATACTGTCATTTAGAAGCACAGTTACACAGTGTTTAACTAACATGACATTCAACATTTGGTATCAAGTTGAAATAGGGATAAAATGGAAAAAAAAACCTTCAGAACGACCACAAATGAAAAAAATCCTCTTAAGTATTTAATTAGTTTTAAATTACCAGCAGTGGAAAAACCACAACAGTTTGCTTAACATCAGTCAGTAGGAAAACGTTAAGAGTTTGTTCTAACAGAAGTAATAGAAGAACATTGAACCATGGCTTAATGAAGTGGAAATTTTGCCAGACAAATTTATTCAAATTCTTTGAGGAGCCAAGCAGGATACATAAAGGGGAATCAGTTGATGTAAGGTATTTGGATTTCCAATAGCTGTTTGTTAAAGTACCACACATAAGGATACTTAGTAAGTTAATGACCCATGGTGTTGTGGGCAGTAATTCACATCGTTAGAGAATTGGCTAACGAATAGAAGAGAGGTAGGATAAGGAAGGAATTTTGAGGATGACACCTATATCTAGTGGAGTGCATGAGGAATTAGTGCCGGGGCCACACTATACATATTGACTTGGATGATGGAGGTGAATGTGCTATCACCAAGTTTGTGGATAACATGAAAACAGGAGGGAAGGCAAGTAGAGACGATGACACAGAGTCTGCAGATAGAAATGTAGAGTTGAACAAATGGGCAAAAAGCAGACAAATGGAATATAATGTAGGTCAATGAGATTACAAACTGATATGAAGAAAAGGAATTGAATGCTACTTAATTTGCCAAATACTGCCAAAAGCTGCAGCAGAGAAAATTTGGTGGTTCCTGTGCATAAATCACACCCAAAACGTCATCTCCCACTGCAACCCTCTGGTAATCTCTTTAGCCCTGAAACTCTTTGCCCTAGCTGCACTCACCTATCACCATCCCACCCACCTTCCCCAGCCCCACCTCTCTTCTCTCTCTTTGTTTCTGAGCTCCCTACCCCCTCCACATTTCTGAAGAAACGTCCTGACCTGAAACGTCAACTTTCCAGCTCCCCTGATGCTGCCTGGCCTGCTGTGTTCCTCCAGCTCCACACTGTGTTATCTCAGACTCCAGCATCTGTAGTTCTTACTATCTTTCTTGCATAAAAATTCAGCGGTTTATGGGTTTACATCAAAAGAGATAGAGTATAAAATTAGAAAAAGTCTTCCTAAAACAATATGAGGCGCTAATTAGACTACATGTAAAATATTGAGAACTGTTTGGCCTAAGGAAGGATAAACTCACACTGGAGGCAGTCCAGAGAAGGCTAACTTTCCCAATGTGGAGGGATTATCTTATGAAGAGAGGTTGAGTAGTTTGGTCTGTACTTATTGCAGTTGAGAAGAATGAGAGATGACCTTATTAAAACATAAATAAAAACCAAAAGAACTGCGGATGCTGTAAATCAGGAACAAAAACAAAGTTGCTGGAAAAGCTCAGCAGGTCTGGCAGCATCTGTGAAGGAGAAAACAGAGTTAACATTTCGGGTCCGGTGACCCTTCCTCAGAACTGACCAGACCTGCTGAGCTTTTCCAGCCACTTTGTTTTTGTTCCTTATTAAAACATACATGATCCTTAGAGGGCTTGACAAGGCAGATGACAAGGCCCCTTTTGGAAATTTAGAACCAGAAGGCATAATCCCAGAGTAAGGTGTTGCAAATTTAAAACAAGGAAAAGGAGGAACAGAGGGCTACTGAGGCTAAGTCATTACGTATATTCAACATTAAGATAGATTTCTAATCAGTAACGGAATCAGGGTTACGAGGAAAAGGCAAGAAATTGGAGTTGAGGATTTTTTTCCAGACAGTTAGAACATAGAACAATACAGCGCAGAACAGGCCCTTCGGCCCTCGATGTTGCGCCAACCTGTGAACTAATCTAAGCCCATCCCCCTACACTATCCCATCAGCTTTTGTCTAATTTTGCTACTCACGTGTAAATCTCTCTAGACCCATGAGGTGTTTCTTTACTTGCCACATTCTCAACCCTTTCACTATTTAATCATCTTTGCATTCTGCTTTATCGCATTCTCTTTGTTCTTTCCTCCTCCTCCACATTCCCTGCCTTTGTACTTGCTTAAAATCTGTTGCATCCGCATCTGGTTTTCCAGTTCCAACAAAAAGCTAATGCCCTGAAATATTACTTGGCTTTCTCACTCCGTGAATGCCACCTGGCCTGCTTAGTATTTCCAGTATTTTCCATTTTTATTTTGAAGAGCCTATTTCAAGATTTATAAACGGCAAAAATAGCTATCTCAGTTGAGTATCAAGCACTTCAGTGTAATGTGAAGTGGCAGAGATAAGGGACAAGCTTATTCTTAAGGCAAGAGCACAGGTGAAACAGCAAGAGAAACTTCTGTAACAAGTATGCTATGTTAATAAATAATGATATGATAATAAATAAATATGATAATAAATAAAGCTTTATTTGGAAATACGATGATTGAAACAAAACATAAAATAATGTTTTAAGGGCATGGTGACACATTTGGCAACGACAATAAAGATTTGTTACTGTCTAATCTCAGTCCCCACTGAGGTAGGTGACACTCTGATTGTTCAACCTCCAAGTGCTAACGTAAGAACCAGTCAGTAAATTCACACAGACTTCAAATTCATGTTGTATTAAAAAGATTAAATATCTCCACTTACAATTAAAACAAATGACTTATTGAATACAGGCTAGATGGATTGGCCCTGCTAAATTGTCCACAGTGTCCAGGGATGTGCAGGCTACGTGGGTTAGCCATGGGATATATGGGGTTACAGGGAAAGGGCAGGGGGGTGATTCTGGATGGGATACTCTTCAGAGGGTCAGTGTGGACTTGATGGGCCAAATGGTCTGCTTCCACACTATTGGGATTCTATGAATACTGCAACAGAAATTAGCATATTATGGACATTATTCCTGGCAGGTGGGCAAATAGATTAAGAATTGCACATTTGCCTTTTCTAATATCTGTAGCACAAATAAATCTGGACAATTTTCTAGGCAATCAGTGACTGACCAATGACATAACTAAAATATTTTGCACTCTTAAAAAAAAAAGGTCATGTTCAAAAGCCTTCATGACTTAATTGTTGTAGCATCAGATGGAGGAAGTATAGTCTTGTCAAAACAAAGCAAGTCCCTGATGTTATCATACAACATTTCCATGCAGAAGTACTTTTCCCCAAAACAAAAACAAACCAAAACAAAATGTAGACACATATATACAATACAAAACAATGCAAAACACAATTCTGTGAACAGAAATTATACACTGGATTGAATTACATCGCTGGCTTGGTCAGTGCACTCAAGGGTTTCAATATTAATGTCAGACCAAAGTGAGTAATATCAGGTGAAAAGCCCAGTGAGGTCAGTCACTTGAAGGGCCTGTTGATCATAAATGCTGCAGTATATAACTGATCGACAACTCTAAAAGGACAAACTTTACTTAAATATTAAGCTTATTTAAATATCTAAAGGGAATCAGAGACATTCCTCCACAATTATAGGGATGATAGACACATAAAAATATGAATGGTAATAGTAGCTGTTTTCTACGAGTTTGCCAATATCTGTTGATAGGAAGAAACATGATCCATCCCATATCTGCTTATGTTTTCTCTCCCTTTCTTTTTAACTTCGAGTTCTGTTGAGAATCGATCAACTCTCACCTCACTATAATTCCTTAATACAAACTGCAAAGACTCAGGCTTCTGCATTATCCAACTGCCATTAGATGAACTGCAATGTTCTGTGACCGCTGTATGCTAAGAGCCCATAGCCATATGTCACAGTACACAAAACCATAACGAAATAGCATACTGACTTGCAGCACTTTCTCAACATGAATTCTTAGGTTCGCCATAGCCAACTTTTAAATGTTGCTCCTGATATCTTTTCCTTCTCCTTTCTGTAATGGAAATGGCTAGGCTCCATACTTTGAAAAAGACTGCACAGAAGAGTAATGTAAAATGTGAAAGTGCACCACATGGAGATCTTACAAGCAGAGTCTGATATACAATGGAAAAATACTATTTGCCGATATCAATCCAGACAATAGGACAACCAGTACAATGTACTCAAGCAAAGACTCAACTGCATCTCTTCTTATTTCCCTACTGTCAAAAAATGCTCTGACAAAATGCTTAGGCAAAATTATTTCTGAACTTCTAGATGTTCCTTGTAAATGTGTATTAAATGGCATTAGTAAATAAAAGCTCCAACATTTATAAATTAATGAATTAATAGGAATTTAATCTTAAATATCACGAGTAGAATTATATTCAAGCTATTTACACAAGCTGTATAACCTATTTATACCATGACCAATCTTTCTTTAATGATATTCCATCTCTGTTACATTGAAACCATCTGAACTCTAATACAAATGATGCAAATAGCATAATATAGGTCCAGAAATGAAACGCTGTCTTAAAGAAGGTGGTTTTACTGAAGCAAATTGAGAAAATCAATCTTGACATTTATTCTCAATTAAAACTTTCGACATCAGACAGTGGTGAAGCCCAGCACACTGGGGAGAACCTTTAACTGCTTTTACATTACAAAAGATCATGGCTTGTGCAATTACTAAAACAGGTCTGCATTCCAATCAATCCAAGTGAGTCCTGGTGATTGTTATATACACAAAGTGACAACAGAAAAATTGTAGGATTGGTTTCATTATTTCAAGACCATGTGGAAATGATAAATAAATTAGGATGGAGTTGTGTGCTCTATTTGATATTTGGAAATCACTATTGAAGTGAAAGGACAAACAAGACCAGGTGATACTCCCACGGCCTCACACTAAAGGCACTCAGTCCACTCTGTCTAAAAATCAACTTGTCCATGCAGAATGGACACCTATTAACAACATATTAACAGTACACAGCTGCAAAGTCATAGCAGATCACAGAATCCCTGCAGTGCAGAAAGCAGCCATTGGGCCCATTGAGTCTGCACCAACTCTCTGAAGAGCATCTCACAAAGACCCAGCCCCCTACTCTATCCCCATAATCCCACATTTCCCATGGCTAACCCACCTAGTCTGCACATCCCTGGACACTTTGAATACTTTAGCATGGCCAATCCACCTAACCTGCACATCTTTGGATTGTGGGAGGAAACCGGAGCACCCGGCAGAAAAACCCGCGCAGACACAGGGAGAATACGTGGAGTTTACACAAGCAATTGGTAGTACAAAACCTGACCCAAAGACTGAAACAAGCAAGGACAGGTGACGACCCCTCCTATACCGTAATCCTTAGCATCAGTGCCCCGCAAGGCTGCATGCTCAGCCTCCTACTATACTCTGAAGAACTGCTCGTAAAAAAAGCTTTGCACTGTACTTCAGCAAACATGACAATAAATCAATCAATATTACTCCCATAAACCCAACATTTTATGATCTGAATTTTGTGCCTGCTTCAAGAAGACCACCATCATCCTGGTGCCAAAGAAAAATCATACAGCCTGCCTCAATGATTACAGCCCAGTGGCTCTGATCTCCATCATTATGAAGTGCTTCGAGAGTTTAATCATGACTCACATCAACCCCAGCCTCCCAGATTGCCTTGATCCTTTGTAATTTGCCTACCAGTGCAACAGGTCCATTGCAGGAGCCTTCTCCCTGCTCCTACACTCATCCCTGGAACATCTGGATAAGAAGGATACCTACATCAGTCATTTAATGACTATAGCTCCTCCTTCAACACAATAATTTCAGACAAATTTGTCTCTAAACTCCGGAGCCTAGGTCTCAGCTCCCTACTCTGTAACTGGATCCTTGATTTCCAAACCCATAGACTGCAAGTAAGAACAGGCAACAACACCTCCTCCACCATAATCCTCAACACTGGTGCCCCCCCAAGGCTGCGTACTCAGACCCTACTGCACTCCTTATAGCCTCACGACTGTGTAGCCAAACTCCACCACAATCCAATTTACAAGTTTGCAGACTCAACACCTTTGGTTGGATCTCAAACAACAAGACTGAATACAGGAGAGACTGGGTGCTTAGTGGCATGGTATAAAGACAACAATCTCTCATCGACGTCAGCAAAGCAAAGGAGCTGGTCATTGATTTCAGAAAACGGAGTGGAGATTACACAGCAGATTACCTGAATAAAATCAACTGAATTCTCTGTCATGTTATAGATATTTTCAAATCAACCTGCTCAAAGATATTATTACACACCTCTGGAACAGACAGAACTTGAACCTAGGCTCTTCTGGCTTAAGGATAGGGACACTACCGCTGCATTACAAGAACTCTGATTGAGCTGTTTCCTTCTATATCGACAAGTACACAAATACAGAAATTGACTTTTGTCTGCTGAAGAAGGGTCTAGACCCGAAACGTCAGCCTTCCCGTTAAAGTTGGCACTCTTCTTCCCCTTCTTACCGTTGTGGATTGATACAATCTACCCACTCGCTCTCAGTTAATGTCAGCATTTATCTTCCTCTTCCTTTCAAAACTGCTGACACCACTTTTTTTTTGTTCCCCAACTCTCACTGGTATCCATTGCCCTCCATCCAAACTCTGCCCTCAGTCTGATCTGTAGGTAGTAAATGAATCACCTCAAGGTCCCTGTCTCCTTGATGTGGCTCTTTGCATAAATGCTTTGAGCTACATCACCGTCTGTGGGAGAGAATTGCTATTCCTGTGAATGTTTCCATCTCCACTATGACAATCAGAGTCTCTGCTGTTAATTATTATAGGGGGGCGAGGAGCCTCAGTCTGCACCAACAGATCACCAGGAAAGGCAGCAATGGTTTGGATCAAAGCGCAGTTGACAGGAGGGAGAGGAGAATGGGAGAAAAGAAAGTAAAATGGTAGTACTAGGAGGGACAGCCTTGTTCAAGGCATATTTAAATAGCAAATACTAGAACAGCCTCCAAAACACTGATGATTGGCATGTATGCAACATGTCCTTTGACTGGGTGTTAGTTACCACCAGGCTTAAGCTTGATCATGCTGGCAACTGAAATACAGCATTCTTACAGATGAGATAAAAGGTACTGCAGATGCTGGAGAATCCGAATAGACCTGGAATACACCTCCTCCCACTCACCTTCCTGCAAAAATGCCATCCCCTATTCCCAATTTCTTCGCCTCCGCCGCATCTGCTCCCAGGATGAGACATTCCACTCCCGTACATCTCAGATGTCCTCATTCTTCAAGGACCGCAACTTCCCCCCTACAGTGGTCAAGAACGCCCTCAACCGTGTCTCCCGCATTTCCCGTAACTCATCCCTCACACCCCGTCCCTGCAATAACAATCAAAAAAGAATCCCCCTCGTCCTCATGTACCACCCCACCAACCTCCGGATCCAACGCATCATCCTCCGACACTTCCGCCATCTGCAATCAGACCCCACCACCAAAGACATTTTTCCCTCCCCACCCTTATCTGCCTTCCGGAGGGACCACTCCCTCCGCAACTCCCTTGTCCGCTCCACACTCCCCTCCCGCCCCACCACACCCAGCACTTTTCCCTGCAACCGCAGGAAGTGCTACACCTGCCCCCACACCTACTCCCTCACCCCAATCCCAGGCCCCAAGAAGACTTTCCACATCAGGCAGATGTTCACCTGCACATCTGCCAATGTGGTATACTGCATCCGCTGTACCCATTATGGCTTCCTCTACATCGGAGAAACCAAGCGGAGGCTTGGGGACCACTTTGCAGAACACCTGCGCTCAGTTCACAACAAACAACTGCACCTTCCAGTCGCGAACCATTTCAACTCCCCCTCCCATTCCTCAGACGACATGTCCATCCTGGGCCTCCTGCAATGCCACAGTGATGCCATCCGAAGGCTGCAGGAACAGCAAATCATATTCAGCCTGGGAACCCTGCAGCCCAATGGTATCAATGTGGATTTCACAAGCTTCAAAATCTCCCCTCCCCCAACCGCATCCCAAAACCAGCCCAGCTCATCTCCACCTCCCTAACCTGTCCTCCCTCTCACATATCCCCTCTGCCCACCTCAAGCCCCACCCCCATCTCTTATCTACTGACATCATCCCGCCCCCTTGACCTGTCCATCCTCCCTGGACTGACCTATCTCCTCCTTACCCCCCCACCTACACTCACCTTTACTGGCTCCATCCCCGCCTCTTCGACTTGTCTGCCTCCTCTCCACCTATCCTCTCCTCTATCCATCCTCTATCCGCCTCCCCCTTTCTCCCTATTTATTTGAGCCCTCTTCCCCTCCCCCATTTCTGATGAAGGGTCTAGGCCCGAAACGGCAAGTTTTCCTGCTCCTATGATGCTGCTTGACCTGCTGTGTTCATTCTTATAGATGAACTGAGTTAATTTCAAACATTCGACTTGCTAGGTTTACTAATTCAGTGTGATCAAACCGTGCAACTGCGCAATTGAAATTAGCAGGCAGTGATGATAATAACTCTTACTATATCCCCTTACTGAGCTGGCCCTCTTGTTTGTCACTGATTTGGTGTCTTCGAAAAGTATGTATCCCAAACATTATCTTCACGTCAAAAGAAATACCAGCTTTAAAACATGGATCTGAAGTTGAAAGTTGCTTACATCTGAAGCTAAGACGTGGTACATTAACATGTAACTGATAGATTATGTCAATGACATCGATGGTAGTAAACAGAGACGACTACAGCGGTCTCTGAATTCCATTGCCCCCGGTAGAAAACAGAACTTAGCTTTGACTGCGTTTAAGAGACTTATAATAGAGAGCTGCAACCAGGCCAAGGCAATCGCAATAAGGGAAAGTGGAGGAAGGGAGCGTGCCGTAATGACATGAATGGATAATGATTTGGTCCGATAAAAATTAAGAAAAATGCCTTCGAAGTAAAGTATTATTTCTCCAAGATAACCACGTAAGCATAACTAGTTTTACAGCAATTTTTTAAAAACATTACCAGTCGAGAGAAAGGAAGGGAAATTGATGATAAAATTAATCAAATTTCAGGACTCAGTAATGATATTCTAAAAAAAAAATCCACTCCATGCTATGCACCGAAACGTCACTCAGACCAGGACGGGAGCTAATTGTTTCTTTTTTTAAAAAAAGGTCACTGGACCCAAAACGTTGATTCTGCTTTCTCTGCACAGATGCTGCCAGACCTGCTGAGTTTCTCCAGCTGTTTCTCTACAGGAAGCTCACTTCCCAGTGGTGCAACTTTGGCTGCTTCACCGCCTGCGCACAGTGTCAGCCTTCAAAGGCACAGGGATTTACACAATAAAAGGATAGGGAGGGGGGGAAATGTCGGGTCACGCTGCGGGGATTTACAGTGAAAACACAAACAAAAGCCCGTTGAAGGGACCGAAGGGCAAACTAACATTGTCACTGCGGCAGCCGGTGTAGGTGAAAAACCCAGGCGGCTCAGCGGAACAGACCGACCACTGGGGGCTAGAGGGGTGTCTGAAATCTCAACGAACGTGTAGCAGCAGCTTCACAGCCAGGGATAGGAATCTGTTTCTACCGCAGAATGCTCCACCTTTAACGCCCTTTCCCGAAACTGACAGGCGCGTTAAGAACTGTAGAGCCTGACAGGCGATTGGACAGAAATTACATCACTTCATTGTATCCCATTTCCAAACGCTACACAAGTCCTTGAGAAGTCTCTGAATAATAAAGAAGAAGCGATTCTACACTAGTGTCCTTTCCTCTGGAGACGAGAATAATAATAGCAAGTGTCTGGCTAAAACAAACGCAAAAAAAAATTACTTGCACGCTGAGGTTTGATTTATTTCGTTTAGAATTAACAGCGAAATGACACCCCCCTCCCAACATACACACATTGCACCCAAAACCAAGCCTTCACTTGTTTGTCAACTCTGAAATCGGCACCCGCTTCTAAATGTCATGCCTTTTTTTAATCTAAAAGCAAAACCCAACGCCGAATGATCATGCTGTGGAAATGTTCCAGACACACACCAGGCTAATCTTCCCGCCTCAATAAACAAAACGATTCTTAGGACTGGCCACGAACAATGGAAAGTGACGGTACACTCAGCAGAAAGTGAATACTGGAAGATGACATGTTGTTATCCGGAAAACCCAACAGATGACCGCTAGTAAACAATTCCAGGGCTGCATCATAAATATCTCAGAATCACAGTGCATTACAACTCTGGGGGGAGGGGAGAGAGGAAGAACTCTTTAACATAGCACACTGCCAAGCAATTTCGTGTTTTAACCCTCCAGTTCCAAGCACCAAATTAATATGTTGGTCAAATCCATTGAGCAAGCACGTTGTTTTTCAGAGTTCTCTACCAAGGGACCACTAGTTTCTTTTCCTCCTTTCTACTATATCGGGAACATTAAACCCAGAGACACTATTATGGAAGTTTTCCTCTGGATCCCCTTAAACCGAGGGGATCACTCTTGTCATTAACCCCTAACAAAAAAAAACTGCAATCCTCTCATTACCATACTTACGTTTCTCGTCATCAGCGTGCACTAAAGATGCTGCTCGGGACAAGACATCCAGGGGAGTCTCCATTCTTTAAATATATGTGCATATATATCTCTGCAGCCTGAAAGAATGAACGCAAAACAGAACACACTGCCTGTACCACATCATACGAAGAAACTCTGGCTTCATTCTTATGTTTTGAACAAGAACGCGACATCACCCAAACACATAGTAACTAACCCAAAAGCTCCAGTGTAACATTAAAGAAGGCAGCCTTTTAAATCCAAAATAAACATAAACCCGCTTCATTGCCCATTACGGATGGACACTTGAAATTTTGAGTAGTAAAGTGACTGCTAAGTTGTGTTTGCTGAAATGTCTGCTCGCAGTATTATTTACCTGTGTGTGTGTGTTAGTGGCAGCGCCTGTTTGGCTGGAAGCTGCTGTAAAGTAGACAGACCAACGCGGAAGAATGTCAAGAATGATGGAATTCTCTCCTGGCAGGTGATGAAAGTGACACAACATCATTGGCTCAAAGCAACACCAAACTCCGAATATATTATGATAATATCCGCCAGGCGTCATATCCTCAGGTACAGCCAGTAGCATGATGCGGAAGTGACTGTAAACTTAACCTTCACCTCCAAACACTTGGGCGTTTGCTGGGATGTCTGGTTTTCCGCAGGAGTGGGGGGGCTCTTACTCATTGACGTGTTTTTTTTTCGCTGCAGCCTTTCAGTTCGAGATTACTCTTAAATTCCACCCCGAACTTTCGCATTCACCCTTGTTTAAAAGCGCACCACGGAAATCCTTGCAGTGCATTTCAAATAACCTGCTCCTGAAACTGGGACTGGACTACGGTTTCTGGCCAATCGTTATCACCCCCTCCCCGGCGGGGTTTATGCCGTGGTATTCGATTCGAAGTGCTATTTATCAAAAGGGCCTTGCAGTCCAAAAACAACTTTAAGGCCAGATGTGGAGGACTGATCTTTTAATATTCGTTTGTAAACAGCTCGAAAAAATACATTTTAGTGACGAACCAATGTGTCATTTCCTTGAATGAGTGGGGGTGGTGGGAAGTAAGTGGAACATATAATTTCCAAAGAAAATACTAAAATAACTTGTACGTTTGCCATTTACAGTGGGAATGGGAGTAGATCACTCGGCCCATCAAGACTGCTCTGCAGTTTAATTAGATGATGGTTGATCATCTCCTTATACCATTTTCTGGTATTATCTCTGTATCCCTCAATGTTATTAGTCTCCAGAAAACTATAATTTTCCTGTTGAACCTAATCAATGATTGAGCTTCTACAGCCCACTGGTGTGAACAATTTCAATCTTATGAATGAAGAAATTCTTCCTCATCTCAGTCTGAAATGGTCTACCTGTCATCCTGAGATTATGTCCCCTGGTTCTAGAGTCACCAACTAGGGGAAACATCCTATCTATATCCTGTGTATGTCTTGTAAGATTTTTAGAAGCTTCAATAAGATCACCTGTCATTCTTCACAACTCTAAGGAATGCAAAGTTTCCTCAATCTCTCCTCAAAGTACACCAACATGCCAGTTTGGAACCCATTGATGAGAAGTTGAAATTTACTACTGGAGGTAAAGTCTGTACACTAACATGTGAGCTGGCCAAATCCTGAAGTATATACTGTCGGGCCAGGCCTGCAGAAACTAATGAGAGAATAAACACAAAAGAAAAGCTACTTGACCTCATCCTCACTGATATCACTTTCACAGACACATCTATTCCATGAGAATATTGCTTTGAATGACCTCCACACAATCCTCTTGAAACAAAGTCCCATCTTCGCACTAAGGACAACCTCCAATGCATTACATGGCACTAAAACTGTTACGTGAGATAGATCTAGAAGAGATCTAGCAACTGAAACATTCTCTATGTTCATTCATGGGGAATGGTGTCGCTGGCAAGGCCAACATTAATTGCTTCTCCCTAATTGCCTGGGCATCTTTGAAGTGCTCTGGTTCATCAGGAGCAGCAGAATTGTCTTCTATCACAATCTGCAACTTTATCCCCAGCATAGTTCTCATTCTACCATTCCATTAGGCCTGCAGATAAAACTGCTTCAAAGAGGAAAGCATATAACAGCCCTACCTAAATATCAAATGCCAAATTGGTGATCTTAGAATACAGGACTACATGCACGCTAAACAACAGAAGCAGCATGCCATAGACAGAGCTACATGATCCAAACAATGATTCTGGTCAAAGCTTTGCAGTCCTGCCACAACCAGTTATGAATGATGATGGAAAATTAAACAAGAGACAAGGGTCTCCACGAAAATCCCAGCTTCATTGATGGTAGAGTTCAGCACCTCATTTCAAAAGACACTATTGAAGTGTTTGTAAATCTTTTCAGCCTAAAGTCCTAAAATAGGTGAACCATCTCAGCCTCCTCTTGATGTCCTTAGCATCACAAATGCCAGTCTTCAGCCAATTAAATCCATTTGTTCTCAAAAATGGCATATCCAAGACTAGGTAATAATATAAATCAAGAAAAGCAGAACACCACAATGTACAGTACATCAGTTTAAAATACGATCATTCACTACTCTGGTTCCTTTCTCATCAACTCAGCCAACCTTGGATCCATGCTGCCACCATCTCGTTAATTACATGAGCCACTGCTTCGCTCGCAAACATGTTATGTGCCAGTTTATCAAACACCTTTTGGAAATTTGTGTACACTGCATCAACAGCAATACCTTTATCAACCCACTCTTACCTCATCAAAAAAACTTAATCTAATCAGTTAAACATGACTTGCCCTGAACAAACCCATGCTGGCTTTCCTTAATTAATCTACTTTTATCCATGTGTCTATCATTTTGACGCAGATTATCATTTATAAATGTTTAGGGACTCTTGTGGTACTGTGATCATATCCCTGATTCTGTACTCGGAGGTTGGGATTCAAGTTCCACTGCTCCACTACTGTAGTATCCAGAAAGAAAATCGCTGAAAAAGTTGATTGAAAAGGACCACTTATAAATGTTTACCTACACTGAGCTGAAACTGATTAGCTTGTAATTGATGGGCTTATTTGAATAAAGATGTAACATTTGCAATTTGCCGGTACTCTGTTTCTAACCTTGCATATTAAGTGGATTAGAAAAATATAGCTGGCGTGCTCTACAATTACCATCTTTAAATCCCATTTTCTCAAATGCATCTGATCTGGGTTTTTCTTAAATTCCAAAAATACACTTTATTCTTAAAAGATCTTTATATACATACAATGACACTAGAGCAATTCAGTTCTATTCAGCCTTTACATATGGAGAACCAACAAACTCAAAGAATTCTTACTTATGCAAGATACTATTTACAAATATTTGAGGCACTGAGAGGGTCTGATAACGGAATGGACCCCCAGTGTACATTGGCTGAAAGATCTTAGTTGCCTTTCCCCACTGTGGCTTGATGGCAGCTAATGGTTTAACCACAATGTGTACAGCCACCTTCGCAGAAGCTCCTTTTATTTTAGCTCATCAAGTGTCTCAGCCACCTTGACTTTCAGTATGATTTTGGCAGCATTTTCTTCCTTGGTAAAGACAGGTGCATTGTATTTATTTTGCACCTCAGCCATGGCTGCTGCTCAATGCATAAGTTCCTAATTGACTTTACTCCTCCTTTTACCACCCTTTTACTACTTAAATGCCCAAGAAGGTTTTGGCATTCCCTTTCATATTAGTTGCCAGTCCCTTCTCATTCTCTGTTTGCTGCTCTTAATTACATACGACTTTCCCTCTAAATGCTTCAACTTAACCTGGTTTCCTCAGTATTATTCACCTTGCATTTATGACAAATGCCACACAATGTAGGCATAGTTCTTTACTCCTGAGTGGATCCTGAGCATACATGCAGAAGAGACATACAACAGCTAATATGTGACAACTGAAGTAACCATTAAACAGGCCATCAGTCTTTTGGAAATCAGACTGAGATGCCTCAATAATACTGGTGGAGCCCTTCAAAACACCTCAGCAAGGGCCTTGTGCATTGTGTAGTGTGGTATGCTCTACACAACCTGAAAACACAGTGAGGAATAACATTGGACAATGAGGACATCCTATAGTATTTTCTTCTAAGAATGAACATTCTAAAGGAGTTGCAGACATGGTGGGCCATGATAATGTGTCTGAGTAATCACAGGAAAGCTGCAATAAAACATGCACAAGAAAGATTTGTAATACTAGATAGGTTTCTCTTGAGTTTTCTTTAGATGCCCATGTAAACAAATCAGTTTTATATCTCCAATAGCCTTGAAACCCCTTCCTTGAATGACCTTACCATCCAACAGCATCTGTAGTGACATCAAATCACAGCAAGGTTTAATCTACTGTGATGAGAAGCTTCTTATTAATTTGTTTGCTGGAGAAATTGAACTGCTAATGGTTCACTAATAAGTTAAATAAACATTCACATTGCACTTCCAATATTTGCTGGCTTATTTTGGACTGCAGAGGCATGTCACCAGTCTGAAGCTGAGTATCACTGTGCTCTCCAACTGTCCCCCTGCTGCCTCATTTGCTGCTCATACATGTCAGTACTGTGCTCGCCAGATTGTGATATGACCACAACTGCCTACCATTGTGACAGTATCTGCACTGGTGGGAAGTGGTTTTTTTTCATTCACAGGATGAGGGGGGCATCACTAGCTGGGTCAGCTTTTATTGCCCATCCCTAATTGCCCAGGGAGCAGTTAAGAGTCAATCAAATTGTTGTGGGTATGGAGTCACAGGTAAGCCAGACCAAGCAAGGGTGGCAATTTCTTTCCCTAAAGGACATTAGTGTACGGGATGGGTTTTTCCAACAATTGACAATGAATTCCTGAATATCATTAGACTCTTAATTCGAGATTCTTATCGAATGCATCTTCTATGGTGGAATTTGAACCCGGGTGCAGAGGAATGAAGTGACCCACATCCCTTTGAGGAATCCTATTTAGAAGTGGAAAGCCATTCCACAGAATCAACACCTAACTGTTCTTCTATTTGAGTTGTGAGGAAGAGAACAGTCATGAAAGGTACTGCACACTCCACTACATCCCTCTAACTAATCCTCTGAAGTTCCATGTGACTAGTGATGGTGAAATGATAGTAATTTATTACTCATCAGTGGCTGTAGTACACTCATCTATGAGGGCTTTCATCTCTGGTAATTCCAAAGCTGCTTCACCATCAGCTGCATTGCTTCTTGGACTCCCACTCTAAGGAATCCTCTTCCATTAGTAACAGAGACTCACGTTATGGTATGCTGCCACCAGACCTATTTTTCTCATGCACTCTTAAACTCTCTTCTCCTACAAACACATGAATTGACATGGTCACATACCTATCATTGACACACACCATACCTATGTTAGTGGGCAGCCTCTCTGCCCATCATGGAGCCAAAGGGATGCCAACTGCATGCGGTCATTCACAGAGATGCTGAAAGTCATCTGACAGCAAATGCTACTGCCTTGGCAGTACCACTCACTGGGTAGGCTCCTCCTCTCCAATTCGTACACGATCTTTAAGACAATTAAAGCTGCAAGCTTAATTTTATAAGCTGCAATCATCTTGCCAGAATGCATTATGCATCAGATCTTCCACCTGTTCTGTACGTGAGACAACCCCACTTCCATCCTCCACAACCTCCAGCACCCTGTAATCATCTGTACGGCCTGCTCCCCATATTCTATGGGATAAGGACTTCCCCTTGTGTCCTTACCACCTGAAGAGCACCTTCAGGTATCATCAAAAAACCAGAATGCCAAATTTTGGTCTGGCTACTGCCATCTCCCAAACATTCCACTTAGTGCCCTGTCAATGTTCTCCAGTTTTAGTCCAATAAAGTCTTTGAAATATTGTATCTGCCTAACATGACATGCTTCTTCCCTCTTGCCTCTGCTGCCTAACTGGTTGGCTCCCTTTCCATCTGCATATTAACTGGATGGCCCCCACAATGTTGCAGTTTTGTTGACAGTCTCTTGCCCAGGCTTCCCCACCACTCACTTTATGCCCCAGCATTGGGTACTTTGTACTGAGATTTTATCTTTGCTCACAAAATCTGCCCAGATTCCTGACAGGTAGGTTCTTTATCAATGTTACTTGCAAACAGCTCCTTTTCATTTCCTTCAAACTTCTTCAGTCAGAAATTGACTTCATGTTGTCCAAGCAGAGAGATAAAAATGAGTTAAGACCCTGATTCTTTCAAGGAATGCTTCAGACGAAGACAGTGATATTTGGTAATTTACTCAAAATAGAGTAAACCCAGCCATCGACAGCGCTAATGATTCTAATTGAAAATGCTGTTACTTTTTGTAGAAAATATAGTCATACAAATACTTAAAAAGTTAGTAAATGTCAGTACCGTTAGAATTGCAACAGGAGGAGGTGGTAAAATAGGCCAGAGGTTCAGGCTTATTCTGTTGGTGATGTGGATTGATAAACCAACATTGCAGCTGGTGAAATTTAAATTCCATTAATAAATATGGAATTAAAAGCTAATGTAACAGTGACCATAAAGTCATTGCTGATTGTTGCAAAAATCAACCTGAATCACTAATGTCCTTTAGGGAGGAAAATCTGCTGTTGTAACCTGGTGTGACCTACAAGTGACTCCAGACCCTTAGTGATCTGATTGACTCTGAAATGGCCTAGCAAACTATTTAACTGCTAAAGAGAAGACGGTGTGAAAATTGCAGATATCATTTTAAATCATGTCAGATCTAGGCTATATTGTTAATGAGATAGTTTCTATGTGGAGGTGGAAATGCATGTCAATTGTTTTATTAAACTTTTAAATTCCATCTATTCTCAGATCAAATATCCCCTGAATTTAATACACTTACAATGAGTACATAATACAGACAGCAGCAACAGTAAGAATAGATATGTCATTTACAACTAGTTTCTTACAGTTACAATTGTTGTGAGCAAATTTCTTCAGGAGCTTTTTTTTTGTCTTGTTGTCACTGAAATAACTCCACAGAGGCCAGTATCCCAACTCCACGTCACCCTTTATTTGCACATGCATAGTACTTAACACTGGTCCGGTTCCCTCAGAACCAGCTTTCAGAGTGAACAGACCCTCGCTCACTCCTGTTTATATCTGTCAGCCAGGGCTGCCTGATTGGGACTCTTAATCTGGTCCAATCAGCGAGTTCATTTTCTATGAGGTCCATCTGGCTGACCTCATTACAATCATTATGGTAACCTCAAATGAGCATTTGTGAGTTATGACTTCCCTTTTGTAATACCTTACTGATTGTGTTTGCTATTCTATGTATGTTATTAAACCATCCTTATAAATGGATTGGAACATTTTCCTTCCACTGAATCATATCTAGTTCATCCACTACCTTCACAGCTATGTCTTAGAACCTAGAATGTAGGGCACCCAGTCATGAGAATTTTCCAGGTTTTAGTTATTAAGTTTCTCATAGTTTTACTCTTCTAAGTGTCTTCCATTGTGAAGATAGACCCAAAATATGTGCTCTTTCCACATGATAATTTCTCCTGTCTCTCTGTCTACCTCTTAATGTATATGCTTATATTAATAGCTGGTTCACTCATGCATTCATTTTAACATAACATCTCATGTGAAAGGTAGCATTGTTGATACAGCAGTGTTCCCTCAGCATCACAATGGATGGTCAGTCTTGACTGTTGATGGTCAGGTATGTGGAATGGTACTTGACTTAAACAACTTTGTGATTCAGAGACAATTCCTCTTATAATGTGGATTCCAGAGCTGCACACACTATCCTAGCTGTATCCTAACCATCATTTACTAAATTCCAGCATAACCTCCCTGCTCTTAAAGTCAATTCTTGAGCTAATAAAGGCAAGAATCCCATATGCCTTCTTAAGCATTTTATATATCTAACCCTCTACCTTCAGGGAGAGGTAGGCATGCACACAAGGCTTCCTCTGATCCTCAGCACTTCCCAGGGGCCCACCCTACACCATTAAATATATTATTACCAAAAATTCTACAATGAACTTATTAGAATCAATACGATCAAAATGAGATTAGATGACGATTTTCAAATTTCACAGGCAGAGATTTACCATAAATGAAGGAGATTGGAATAGGGCTGGTTCATGAATGGATTCAAATTTCTCTATTGGGATAATATCTGATAGTCATCTTTATTCGTTGTTACTGGATGAAGATATTATTTGAACCATTCATAAATTTGTAGACAATGTGAAACATAAGAACGACAGCTACTAATCAGTCCAAGTCAATAAGCTGTAATGTAAACTTGGGTGTTGTCCTCTGAGGAGGGTTGGATAGATTAGGTCCATATTATGTAAAATTTAGAAGAATTTGACCTAGCTGAACAGTCGCATTCCTTAACGTTCCTGACAGTATAAATGCTGAGAGGATGTTTTCCCTGGCTGAGGAATCTCGTTCACATTCTTAACATCTCAGGTCAATTATTTAGCCATGATAAATTTATTTGCTCAACAAGTTGCAAATTTTTAGAATTAAAACCAATAAATATAAACATTTGGTTAAATGGTCACCCGGTCCTAATGGAAGTTGATGCTGGTGTGGTTATATCAGCAATTGCAGAACCAGACTTTAACAAAATTCCCTCTGGACTCCAACCCTCAAGTTTGCATAAGACTTCAGATAGACTGGGGAACAGTTACAGATTAAAAGTACAACTTCAGTTCCAGTGTCGTATGAGAAACAGCCGGTTCAGTTACCACTGATTATAGTAAAAGGCTTGGGCCCAAGCTTGATGAGGTGAAAGCTGAATGGGGCGAAATTGGTTCAGAAAAATTCTAGGGATAGTAGGAACTGCAGATGGTGTAGAGCTGGATGAACACAGCAGGCCAAGCAGCATCAGAGGAGCAGGAAGGCTGAC
>JAHRHZ010000065.1:20657625-20681666 GCA_024137785.1 Ginglymostoma cirratum
GTTTCGGGCCTAGACCCTTCTTCAGGAATGCTGAAGAAGGGTCTAGGCCGAAATGTCAGCCTTCCTGCTCCTCTGATGCTGCTTGGCCTGCTGTGTTTATCCAGCTCTACACTTTGTTATCTCAGACTACTTGATTAGTTCAACATTTTTCAATTAGAAAATGGCTGCCTGAGTGAAGTTCTAATTAAGTACCTGGATGTTTTTCAGGGAAGTCTAAGGGCTATCAAAAAAGCCAAGACCACCTTGTACGTTGACCAGGAAGCAATTCCACGATTCTGCAAGGCCTGCTCAGTGCCATTTGCCTTACATGCAAAAGTAGAGGCAACAGTCAAGAGGCTAGAAAGCAAAGGAATCATCAAATCAGTACAGTTTGAGGAATGGATAACGCTGGATGTATGAATTGTGAAGCACAATGAGTTGGTTCACCTTTATTGGAATTTAAAGAAACAGGAAACCACTTCTCACAGCTGGATAAATACCCAATCCCTCATATAGAGGACTTATACACAAAGCTGGTGGCTGGCATGGGGAGCTGTCCTGCAGAAAGCTGGACATGAGCCATGCATGCACGCAATTGTCGTTGATGAGGATTTCCAGAAGTACGCTACCGTTAATAACCATAAGGGATTGTACCAACATACAAGACTGCCATTTGGGGTATTGTCAGCCTGTGCTATTTTTCAGTGGACCATGGAGAACATTTTACAAAGTCTACCCCAGGTCGCCATTTATCTGGTTGACATGCTAATGACAGGAAAGAGCGATAATGAGAACTCTGACATAGACCTTAGACATTTCTCCAAGATGGGAATATGCCTTATGAAGGAAAAAATGTGTGTTCCAGGCACCCCAAGTGACCTACCTGGGCTTCAGTTGTCAAGACCGGGTTGCACCCATTGGAAGATAAAGTGAGTGCGATCAAAAGTGCCCCAGCTCCCTCATCTGTACCGAAGCTTAAGTCTTTCCTTGGGCTGGTGAATTATTACAGAAAGTTCATATGTAACCTGGCATCTATCTTGGCACCCTTACATCTGCTATTGAAAAAGGGTCAGCCTTGGAAATGGTCTCATAGCCAAAACATAGCCGTTAGGGAAGTGAAGAAGCAGCTATCATTGTCATGGTGTTAGCACACTTTGACCCCAAGTGAGATTTGGTGCTAACATGCACTTCCTCCCTGTGCAGTGGCAAAGTAATATTGGCTTACAGATGGCCCAATAGAGAGAAATGCCCAATAGTGTGTTCTCCGCTGACTTTGGTTAATGCTGAGCACAAATACACCCAGATAGAGAATGAAGGTCTGGTATTCATCTTTGCTGTGAGAAAGTTTCACCAACACCTTTACAGATGTAAATTTATAACAGTACATCAAATCACAAACTTCTGCTAGGGTACTCAAAGAGTTCCAGGTCAAATTCAGTGGGGGGCTCTCATTCCAAGTGTGTCCAATTACAAGGTGGAACACCATCCAAGAGGCCAAGTAGCAAATGAGTCTTAAGCCATCTCCTGCTGGCAGATACTCCATCAGTGGTGCCACCACTGGAAGAGTCCGTTCTGGTTTTAAACTTTCTGGACACCGTTCTGGTCACTGCTGACAATATCAGATTGGGGATGTAAAAAGATCCGGTCCTGGCAAAACTGAAACAGCTGGTGGCGATGGGGAATGCAAATGGGCCATCACAACCAGAATTGAAACCTTTTTGGACACGGCAAGACCAGATCACCATATAGGACGGTATTTTATGATGGGGAGCAAGTGTGATTGTCCCGAGCAAAGGTCGCCGTCAGATACTGGCTGAATTCCAGCAGGGTCATCCAGGGGTGTCCAAATTAAGATGCTGGCGAGAAGTTATGTCTGTGGCCAGAATTGGATGCAGACATAGCTGCATTGGTGGGGCAGTGCCCAGAATGCCAACAAGGACAAAAATTACTGCTGGCAGCTTTCCCATATTCGTGGGAATGGCCGGATAAGCTCTGCACTCAGTTACACATCAACAATGCCAGCTCTTTCATGGGTTCAATATTCTTAATCATTATGGATGCCCATTCAAAGTAGCTGGATGTGCAGAGAATTCATTTGTCAAACACAGGGACGACGATAGAAAAGCTGCGAGCATCTTTTGCAATACATGGGATCCCAGAAGTGTTGGTCACAAACAATGGGCCGTAATTTTCCAGCAAGGAATGCAAGTATTTCCTAAAGTCGAATGGCATTCTGCATACAAGGACAGCTCCATACCATCCACTGTCGATTGGTCTGGTGAAAAGAGCAATCCAAACTTGGGAGGCAGGCTTAAAGAAACAGCCTACAGCTTCACTCAGTGCCAAACTGTCCTGGTTCCCATTTGATTATTGAACCACCTCTCATGCAACTAGAGGGAGAGCTCCAGCAGAGTTGCTATTGGGGAGATGACTCTGTACCAGGTTAAATCTGATCCTTCTGGAATATGGGAGAGGGTGAAATGACATCAGGAACACCAAAGCCAGACACAAGACTGTAAGTGAGAGAGTCAGTTTACTTCGGGGACGGAGTCTGGTGCCAAAAACCACGGAAATAGCCCTGCGTGGCTAATAGGCATGGTCAATGTGAGATAAGGTCCTGTGAAGTACAAAGTTCGGGTTGGTGAGGCAGACCTGAACAAGCACATGGACACATGAAAGCTGCAAACTCGCCAATGGGGCAGGAAAAAAACATACACGGCCCCTCAGAACAGCTGGAAAATCTGTCGGAACCCGCGGACACTCCCCATCTGTCCAGGTTTGAAGAAATCTTGGAGTCCGAGATGGACATAGTCTGAGGCTGTCACAGCCTTGATGCCTTTACCACCTGAAGAAGAGGATAAATTTCTTCCAAGATGCTCTGTACAAAAGAGTCAGGCTATGGTCTGGTACACACTACCCATATCTGAGGCTGAGTCAGAGAAACTGGACCCAGTGTGAACAAGTCCCAGGAAAGGCTACAAGAAAAAGAATAGTCCTACATCCCCAGACTTAGAGGGGGAGGGATGTAGTTATTGTAATGAGGTCAATCAGGTGGCCCTCGTAGAAAACCAAGTTAACAGACCCAATCAGGGAGCCCCAGCTGACAGATCTAAACAGGAATGTCTGAGATTCTGTTCACTCTGACAGCTGGCTCTGAGGAAGCTCAATCAGTGTCAAGGACTCAGTGTGAGAATATCAGACATTGTGGGCTCCTGACTTGGAAACATATCGCAGTTCCTTTATTGTCACTGGGTCAAGATCCTGGAATTCCCTCCCAAAGGGCATCATGGGTCAATGTACAACACATGGACTGAAAGTTCAAGAAGGCAGCTCACCACCACCTTCTCAAAGGCACCTAGGGATGGGCAAGAAATGCTGGCCCAGACAGCGACCCAATGTCCCAAGAATTCAAAATAAAAGGCTCTTAGTTACATAGGTGATTGGATTTGGTTGATGAATGAATTGTCTAGGTAGATGTAAAGAGGGATTAAGTGGGTGTGGTGCTTGGAAGGAGCTGTAAAACTGAATAGTAAACAAAATCTTCACAAAGAAAGATGCCTTGATTTCTGTCTCACCAACTGGCTTGAATCTGTTTTTGATAGAGATAAAGGAAACCTTTTCACTGAGAGAGTTATGTTTCATTGGGATTGTCTCCATTGTTGAGTATATTTCAGGCTAAGAGACAGATTGTGCTCTCTCTGGGTGTCAAGCTGGCGGAAAAGTGCATTTGAGGCAGAATATCAGTCATAGCTGCATTGAATGGTGAGGTAGGGTTGAAGGTAGTTTTGGTCAAGCCCTGCTCTTATTTCTTACATTGTCATGTTATGTTCTGTACCCCGACTGCCTTCTTTCACAGATGTAAAACATCTTCTGGTACTAAGTTGAAGAATGTCTACAGAGTCAGTTTGGGTTGAGGTCCGGAACAAGAAAGGAGCAGTCACTTTGTTGGGGGTTTTTTACAGACCCCCTAATAGTTGCAGAGAAGTGGAGGAGTGGATTGGGAGGCAGATACTGGAAAGGTGCAGATGTCACAGGGTTGTAGTCATGGATAACTTCAACTTTCCAAATATTGATTGGAAACATTTTAGTAGTAATAGTTTAGACGGAGCGGATTTTGTCCAGTGCGTTCAGGAAGGGTTTCTGACATAATATGTAGATAGACCAACACGACGAGAGGCCACTTTGGATTTGGTGCTTGGCAACGAACCGGGCCAAGAGTTAGACCTGTTGGTCGGAGAGCATTTTGGCGGGAGCGATCATAACTCTGTTACTTTTACAATAGTCATGGAAAAGGAATAGGTACATACAGCAGGGTAAGGTTTATAATTGGGGGAAGGGTAATTACAATTCTGTTAGGCAAGAACTGGGTAACATAAAATGGGAACAGATGCTGTCAGGGAAGAGTACTATAGAAATGTGGAAATTGTTTAAGGAATGCATACTGCGTGTGCTCGATATGTTTGTCCCTAGCAGGCAGGGAAGATGCGGTCGAGAGAGGGAGCCTTGGTTCTCAAAAGAGGTCGAAAGACTGGTTAAGAGGAAGAAGGAGGCTTATGTAAGGTCTAGGAAACAAGGAACGGAAAAGGCTCTTGAGGGATACAAGTTATCCAGGAAGGAGTTGAAGAAAGGGCTTACGAAAGCTATAAGGAGGCATGAGAAAACCTTGGCAGATAGGACCAAGGAAAACGCCAAGGCTTTTTACACGTACGTGAGGAATAAGAGAATGACCAGAGAAAGGGTAGGGCCGATCAAGGATTGTAAAGGGAATTTGTGCACGGAGCCTAAAGAGATAGGAGAGATCCTTAATGAATACTTTTCTTCGGTATTCACAACTGACAGGGACCTAGTTGTAGAGGAGGACAGTGTGAAACAGGCTGGTAGGCTAGAGGAGGTCGATGTTAGTAAGGAAGATGTACTAGGACTTTTGAGGAAGTTGAAGATAGATAAGTCCCCTGGGCCTGATGGGATTTATCCAAGGATTCTATGGGAGGCGAGGGAAGAGATCGCAGGGCCTTTGGCAATGATCTTTTCTTCCTCACTGTCCACGGGTATAGAGCTGGAAGATTGGAGAGAGGCAAACGTCACTCCCTTGTTAAAAAAAGGGGAATAGGGATAACCCTGGAAATTACAGTCCAGTTAGTCTTACGTCAGTGGTGGGCAAATTATTGGAAAGGGCTCTGAGAGATAGGATTTATGATCACTTGGAAAGGCACAGTTTGATTTGTGATAGTCAGCATGGATTTGTGAGGGGTAGATCATGTCTCACAAACCTTACTGAATTCTTTGAAGAAGAGACCAAACACGTGGATGAAGGTAGAGCAGTGGATGTGGTATACATGGATTTAAGTAAGGCGTTTGATAAGGTTCCCCATGGTAGGCTCATGCAGAAGGTAAGGAGGCATGGGATAGGGGGAAATGTGGCAGATTGGATTCAGAATTGGCTGACCCTTAGAAGACAAAGGGTGGTAGTGGATGGAAAATATTCAACATGGCGCCCATGTACTGTACTGTTCTATGTTCTATGTTCAATGTTCAATGTTCTATGTTCTATGTTCTATGTTCTAAGAGCAGGGAGATTGTTCCCCCAGAGTCCTAGCCAATATTTATCCTCAATCAACATTGCTAAGAAACAGATCATCTAATCATGATCGCTTTTGTAGAATCTTGCCGTGCACAAACTGACTGCCAGGTTTTCTATCTTCCAACAGTGTCTCAATTACAAGTGTATTTCACTGGCTGTAAGGTTCTTTGAGATGTTCTGGGATCATAAAAGATTTTGTATGGAAGGGGTCCCTGTTCAAAATCTTGGGAATGAACCAGAACTTCCCAAGTGCCTTTGTGAGCGCCCTTGTGTGATGCTATGTTCTGGAAAATGACTCACCACTGCCTTTTGGGGACTGGAGGTTTGCTTTCCTCCTGATATTTATATGCCAGGAATTAATTTTTATAAAAGTATCTTTTTTTTTCTTCTTTTCCCCGTAGCCTATTTCAATCATGCATGAAACATGGATTACAAAAGAAACTTGAAGTAATAGTTGAAAACTCATTATAGAATTTTTAGGCAATGTGAAGGGTTTCAGCAAAGTTCTGCATAGTTAGTAAGGTCAGATTGCATGGAATCCAGCCAATTGGATTAAAAATTGGCTTGAAGTTCGGAGAGAGGTGGAGGTAGGTGGTGGAGGGTTACTTTTCAGACTGTGACCTGTGGTGTGCCACAAGGATCAGTGCTGGGTCCACTGATTTTTGTCACTTATATAAATGATTTGGATGTGATTATAGGAGATACGATTAGTAAATTTGCAGATGACACCAAAGTTGGCGGTGTAGTGGGCTATGAAGAAGATTAACTCACAGTACAACAGCACCTTGACTGCATGGACTGTTGGGCCAAGGACTGGCAGATGGAGTTTAATTTACAGGCAGGACCTGTAGGAGGAGCATTGCTGTACAAAAAGACTTAAGGGTGCAGGCGCATAGTTACTTGAGAGTGGAGTCACAGGTTGACAGGGTGGTGAAAAAGGTGTTTGGCCTGTTTGTCTTCATTGGTCATAACATCGAGTATAGGAGTTGGGATGTCATGTTGTGGCTGTCAGGACGTTGGTGAGATCACTTTTAGAATACTGTGTACAATTCTGTTCGCCCTTCTCTAGGCAGGATGTTGTTAAACTTGAAAGGATACAGAAAAGACTTACAGTTCAAGAATGTTGCTGGGATGGAGGGTTTTAGTTATAGGGAGAGACTGTATGGGTGGGTTTTTTTCCCTGGAGCATCAGAGGCTGAGGAGTGACCTTGTAGAAGATTATAAAATCATGAGGGGCATGGATAGGGTGAATGGCCAAGATCTTTTTCCGAAAGTGGGAGAGTCCAAAATTACTGGCTGTAGGAATAAGGGGAGAAGGGAAAGATTTAAAAAGGACTTGAGGGGTAACATTTTCATGAAGAGGGTGGTGCATGTATGGAGCAAGGTGCCAGAGGAAATGTTGAAGGCGGGTACAGTTACAACATTCAAAAGGCATGTCGATGGGTATATGATCAGAAAGGGTTGAGGGAAATATTGTCCAAATGCTAGTAAATGGGATTAGGTCAGACTCTATGACCCTATGACTATGATGCAAAGGGAAAGTGAATACAGTTTTAAATTATATTGTATATGGTCATGTTGGTCTTACTATGGAACAAAGGTAAACTTTGTAAAGTGTTGGTATGGCTGGAATATTGTTGTACCAATATTTGTTTCCTTCCATAGCAAAATATCTGAAGGTTATAGAGAAAATGTAGATTTTACGTAAGGACAATGCCAATCAAAATTATATTAACCAAAGGATCCTCCTTATCAGCATAGGATTCATCTGTTAGGATTTTACAGAAACACAGACTTCGAGGGTTATGTTGATATTTTGAAAATGTTGATGGTTATATTCAATCCAGTTGGATAGGTTATTTGAGATGAATAGGAATATTAGGACCAGGAATAATGCATGAGAAGTCTTTTGGTCAAATAGTTTGGATGGAATAAAATTTTAAAGAATTTCGAGATTCTTTCAACAAGCAATCAAGTATGGATTCATTGCAATTCTTTGAGAGGAAATGTGAAAAGTTCCTGAGGGGAGAGGACATTCCCAGTTGTAGAAAGTTAATTGCTGGTTAGCTATAATGATAAAGCACCCAGACTCCTGCAGCCGCCTGGAGCCTTGTTTGATTGCCTTAGGGAGGTGGGAAATGATTTGCTCGAGATTTTTGTCCCTGAAAACACCAAAATGATTGCACATTTGAATGGTTTTTACCTCTGATATTTTGCATGACTATGGAAAATGTGAATGGTAAACCTGGTTTTATTGTGTCTGCACTGGGGCTAGCTTGATGATCCTTTCTCAACATTCTTTTCATATCTGTATTCTTATCGATCATTTAAATTCTTAAGCACATTTTAAACCAGCATTCAATGTTATTTTCAAATAATAATAGTAGATTGAGGATTAAATATTTCGGTTCCTAAACTAGAATTCAAACTTTAAAGAGTCATATATCAGCTAGTCCTGCTGTTGCAGTTTTGCTTTCCAAACCAATGCAACGTTGGCCTTACACTGCAAATCTGGTCATATACAATCTCGTGCCTTAGAAGTCAAAAGGCTCTGTTTCCCACCACCATAGGTCTCAAAAGTGCACTAAACTCAATCAAAGAGAGAAGTATAATTAAATAAGTCGGTTTACAATGAGGGTTGTGACTTTTCGCGTATATAAATAATTTTTACATACAATTCCTGTAATATAATTCTTATAATATTCCTATAAATCAGGGTGCATTATTACAGTACACAACAAAATGTCACAATCTTTTGCCCAGGAACATCATGCATATTGTTTCATAATGTCACTAAGCCCTTTGGGCACAGGCATATTAAGTTCTTATTATATATTATATCAATCAACATAACATTATTTCCAATCTAAGTTTCTGGGTAAGAATCCAAACAGAGACATGATTCATGTGCAATGGTGGAAATGCATCATGAAGCTACCTGAGGCAATGCTTTAATATTCTTTGGGAATTGACTGAAGAGTGGTGTTACCCTTAACAGCAAAGCGGAATAGCTCCAGAGTTGATCGAGAACACATGGTGCTCACTGGACTTTGTATTTAAAGCTGGGCCCTTTGATATTTGTTATTGAGTAACTCGTTCATTTGGAGGAGAATTTATTTGAAAAATAAAAGCTGGGAACTACCCTGTAGAGAGTTGACTTTTGGACAGGTAAAGGATCCAGAAGGGAAAGGTGGAAACTCGTGTTTGTGCTTGACTATGGATTTATTAATAAAATCCTTGTAAATCTCTGAAAGTCTTTTGCTGCCTGATTCAACATATGGATATTGGTCTGTAAAATACTGGAAATTGTTTGATTAACTAGCATCACAGGCTAGTTGTAGCATGAAGACAAATTAAAAGGGGAGTGGAATCTTAATGTAACAGACCCATCACAAAGAGACGGGCTAGTAATGGATCAGGAACTTATTTAAATGGAACTGGGCTTTGCTGTAGCTCTTAAGATTTAACATTCCTGGTTCCAGGTTTCCCACTGATCACAAAGCATCAAAAAAACAGAGTTTTAGTTAGAGGGACCCCATTAGGAGTCAAAAAAGCTGAACTGTGTATTCATTCCTGAAGCTTCAACTAGTACATGAATGGAAAAAATAAGCTGCCCCTTATCTCCCATACTCACACCTTTGAGCTCTTGCTGTGGGATCTGAGACACATAAGAATAAAAGAAATAGAAACCAGAAAGGACTATACTGCTCTGCTTTTCGGTACGATCCTGGCCGATCTTGAGTTCATTGCCACTTTCCTGCCCATACCCCAAACCCCTTGACTTGCTAAGAGATCTCAGCCTTAAAAGTAGTCAATGATGATGCATCCAGAACTATCAGAGGTAGAGAATTCCAAAGCCTTGGGAAATAACTGCACAGAGGCTGGTATCCCATCACCAAGTCACCCTTTATTTACTTGTGCACAGTACACTGGCTGTGGTCAGCCAGCTCGGAGTCAGTCCCTGAAGTGAGGAGATTTTTGTCCCTTGTTTGTATTGGTGAGACAGGGCTCCCTGATCGGCCCAGGTTAACAACCCCAAATCAAGGATCTCATAGTCAACCAGGTCCAGCTAGTTCCAATCACTATATACCTATCTCGCTAAGTAAGCCTGGTTTTTCTCTTGAAGCTTTTGTTGCGATGTTTTTGCCCCAGATCTGGTTTCTCTGACTCGGACTCTGACATGGGCAATGTGTTCTGGACTGTGGCCAGTCTCTTGCATCAGGAGAGTTTCTTTGTCTTCTTCCGACAGTAATGGTATTGAGGCTGCATCCATCTCAGATGGAGGTTTCCTCTACGCTAGAAAGAGGGGGAGAATCTACAGTTTCAGACAGGCCTTCCAAATGTTCTGAGTGGCTAGGTATGTTTTGTTCCTGCCCCATTTGAAAGGTAACAGCTTTCTGGTGATCCACATACTTGTTCAGGATTATATCACCTACCTGAACGTTGTAAGTCACAGGACCTGACCTCATATCTACCTTGCCTCGTACCCATATAGGGCTATTTCCATGGTTCCGGCGCCAAACTTTATCCCCTGAATTAAATTGTCTGTTTCACTTGGAGGATGCATGTAGCTAGCATTGGTGTTCCTGCTGCTGTTTCACTCTTCACTCCCCAAGCCAAAGGTCTGAGAATATCAGGGTTAACCTGGTGTGGAGTCTTCTCCCCATCAGCAACTCTGCTGGAGCTATCCCTATTGTTGCATGTGAGTGGTCCTCTGACTGAGCAGGAACCAAGACATTTTGGTATCAAGTCACACTGTAGGCTGTTTCTTTAAGCCTGCCTTCAACGTTTGGACAGTTCTTTCTGCTAGACCATTGGACAATGTATGGTATGAAGCTGTCATTATGTGCTAAATGCCGTTTGACTTTAGGAAACATTCGACTTCCCTGCTGGTAAGTGACATCCCATTGTCTGTGATCAATACTTCCAGGAGACCACGTATCGTGAATGATATTTGCAGTTTCTCAATCATCATCCCTGAGTTTGCTGAACGAACTTTATGCACATCCAACCACTTTGAATGAGCATCCACAATGACCAGGAATATTGGGCCTATGAAAGGACCAGTATAATCGACCTGTATCCGAGTCTAGGGTTTACCCAGCCACTCCCATGAATGTGGGAGAACTGCTGGTGGTAATTTTTGACCTTGTTGACACTCTGGGCACTGCCCCACCAACACGGCTACGTCTGCATCCAATCCTGGCCGCCAGACATTGGTTCTTGCCTACATCTCCATTTTAGAAACCCCTGGATGACCCTGGAGGAGTTCAGCCAGTATCTGATGGTGACCTTTGCTCGGGACAATCACACTTGCTTCCCATAATAAAATATCATCCTGTACAGCGATCTGGTCTTGCCGAGTCCAGAAAGGTTTCAATTCTGGTTGTGATGACCCATTTATTACACCCATCACCACCAGCTATTTCAGTTTTGCCAGGACTGGATCTTTTTACATCCACGATCTGATATTGTCAGCAGTGACCAGAAGGATGTCCAGAAAGTTTAAAAGCAGAATAGACTCTTCTAGTGGTAGCACCACCGATGGCATATCTGCCAGTGGTAAGGGGCTCAAGCTATCCGCATTAGCCACTTGGCTCCCTGGACAGTGTTCTAACTTGTACACACTGAGAATAACGGCCTACCACTGAACTCTACCAGAAGCTATGGGTGGCACAGCCTTGTCTTCCTTTAGTAGCCTAGCAGGAGTTTGTGATCTGTTACTGTGACACATACCTGTCTGTAAAGGTCCTGGTGGAATTTCATAAGAACATAAGAACTAGGAGCAGGAGTAGGCCGTCCGGCCCTTCGAGCCTGCTCCACCATTCAATAAGATCATGGCTGATCTTTTCGTGGACTCAGATCCACTTACCCATGCTCTCACCGTATCCCTTAATTCCTTTATTGTTCAAAAAAAATCTGCCTTAGCTTTAAAAACGTTTACTGAAGTAGCGTCAACTACTTCACTGGGCAAGGAATTCCATAGATTAACAACCCTCTGGGTGAAGAAGTTCCTTCTCAATTAGTCCTAAATCTGCTCCCTCTAATCTTGAGGCTATGCCCTCTTGTCCTAGCTTCACCTGCCAGTGGGAACATCCTCTCTACTTCTATCTTATCTATTCCCTTCATAATTTTATATGTTTCTATAAGATCCCCCCTCAATCTTCTGAATTCCAATGAATATAGTCCCAATCTACTCAGTCTCTCCTCGTAAGCCAACCCCCTCAACTCTGGAATCAACCTAGTGAAGCTCCTCTGCACCCCCTCCAGTGCCAGTACATCCTTTCTCAAGTAAGGAGACCAAACCTGCACACAGTACTCCAGGTGTGGCCTCACCAGCACCTTGTATAGCTGCAACATAACCTCTCTGCTTTTAAACTCAATCCCTTTAGCAATGAAAGGCTAAATTCCATTTGCCTTCCTAATGACTTGTTGTACCTGCAGACCAACCTTCTGTGATTCATGCACAAGGACACCCAGGTCCCTCTGCATAGCAGCATGCTGCAACTTTTTACCATTCAAGTCATCATCCTTTTTACTATTACTCCTACCAAAATGTATGACTTCACAATTTCTTCACACCAAAGATGACCACCAAACATTCCATCTCTATGTATGCATATTTGCATTCAGCAATGTAACCTGTGTACCCCTGTCTAAGATTTTTTACAACCTTTGATCTGTACAGCCTTGCTTACAATGATCTGCCTGTAATTCTTGTAAACCAAGCTTTACACTGTACTCCGGTACACTTGACATTAAATCAATAAATCAATAAATTAATCAGCTAAAGTCCGGAAAAATACGCTATTGGGCATTCCTCTCCGTTGGGCCATTGGTGAGCCAACACTACCCAGATCCTGTATCACCTCAGCACCACCTCTTGCCTCGGATCGTAGTGGGCCAACACATTAGATGACAGTAGCTGCTTTTTCACTTGCCTGAAAGCTACTTCTTGGCTAACCAAACATTTCCAAGGCTGACCTTTTTTCCGTAGCAGGTGTAAGGGTGCCAAGATGGAGGCCAGGTCATGTATGAACTTTCTGTAATAATTCACCAATCCAAGGGATGACCGAAGTTCCAGTGCTAACATGATCACCCTCACTTTATCTTCCAACATGTGTAACATAGTCTTGTCAACACTGTAACCCAAGCTGGTCACTTGGGACATGTGGAATACACATTTTTCCCTTCAATGGCGTACGCCCATATGGGAGAAACATTTAAGCGCTATGTCCAAGTTCTCCAAGTGCCCTTTATTGGTTTTCCCTGTTATTAATACATCATCCCTCACAACATTCCAGCAATAGTGCTGAAGACTTGTGCTCCAGAATTTGCTGCTCCCCTAGCCGAGCTGTTCCAGTACAGTTACAACACTGGCATCTACCCAACACAGTGGAAAATTACCCAGGTATATCCTGTAAATAAAGTGCAGGACAAATCCAACCCGGCCAATTACCGTCCCATCACTCTACTCTCGATCATCAGTAAAGTGATGGAAGGTGTCATCATCAGTGCTATCAAGCAGCACCTGCTCAGCAATAACCTGCTCAGTGACGCCCAGTTTGGGTTCTGCCAGGGCCACTCAGCTCCTGACCGCATTACAGCCTTGGTTCATACATGGACAAAAGAGGTGAATTCCAGAGGTGGGGTGAGAGTGACAGCCCTTGTCATTAAGGCTGCATTTCACCGAGTGTAGCACCAAGGAGTCTTAGCTAAATTGGAATCAATGGGTATTAGGGGGCTAATGCTCTGGTGGGTGGAGTCATACCTGACACATAGGAAGACAGTCGTGGTTGTTGGAGGTCAGTCATCTCAGCTACAGGACATCTCTGCAAGAGTTCCCCAGGGTAGTGTCCTCAGCCCAACCATCTTCAGCTGCTTCCTCAATGACTTCCTCTCCGTCATAAAGGTCAGAAGTTGGAATGTTTGCAGATGATTGCACAATGTTCAGCACCATTCAAGACTCCTCAGATACTGAAGCAGTCCATGTTCAAATGCAACAAGATCTGGACAACGTCCAGACTTGGACTGACAAGTGGCAAATAACATTCATGCCACACAAATGTCAGGCTATGACCATCATCAATAAAAAAAACAAACAAACAATCTAGCCACCACCCGTTGGCATTCAACCGTATTACCATCACTGAATCCCTTGCGATCAACATCCTAGAGGTTATCATTGACCAGAACCAGACTCCAACATAAACACAGCGGCTACAAGAGCACGTCAGAAGCTAGGAATACTGCAGCATGTAACTCACCTCTTGACTCCTCAAACCCTGTCCACTGTCTACAAGGCACAAGTCAGGAGAGCGATGGAATACTCCCCACTTGCCTGGATGAGTACAGCCCAGCAACACTCAAGAAGCCTGACACCATCCAGCACAAAGCAGCCGGCCTGATTGGCTCTACATCCACAAGCATCCACTCCTTCTACATTCCCTTCTAAACCCACGACCATTTCCATCGAGAAGGACAAGGGCAGCAGATAAATGGGAACACCACCACCTTCAAGCTCCTCGCCAAACCACCAACCATCCAGACTTGGAAATATATCGCCATTCCTTCACTGTTGCTGGGTCAAAATCCTGGAATTCCCTCCGTAAAGGCATTGTGGGCCAACCCACAGCAAAAGGACTGCAGCAGTTCAAGAAGGCAGCTCACCACCACCTTCTCAAGGGCAGCTAGGGATGGGCAATAAATGCTGGCCAGCCAGCGATGCCCACATCCCACAAATGAATTAATTAAAAAATCCAGATAATGAGCAAACTGGGTTAGCTGGTTCTTGTAAAATATTCTCCATGGTCCGCTGGAAAAGGTGCAAGCTGATGATACCGTAAATGGCAATCTCATATATTGGTATAAACCCTTATGGGTGTTAATTGTGGCATATCTCTGGGACTCCTCATCCAGTCGCAATTGCAGAAAGGTGTGGTTCATGTCCAGCTCATAAAGGGCAACAGCCCTCCGCCAACTTCGCGTACGAATCTTGTATGTGAGGGATCAGGTATTTATCCGGCTGTGAGAAGCAGTTTATCGTTTGCTTAAAGTCCCCACAAAGGCAAATTGAGCCGTTGCGCTTCACAGTGAGTAGGACCGATGCTGCTCATTCCGCAAACTGTACCAGTTTGATGATTCCTTTGCTTTTCAGCCTCCCAGTTTCCACCTCTACCTTTGCCTGCAAGGAAAATGGCACCAGGCAGGCCTTGCAAAATTGCAGAATTGCTTCCTTGTCAACATGTAAAGTGGCTTTGGCTCCTTTGATAGTCCCAAGCCCTCCTAGTAAAGCTCCTGTGTTATTCACTTGGACTTCAATGAGGCAGGCTTTGTTCAAACAAAAGAAGTTGAGCCAATCTAAGTGAATCTTTCTCAACCTGTAGGCTGGCACCCAAGCCTTGCACTACCATCAGTGGTAACTGCACCAACTGCTTCTCATAGGAGACTGGAACCAAAGTCTGACCCACAACTTGCAACAGTTCCCCAGTGTATGTTCTCAGTTTGGCTGAGGTCTTGCACAAACTTAAGGGTTGGAGTCCTGAGCGAATCTTGGTAAAGACAGGTTCTGCAACCACAGATACAGCTGTGCTGGAATCGACTTCCATGGGAACTGGGTGACCATTTAACCAAACATTAATTTTAATCAGTTCTGATTTAGACATTGCTAAGCAATTTAATTGTAGGGGGACGTTCCAGGGTGTGCACTCTCCTGGGTACAGTCCTATGAACTTTCTTACTCAAGTCAGGCCTTGTAGGACTCCTTTGCTGTCCTGAGTCCGCATACTGGCAGCAACTACTATGGCTTGCCAGCCCAGATCCTGAAGAACATTTTAGCCACTTGGCCGAGTCTTGACTTTGTTGTGGGGTTCTGCAGTGGGCTGTCCTAGGGGCCCCCGTGTGAGGCTCTGCAATTACCTATGCTCAAGTGGTGTTCCTCAAGCTCAATCAGACAGATGAGGGAGTCCACTTCCATTGGGATGCCCTGCAGTTCCCATGTTCCACTTGACACTTTTCTAATGACAAAGTCAGTTGCAGTGCCTATTTGAAGTCCAGTTGGGGCTCGGCTAGTAGGCACTTCTGCATGGTTATGTCATTAATCCCACATACCAAATGGTCTCTCAGCATCTCACTCAGGGTTAACCCAAAATCACTAGCCTTTGTCAATCATCTTAACCTTGTCAAAAACCCTAATACGGATTCCGCAGTTCTCTAATAGCAAATAAAACTGATAGTATCTCAGAATTAGAGGAGGTTTGACGTCATAATATTCATTAACCAATTTCGTCAACTCTTAGAAGGCTTTAGCATCTGGTGCCTCTGAGAAAGTTAAGCACCTGATAACCAAAAATGCTGCAGGTCCATAAGCAGTCAGAAAGATTACTGATCCACCCACCTTCCTGCAAAAATGCCATCCCGTATTCCCAATTCCTTCGCCTCCACCGCATCTGCTCCCAGGATGAGACATTCCACTCACGTACATCTCAGATGTCCTCATTCTTCAAGGACCGCAACTTCCCCCCCACAGTGGTCGAGAACGCCCTCAACCGTGTCTCCCGCATTTCCCGTAACTCATCCCTCACACCCCGTCCCCGCAATAATAACCAAAAAAGAATCCCCCTCGTCCTCACGTACCACCCCACCAACCTCCAGATCCGACGCATCATCCTCTGACACTTCCGCCATCTGCAATCTGACCCCACCACCAAAGACATTTTTCCCTCCTCACCCTTATCTGCTTTCCGGAGGGACCACTCCCTCTGCGACTCCCTTGTCCGCTCCACACTCCCCTCCACCATACCCAGCACTTTTCCCTGCAACCGCAGGATGTGCTACACCTGCCCCCACACCTCCTCCCTCACCCCAATCCCAGGCTCCAAGAAGACTTTCCACATCAGGCAGATGTTCACCTGCACATCTGCTAATGTGGTATACTGCATCCGCTGTACCCATTGCGGCTTCCTCTACATCGGGGAAACCAAGCGGAGGCTTGGGGACCGCCTTGCAGAACACCGGCGCTCAGTTCGCAACAAACAACTGCACCTCTCAGTCGCGAACCATTTCAACTGCCCCTCCCATTCCTCAGACGACATGTCCATCCTGGGCCTCCTGCAATGCCACAGTGATGCTACCCGAAGGATGCAGGAACAGCAAATCATATTCAGCCTGGGAACCCTGCAGCCCAATGGCATCAATGTGGATTTCACAAGCTTCAAAATCTCCCCTCCCCCAACCGCATCCCAAAACCAGCACAGCTCATCTCCACCTCCCTAACCTGTCCTTCCTCTCACCTATCCCCTCCTCCCACCTCAAGCCCCACCCCCATCTCCTATCTACCTACCTCATCCCGCCCCCTTGACCTGTCCGTCCTCCCTGGACTGACCTATTTCCTCCCTACCCCCCCACCTACACTCACCTTTACTGGCTCCATCCCCGCCTCTTCGACTTGTCTACCTCCTCTTCACCTATCCTCTCCTCTATCCATCTTCTATCCGCCTCCCCCTCTCTCCCTATTTATTTCAGAAACCTCTTCCCCTCCCCCATTTCTGATGAAGGGTCTAGGTCTGAAACGTCAAGCTTTCCTGCTCCTATGATGCTGCTTGGCCTGCTGTGTTCATCCAGCCCCACACCTTGTTATCTCAGAAAGATTACTCATTGCTTTTCATCTGCAAAATGTACCGGTTTGATGAATCCTTCGTTTTTCAGCCTCCCAATGTCATTTGCCTGGAAAAAGAATCATGTTCTTTCCACATACTGGGCCCTGTCTTTGACAACAGGATCAAATGAGGTCAAGCTTCCCAAATAAAAGCATGATGCCAGAAATGTTTACCTCAACTTCAAGATGACTGTCGCAAGCTAATGTTCTTCAGGTACATACTATTTTCTCCTGTTGGCAATGAAATAACTGCACAGAGACTGGTATCCCATCACCAAGTCACCCTTTATTTACTTGTGCACAGTACACTGGCTGTGGTCAGCCAGCTCAGAGTCAGTCCCTGAAGTGAGGAGATTCTGAATCCCTTGTTTATTTTGGTGAGACAGGGCTCCCTGATTGGCCCAGGTTAACAACCCCAATCAAGGATCTCATAGTCAACCAGGTCCAGCTGGTTCCAATCACTACATCTTGTCCCCTTTTCAGCAAACAAATTTCTCCTCATCACAGTTTTAAAAAACTGACCCCTTATCCTGGTACTTTAGATATAGATTGCTCAACCTGAGAAATCATCTCAGTATCTGCCCTGTCAAGTTCTTCAGAATCTGGAATATTTCAACAAGATTACCTCTCATCCTTCCAAACTTCAGAACATATCAACTCAATTTATTCAGCCTCTAGTCTAGAACAATCCTCTCATCCCAGGGACCAATCTCTGAACTTTTGCTTTATGCCTTCAATGCAAGAATACTTTTCCTTAAATATGGAGAGCAAAATTGCATTCCTGGTATGATCTCACTAAATCCCAGTGCAAGTGTACCACAAATCATGAGAAATGAGGAAATGGCCGATGCGTTGAAAGGGTACTTGGTGTCGGTCTGCATAGTGAAAGACACAAATAACATGCCAATAATTGATGACAAGGAGACTATGGCAGGTGAGGATCTAGAAACCATCATTATCACAAGAGGTAGCGTTGGGCAAGCTAATGGAACTGAAGGTAGATAAGTCCCCTGTCCCTGATGGAATGCATCCCAGGGTACTAAATGAGATGGCTGGTGGAATAGCAAATGCACTTATAGTAATTTGCCAAAATTCAGTGGACTCTGGGACAGTTCCAGCAAATTGGAAAATATCAACAGTAATGCCACTGTTTACAGAAGGAGGAAGACAATATGTGGATCATTCTAGGCCCATTAGCTTAACTTCTGTGGTGGGGAAAATGCTTGAATCTATAATCAAGGAAGAAGTAGAGAGACATCTAGATAGAAATTGTCCCATCAGGCAGATGCAGCACGGGTTCATGAAAGGCAGATCATGTTTAACTAACTTGTAGGAATTCTTTGAGGACATTATGAGCTCAGTGAACAACAGGGAACCAGTGGATGTGGTATATCTGGGTTTCCAGAAGGCATTCGACAAGGTGCTACACAAAATACTGCATTAGGTAAAAGTACATGACATTACAGGTAAAGTAATAACATAGACAGAAGATTGGTTAACTAACAGAAAGCTAAGAGTGGTGATAAATGTGTGTTTTTCGAGTTAGCGATCAGTGTTGGGGTTGCAACTGTTCACAATTTACATAGATGATTTAGAGTTGGGGACCAAGTGTAATGTGTCAAAGTTTGTCGATGACACTAAAATGAGCGGTAAAGCAAATTGTGCAGAGGACATTGAAAGTCTGCAGAGGGATATAGTTAGGTTAAGTGAGTGGACAAAGGTCTGCCAGTTGGAGTACAATGTTGGTAAATGTGAGATCATCCATTGTGGTAGGAATAACAGCAAAATGGACGATTATTTAAATGGTGAAAAACTGAGGTATGCCACTGAGCAGAGGGACCTGGGTGTCCTTGTGCATGAATCACAAAAAGTTGGTTTGCAGGTGCAGCAGGTAATTAAAAGAGGCAAATGGAATATTGTCCTTCATTCCTAGATAGATGGAGTTTAAAAATAGGGAGGTTATGCTGCAGGTGTATAGGGTGCTGGTGAGGCCACACCTGGAGTACTGTGTACAGTTTTAGTCTCCTTAGTTGAGAAAGGTAAACTGGCACTGGACGGGATATAGAGGAGGTTGACTATGTTGATTCCAGAATTGAGAGGGTTGGTTTATGAGGAGAAATTGCATAGACTGGGATATACTCATTGGAATTTAGAAGAATGAAGGGGGAGTCTTATAGAAACATAAAATTATGAATGGAATAAATAAGATAGAAGCAGGGATGTTGTTTCCACTGGCAGGTGAAACTTGCCTCAAAAATATCGGAGCAGATTTAGGACTGAGTTGAGGATGAACTTCTTCATACAGAAGGTCATGAATCTTTGGAATTCCCTGCCCTGTGAAGCAGTCGAGGCTACCTTGTTAAAAGTTTTTAAGGCAAAGATGGATAGATTTTTGAACAGAATAGGAATTAAGGTGATGTTGAGCATATCATAGAATGAAAGAATCCCCATAGTGTAGAAACAGGCCATTCGGTCCAACAAGTCCTCACTAACCCTTTGAAGAGCATCCCATCCAGATCCATCCCCACATTATCTCTACAACCCTGCATTTCCCATGGCTAATGCACCTAACCTACACAACCCAAGATACTATGGGCAATTTAGCATGGCCAATCCACCTAACCTGCACATCTTTGGACTGTGGGAGGAAACAGAGCACCTGGTGGTAACCCACACAGACATGGGGAGAACGTGCGAACTCCACACAGACAGTCACCTGAGGTTGGAATATGAACCCAAGTCCCTGGTGCTGTGAGACAGCAGTGCTAACCACTGAGCCACCGTGGCACCCTGAGCAGCTGGGTCAGTGGACCTGAGTCCACGAACAGATCAGTCATGATCTTATTGAATGGCTGAGCAGGCTTGATTAGCCAGATGGCCTACTCCTGCTCCTATTTTTAATGTTCTTATGTGATTCCTTCTTCTTATACTCCAGTCTCATTTCATTAAGGGCCAAATGCCACTTCCTAACTTTTTGTGTCCTTCAGATACATATACAACCGTTTCTCTGAACATCAATATGCTCAAGTTTCATGCCCTTGAAAAAATATTCCGCTTTACCATTCTTTAGACAAAAGCAAATAATTGAACATTTCTCCACATAACACTCCATTTGCCACTTTGTTGCTAATTCACTTACGTGGTCTAGGGGCCTGCTGAACATACTGAGTATGTACACTGTGCCCCAGTGTGACTTTTGAGGGAGGAAGCATCACTGCTTGGTCGTTTGCCCACTTTATTTTTTCATGCAACAGCCTTTGAATTAGTATAAGGCTGATATCCATCCATCAAACATCTACTTTTATTCCAGTCCTGAAGAAGAGTCATACCTGAAACATTGACTTCTTTCCTCAAGTTGCTGCCTGGCTTGCTGTGTTCTTCCAGCTGCCTATTTGTCTACCTTGGAATCCAGCATCTGCAGTTATTTTGTCTCTACTTTTATTCTGTCCTCACTGAAAAAGCATACAAAAATTTCTCAGAGGTGCTAAGAATCGGTGGCTCAGTGGTTAGCACTGCTGCCTCACAGCACCAGGGACCCAGGTTTGATTCCACCATTGGATGACTGTCTGTGTGGAGTTTACACGTTCTCCCCCTGTCTGTGTGGGTTTCCTCTGGGTGCTCCAGTTTCCTCCCACAGTCCAAAGATGTACCGGTTAGGTGGATTAGCCATGCTAAACTGTCCACAGTGTTCAGGGATGTGTAGCTTAGGTGGGTTATAGGGGGATGGGTCTGGGTGGGATGCTCTGAGGGTTGGTGTGGACTTTTTGGGATGAAGGGCCTGTTTCCACACTGTTGTGATTCTCTGAAACAAAGACCTTTTGGGAAAGAGGATTTGGAGAAAATTGGAATTAGTAAAAAAACAAAAGCTGGCAGAATTAACATTACTTCAAGGATTGAAAATTCATAAATCCACAAGATCTGAAAATTGATATCCCAGGGTACCAAAGAAGACAGCCCAGAAAATAGTGAGTGCATTGATTGTCATCTTCCAAAATTTTATATTTTCTGGAATGGTTCCAGCAGACTGGAGTGTAGCAAATGTAATCTTACTGTTTAAAAGAAGGAATTACAGACCTGAAAGCCTAACATCAACAGTAGGGAAAATAGTAGGGAGTCCATTATAAAAGATGTGAGAATAGGACAATTCAAATATCAAGAGTATTACACAAAATCAATTTATGAAAGGGAAATTATGTGTAACAAACCCACAAGGGTGTTTTTTGGATTTAATTAGAATAGAAGTGGGAGACCCAGTGAATGTGATGTATTTAAATTTTGATAAAACTTTTGATGATGTCCCACGTTTCTGCAAAATCAAAGCATATGGGATTGGTAGGAGTGTAGGGAGAGCAGGAATCTGGCTTTGAGGTCAAGGGTCGGCATGATTATGTTGAATGGTGGAGCAGGCTCAATGGGCCAAGTGACCTTCTCTTGCTTGTATTTTCTTTGTTCCTTCAGAAGAAGGTTAAACTTTATAAAGCTTCCAGCCAATCAGAGGTTTAGCAAACACTTCTGGTATTGCAGGAAGCCTGGAGGAAGAATGGCTGCTCTAAAAACTAAGTGAGCCAGGATCTTGCCAGAGCAAGTTTGGTAGGCTTTTAGGAGTGTCTGGGGTTAGTTGGGGGCAGAGTGTTGGACAGGGCAATGAGGGAGGGTGGATATAATGTGGCAAAACAGTGGGAGAAGGGCTTCCAGTTGGAAGGGGGGGCCAAGGATGGAGGCACACACACCATCTTACTGACCTGCAACCCACAGTGTTACACATATAGGGTTGCACACTAGTAAAGGCCTCTTCCACTGCTTGTTAAAACAGAGTGTGGGCAGCATGAGGCCCTTAATTGGGCGTTTATTGCCAAATCAGGCATCAGTTGGGCTACAGGCGGTATCCCTAGTCAATGTTTCCCCTGCTGCATGGAAAATCATGGTGGGGGTGAGCGAGTCAGCAGCAGGCATGCTGTCAATAGCACTATTTAATTGCTACACCTAGCTGTTTTAAATTCAGCCTTCTGCAACCTCTTTTGTGTCCTCCACCAAGCCTTGTAGCATCAGCAAATATTGATATATTAATTTCTTTGGAACTGAAGATTTTCTTTCCAAAAAATGGAGCAACAGGCCAAAGTCTTAAGCAAACAAGAATAGATAGAAATGGCTTAGCAAGCAAGCAAGCATCGCAAACCTGGATACAATGCCCCAAAAAGTTGAAGGACCTCAAGAAACTACACTAGCTGACATATAACAGTGCACTAAATGCGACAATAAAAGTTATGGGAAACAAGACAAAAATTTGATTAGTAAAGCCAACAACTGAAGAAAAGAAATAAAGCATTAGAGGAAAATCGATTTCTATATTCTAATCTTCTAAAATAGGGTTCTAGTGACTGAACCAGTTAAAGTACACTATAAATTTCGTAAGACATTCCAAGCCAGTTTTGTTGTAACCTTTATTTGACCTTCTTCATGTAATTCTTCTCACTACTTTATAACTACCTTAAAAATTGGCATCAGCTTTAATGCTGCAATATGAGAAATGCTGTTACATATTGAATCTTTAACTTCAATTGCTCTATAAAATTAACCTATCATTTGAAATGCTAAGTCTGAAGCAGCTTGATCAATAATTCATTAATGCTGTTCTTCTGTGTGGCTTTATTATGTGATTATATGTACTTACGATATTACAAAGTACTGAAAACACACAAAACAGGTCATTCCACAGGTCAATACTGTGTTAAGCCCCCACTCAAGTCTATTGTTGATATCATTGATCAGATGTGGTTTAATTCACTAGTTGTGCAATGTTGTCATTTTTACTGCATTATAATGGCAAACGTCCCTGGGGCTGCTTGTGATGAGTCAAATGATGGTTTGTAATAATGATGTTTATGCTATGGATAGGCTAACATGTGGGCCATTGATTACTGAATAAGTCAAATTTCACTTTTATTAAAAGTCATTCTGGGAACTTTGTTGGGACGTTAGTGATTGAATTGCACAACAATCCATTCTTTAGTGATGTCTGTGAATGATGATTAATAAATATATCTTGTTTGAATTTATTTTGTCCTTTATCATTTTGAAAGCTAGGATTGTATCTGGTAGGTGGGAGACTGAACAAAAACAAAGTTGCTGGAAAAGCTCAGCGGGTCTGGCAGCATCTGTGAAGGAAAAAACAGAGTTAACGTTTCGGGTCCGGCGACCGTTCCTCAGAACTGAGACTAGGAGACTGAGCTTGGCATGACTGGAGATATATGTTGGGTTTGGCCTATTGGAGATTTTTTAGCATCTGCACAAAGAGAGAGGAGAAGGAATACTTGGCAAGGTGTTTTATCATTAGCTGCTATTTCTTTCCTTTTCTACCAGTTTCTCTCTCCATCTTTGTTCTGTGGCTCCATTTCTGGTGCTCTTTTGTGTTCATAATGTTCTAATTTAAAAGAAAAGTGCTGTTGAGGATCAGGTGAAGAAAACGACTTGAATTTCTATAGCATCTTTGACAATCTTGACAACTTGCCAATTGCTGTACAGCCAATGAAATGATTATAATTGTTATTCGCTGTTGTAACGTAGGGAATAGATCAGGAAGGATTTGCCTGTTATTACAGGATGGACTGAGCAAACGTGCTAATGTTCAAATCCTTCAAGTTACATACTCAAATACCATATGCTGAGTTCACATGATAACTTGTCAGGTTTTACCTGGAGATAAAAGGTACTGCAGATGCTGGAGAATCCAAGATAACAAGGTGTGGAGCTGGATGAACACAGCAGGCCAAGCAGCATCATAGGAGCAGGAAAGCTTGACGTTTTGGGCCTAGACTCTTCATCAGA
>JAHRHZ010000065.1:20682066-20693428 GCA_024137785.1 Ginglymostoma cirratum
TCCCAAATAGGCACTATATTAATGACAGAATTACAAAAAGAAGTAATAGCGACAAAGTTAGGACAAATTCATCTTTTGTTCTCTCCATGGCTCCTGCGTTTCTGAAGTGGCTACAGGACGTCAATGCTGAGGACACCGAAGCAAGAATTTCCAGACCGGACCCACCCCGCTGCCACCGCTGAAGCCAAAATCAAAGCCACTTCATTGCCGCCATAACAAGGAGGGACGGCCCGGATCCGCTGAGTCGCCGACATTGGAGCCACGGCCACTTCAGTTGCCACCCAAAGCCGCCACATTGCCTCCATAGCAATGAGGAATGAACCGGAACCCACCACGCTGCCACCACTATAACCACCGCACTGCTGCTAGGAGGAACGGGCCAGACCCACCGATGACAAAACCTTCATTAAAAGCCGTGGCCACTATGGCCATGAGGAACGGACCTCTGGATCCGCCATGTTCCTGCCGCTGCAGCAGGCTCTCACAACCACCTTTCTACACCGCAATCACAGAAAAGAAGAAAAAGTGTACTTTGATACAAAACAGAAACAAAGAAATAAGGAAACAGAACAAAACAAATAAAGAACAAAGAAGAATGCGGCCAGCCAAATGAGCAGGCGTGAATGGGCACAGAGCCCAAACACTTCCTATCCCACCGCTGCCGCCATCTTCAAAATGCATTAACACAAATGATGAGCAAGATAACCTTGACTCCATTTATTTTTTCTTAAATCACACCATGTTCAAATTTCTTTATGCAGTATTTTTAAAACATAGGAGTGGGTCTTTTACAGAGTTGCTCACAGTAGGTCAGAAAATACGCTTTTCTATTGGATCGGAGCATTATGCCAAGTGACATACAACATATGATTTTGATGCTAAATTGAAGCTTTGTATAAAATGGGCTGGAGTTTGCAGCTTGCGGCGAAGCAGTGCTATTCACTGTTGACCTCGCAAGAAGCTGTCAACAAAGATCTAGTGATGTCGATGGCACAGTTCCCTTCCCCTGACTTGCCACGATGTTATCAAGAAATATTCTCACAGACAGCAAATTCGAAAGTGAAAACCACAGAAATTCAGCCACTTTTAATTTAAAGTTTTCACAGTTATCAACATTAGTGATTGGGTCATATACTTTACATGGGATAAAATTCATAGAATCATAGAGATCTACAGCACAGAAAAGGCCCTTCGAAGCATTGCATCTGTACTGGTCAGAAAACAAACAGTTAACTATTTTACTTCCATTTTCCAGCACTTGGCTTGGACTTGGATTACTGTGGAAAATAGAATATCACAAACAAACTTTAAAAATATATAAATATGTCAATGTTTTTATCACAGTTAGGAAAATTGACACTAAACAAATATCAAAGGTCAGTGAGGCTGTTTGGCAGTAACTTGATATGCCATTAGAAATCCCATAAACCTCATTAACCAAGGTGCAACTTCTTCAATGGTTTTTACAGTGAGCTTGGAAGGACGCACCTTTGATTTTCCAATTGATTTTAGTCTCTGATGCCTTAATCATGCTTCTGATGGAAAAGCTTTGAATGACCAACCACACTTTCTAGATTTCCGTGTAAACTTCTGTGAATTTCAGAAGTTGCTGTCAAATTCGAATTCCACTATTATTATTATTGCAACAGCCAGGCCATACAGTTTCCCCTTTAAGGCAATAGAATGTACCTGCTGTGTCTTCCTCAAGTCAATGAGAAACTGCTTTCTCTTTGCCAACTTTGGGGTAAATAAATTTGGAGGCCTGACCAATTTCTTTTCCCTTGCAATTTTTAAAAGGAATGATACAGCTATATATTTTTATATACGTATATAATTTGAAGCAAAACAGGCATGTCTCAAAAACTTCCCATTACGTTACTCATACTGAGTCAGAAGATATGATGTTTTATTAAATCAAGGGTGTTATGCTGTGTACAACAGATGTCATTGTCAGGTGCTTCTAGCCCATAGTGAGTCAAGTTACATTTTTACATATTGCATTCTTTAATCTTGAATCAGTAATGTTTTCATCAAACTCCCAAATTGTCTTTTTTTTTGTAAAAACTCTAATTAGGTGGCCATGACTATTATCTTTATTTACGTATTTATTTTTCACTTCTAAATGTCCAGAATACATAGCAAGTTGTTAGTCAACATCGAAAGCAAATGCTAAGTTAGCACCGCTATTTCTGTAATTTCTAAAAGAATCCAGGAAATAAGTTTATATACAGTACAGAAAAAGAGTCCCTGGCTTGGGAGCAATGGAGAGGATGATTTGGGGATTTGATGAAATTGGGAAGGGGATTCTGGAGTTTCAAGTCAAAGGAGGAAATACTAAAATGATTGATCAAAGGCTTGGTCAACAAATCAAATTCTCAGGAGTTTCTAAAAGGAAGAATAAAAGAGGAAGCTTGCAAATGTGTAGCTATAGGTATAAGTGTCATTGATGGGGTGGTGTACAGGGAAATATACAAACGTATGAATAAAAAACTAGAGTAGGCCACTCAGCCCTTCAAGTATAATCTGCAATTCAATAAGATCATGGTTGTTCTGAATAACCTCAACTCTATATTCCTGCATACTCTTGTATGTCTTTCATCCCTTTGGTAATCAAGAATTTATCTGAAATTTATTGAAAATTTTTAAGATCTTGCATCCACTGCCTTTTGAAGAAGGGAATTCCAAAGATTCACAAACCTCGAGATTATTTTTCTCATCTCTGTCTTAAATGGGTGACCTTTTGTTTTTAAACTATGACCTCAAGTTCCAGATTCTCCCATATAGGGAAGCATCCTTTTCACATCCACTTGATCAAGTCCCTTCAGGATCTTATATGTTTCAATTAAGTCACCTCTGATTTTTCTAAACTCTGATGAATATGGAGCCTACCTTTCCTCATAAAGCATCTGCTCAGTCCTGATATTGGTCTGGTAAACCTTCTCTGAATTGGTTCCAATGCATTAACATCCTTCTGTAAGCTTGACACATACTGTACCCAGTACTCCAGATGTGGTCTCACCAATACCCTGTACAACTGAAGCACGACTTCCCTACTCTTGCATTCAATTCCCCTCACAATAAAACATAGCATTCTATTAGCTTTCCTGATTACTTGCTGTACGTGCATACTAACCTTCTGTGATTCATATGCTAGGACAGATCTCTCTGCATTTCAGAGCTCTGAGATCTCTCATTGTGTAAGTATGCTTTTTAAAAAATTCTTTTTGCCAAAATGGACAATTTCACACATCATATTCTATTTTCCATATCTTTGCCTATTTACTTAACCTATCTTTGTATGCTCATGTTCTCTTCACAACTCACTTTCCTAACTAACTTTGTGTCATCAGCAAATTTAGCTACCACACTATCCTTCATCCAAGCCATTTATATTTAAATATAATTAAAAATAAAAAATATTTATCAATTATAAAGAGTTGAGGCACCAGCACTAACACTTGTGGCACTCCACTTGTGACAACCTGCCAGCCTGTAAAAGACCCATTTATTGCTACTTTCTGCACTCTGTTAGCCAACCAATCTTCTACTCGTACCAATGTTACTCCCTACACCATGAGCTTTTTTTTTGCAATAACCTTTGATGTGACTCTTTATCAAATGCCTTTTGAAAATCTACATACAATACATCCTCTAGTTACCCTTTGTTTACAGCAAAGTTACTTCTTGGAAGAACTCCAATAAATTAGTTAAACATGACTTCCCTTTGAGAAAACCATGTTGGCTCTGCCCGATTGCATTGAACTTATCCAAGTGCCCTGTTAAAATGTCTTTAATAGTAGCTTCTAACGTTTTCCCTATACAGGTATTAAGCTAACTGGTCTGTATACCGTTACCGCATGCCTTCCTTTTTGAATAAAAAGTTACATTAGATATTTTCAAATCTGAAGGAGCCTTTCCCAGATCTAATGAGTTTTGATATATTAAAAGCAATCAATCAATGATCTCATCAGCTACTTCTTTTAAGACCCTAGAATGAAATGCCTCAGGGTCTGGGGACCTATCAACTTGCAGTTGCAACAATATACTCAGTACTATTTCCCTGGGGCTTAAAATTATCTTGAGTTCTTCCCTCCCTTTCAATTCCTGATTTATAGCTGTAACTTATAGAGAATACCGACACAAAATATCTGTTCAATTTGTCTGCTATCTTTTCACTAACTTCCAAAGCCTATTGTCTATAGGACTAACTCTTTTCTTTTTTAAATACCTGAAGAAATGTTTCTTACTTGTTTTTATATTTTTGTTAACTAACTCTCATTCATGTATTTTTCCCTGTCCTTATTAGTCTTTTAGCAATTCGTTGCTGTTTTTATGCTAAACTGGCTTCAAAGGATCAAGGCTTACAGGGTATGGGGTGGTGGAGACAGTAGCTTATTGCACCAGAGGAGGGTACAGAGATTGTGATGGGTGAGGCTATTGATATTTGTGATTTGTTGCAAAACTTGTTGTGAAAATATTCCCACAATCCTGTTTCTCTTGACGAACTGGGCATCGAATCCATATTTTGTAGGTGAACTTGATGATACCTGTTACACAATTTATTTTGCACCTTAGCTAACTTGTTGAGAACAAGATTTTGGTGTAATAGCTATAGTAGCTGTAATACTTCATACTTGTCCCAACCTGCTCAGTATGAACCAATCTAAATGACAGACATGAATGTTGCAATGCAAATAGAATGAGAAAACAATAACCTTTGATGAGTGAGTTGATGCGTGGGTAATTATTAATTCATTTTTCATCCATTTTGCCTTGAAGACAATAATGCTTATGATGCTATCATTTAGTGTTTGAGTGTTATCTGTGGCTTAGTGGGTACTCTTTTCTGAAATTCTGGGTTCAAATCCCACTCCAGGGTCCGCAGTACTGTTTGAGTGGCACCACCACAAAAGTGTTTTTGGAGAAGATGTTAAACGGAAATCCCATCTACCTGACTGCTGTACATAAATAATCTCATGGCACTATTCTGAAGAACAGCATGCCAGTTATTCTTGGGTATAGTGAGCATTCGTATCAATGAATGCTTTTATCAATGTTTACCCCTCAATTACCATCAGAAAACACAATCTGGCATTATTAAATTGTGAGCCATGTGCAAACTGAAGGGTCTAGGCCCGAAATGTCAGCTTTCCTGCTCCTCTGATGCTGCCTGGCCTGCTGTGTTCCTCCAGCTCTACACTGTGTTGTCTCTGCTTAAACTTTTGCAGCCTTTTCGGTTCTTGCTTCGAAATGTCACACATCTGCAGTATTTCGTTGACTGAGTAATCTGTTTCCCAAAACTCCGTAATTCTTTGACTTCTGCTGCACGTGTTAAGGATGTGTTTGTAAAGAATCACATATTTGGGGTGTGACTTTTCTTTGTGTACGGAAAGGTGTCGCAATGCCATGTGCCGAGGGAGAAACAATTCATTATTATTTCTTCTGTTAATCATTAGCATAGTAAGCGTTCCTGGAATCATAACCCTCGCACATTGCACATGCGGCGTGTTATCATGGCAAACCAAAACTTTTTATTATCCAGGCGTGTCCCCTCCTTTATTAACTCATTTAAACACTAAATAATGAACATCCATTCTCTGAACCGCTGTTTGCATCTTTAAGCAGCAGATGGCCATCTGTTTTGGGGGCTCCTTAATTCCTGAGAGCATAAAATTTTTTTTGATGAACGAAGTGTTTCAATGCAGAAGACAATGGGGGAGCTCACTGGAAGCCACTTGCAAGTTAATCATTTGTCGATATAGGTTGAGGCGGTTAATGATTACAGAGAATGTTGAGGGAGGGTAAGCAGGGCAGCAGGGACTGTTCTCAGACTTTAATTTGTCCCTTTGCCGCCGCTGTCTGACTCAAACGGATTTCCTGGCGCTTCGCCAGCCTTTCAGACAATTAAAAAAAGACAAAGCTCTCAGCTCTTGCGGGAAACAGGAGACGTCTTGATCCTGAATGAGTGGGCAGACCGTCTACAGAGGTAGGGCACTTCGAAAAAGGGCACGTTGCCAGTCATCTTTGTGTAACCACGTCAGACAGTTAGCTCACACATTCTGCAAACTTACTTTTCACAAACGTTGTCCTATATTTATTGACCATTGCAATCTCCGCCTACGAAAAGCTGTTTTGAGTGACGGGACTGCGAGAAGATGTGTCCCCCGCCCAGGCGCCTGGTGTTGACTCAGGATGGGTTACTGTTCCATCAGCAAACTGCAGTGAGTGCTGCCAGGCTTCCACTGCCAGGGAGATGAGCACAGACCCGTTAATGTCCAGCCCTCGGCCGCTATCAGCACACGTCCACTCTGCAGCAGCAGGAGGTTGATTTAAAGCGTAGAAACCAGAACCTTTTGGACCATTTGTCAAAGCATAACCGATAGGCACTGAGGGTCATTTGTATTTCTTACCACGACCCCAGCTGGAATTATATATGGGGCTGCAGCTGATGCAAGATGTAAATTCTCCTTCTGTCACTCTAATGGAATTAGCCCAGCATTCAACTACAAGGCCTGGATGTGATGAATTTGGAACAATTATAAATGCAGGTTTTATTTTTTGATCTGAACATATCCCAAAGAGATTACAGGATAATTGAGAATAAAAAAAAAGCCCCTTTGTCCCTATTTCTAAGACAACATAGCTGTTTCTGAAATGCCTTTCCTCCCCAGATTTTCATGACCCTGCCTGGCAGTCTTCCAAATATAAAGAAAGATAATTATAGAGAAGGGAACAAATAAAGATATTGATTGGGAAGTTGGGACCATTTCGTCATTTCCAAGTTGACCTAATCCTTCTTAATGGTAGTTTGGCAGCTGGAACCATGTATACCTGTTGCACCTTAAGATTTCCTCCATTTACGATTAACACATTTTGCCAAAGGCTTTATTTATTGAAAAAAAATGAAATTAACATTGTGATGGACATAATGATTGAATTATTAATTCCCTTCCTCATTCTTACATTCATGTTCCATTTTCAATTATAAATAGTTCAATGAAATTATCAAACAAATGTCAACACTTTCAATCTATTAATTCATGTCTATAATTACAAGATTTTCAAATACAACTTGAACAGTGCTTAAAGGAATAGTTATAAATTGGATTATTCCAAAGTTTCATTTTAATATCACCAATTAACACAAAAATTTATAACAAACATGTGTTTTTGTTTGACACCTGGTTTGCAGGATCTTACATGACATTTAAAAGAAACATAGGTGTTGTTTGAAAGCTTTTCTATTAAATAGCCAAATGATTTGCAATATTTAATTTCAACCAGAGATCCAATTTGGTTAAGAACAAATACCATTATAAAGGTCCCTAGCAATTAACTCAGATAGTGATATCTGCCCCCTTCTTTATAACTGAATTGCATATTTAACTAAAACTAGCTGTTTTTATTCCAACTCTATTCAGTTGCATTCATCTGTTACCTTTTCAGTGAAGTTCTTCAAATATTTGTAACCCCCACCAAAATATGAATTTAAAGAAAAGTATCAGTAGATTGATATGAAATGCTGGAATTATTAGCAATGAGATGCAATCAATTTTAAACTTACCATTTATGTAAAAATTGATTGCATCTCATTAATTTTTAGAGAGCTTATGTAAAAGACCTTTTAAAAACCTGTTATAGGTGTATTCTTTAAATTTTTTATAGCCATGCAACGACACAGACATAACTCAAGATTTAATACTTGTAATGCCGAACTTGGAAATGATTCATTTGTATGCCACTGGACTGATGACCAAGCATGTTCACTAACATATTGATGGCAATGATCCCATCTGATTCTTATTTAGTCACAGACAGTAAAACTGTGGATTACTGGATTATTCAAACCCTGTAGTTTTCTAATGCTGAAGCAAGTCAGTTTTCAAGTTAAATTGAACTAATTCTTAAATTCCTAATAAACACATATAGTTTGCAAGAGTTATTATACCTGGATCTTTTTTTTCAAACAAGCTTAAAACATAACCAATTTGCAAATGTAGTATTTCATATTGCATTAAATCATTCATTCACCTTTCCTAATCTCAATTAAAAAAAGAAATAAACACATTTACAGAAAGGCAATTTAACATTTAACTAATACTATTGATTGATTTGCCTCACGCACTGTACATTATACTTAAGATAATTGGAAATATAGAATTATAGAATGGGATTGTGTAAAGGTTACAGCACAGAAGCTGGATGTCACCTAATGTCACTGGATTGGCAGTCTAGAATCTCAGACCAATGATCTTGCACACTCTCATCCCATGAACAAATTTTAGAAATAAGTCTCTGTGATCATACAATTTTTGTTCCTTTCAGGTTGTGTACCTTGGATTATGTTCTTAGATTTGTGTGTTCATTGGAGCTTTTGTACAAGGATTTTAACCTACAATAAATCAAATCCACTTTTTAAACTTTTCATTAACTGAGAAATTATAATGTTTCACATTCAAGGTATTGGGTCAATTATAGAACAACGTCTTAATTTACACAACAGTGGGTACAAATCACTTTACTTACAGAAAATACTGATAGAAAATTTTTGAATTAGGTTATTTACTAGAATTTGCTTTCAACCTGATTATGTATATACTTAGTTATCTGGAGCTTTGTTATAGACCTGACCAAACCTCCTCAAAATATATCTATAGGACAACATAGACCCCAACTTTTTCTTCATTTTAAAGGCAAGAGTAAGGTGTTGCATTCCAGATGCAATTTGATTGGTCAAACTACCAGGCCGGAAGCAAAGCACACTTTATTCTTAAAGCATAGTTAAAATACAAACAAAAGAAATAAGAATTGGAGAAACAACTCTATTAGAAAACTTAAACAGAATAATACATTATTTAACTACTAAACAGCAACTGTTCCAAAATAGTAGCAGCCTATAAACACACTCTTGGCAAAGACAAATTTAATAAAATAGATCGTCTCACATGAAATTCTCCAGTCCAGGAGGAAGGAACATCAAGAGAAAACTGTGTGAGAGAGACAGAACTCAAGCGTTTTGCTGTAGCAGGGAGAGATGTATAGCAGCTTCCAAATGCCAACAACTATTGAAAGCTAAAACTAAAACCCTAGATCTGTGGGAGCTTGACCCCACCCATTCATGCTTCTTCTTTTGTTCTGACTTTAAAAATAAACACCAAGGCCTCACAAGCTGTTTACTTTATTCAGTTGAAACAAAGCACTTGGTACCTCTGTCTCAACCTCTCTTCATAACAAAAAGGACAAAATAAACCTCTTAAAGCCACAGTATCATCACACGTGTCTCAGAGGTGTTTTGTAGATTATAACTGCTTAGATTTTTCTTCACTTGATAGTATTGTTTTAGTGGACCTTGACAGGGCAGTCAATTACACTAACCTCATCCAGCCATTTGCCTGGGTGCATCTTTCTGTTTATAGTTCTGATAATAGTTCAAAGGATAGAACTTCTCTTTTAAAAAGATGGATTTAATATGATGGAATCTCAGATAATCACAACAAATAAATTTGTTATTAAAACAGTTATAGTATAAATGTTGCTTTGTCTTGGCTGGCATCCAGATTCCAATCACTGCTGCTCTAACGTAAATCACCTCTCTAACTTCAAATAATGTTGATCTTGCTTTGTGTATCTCCTGTGCAGCCATGGTCTTATATGCCTCATTCTGTCTAAGCACCCTATGATCCACCCGTCCTTGTTTGCTATGGTCTCCCTATGCTGCTCACAAAACAAAGCTTTTCACTGTACTTCGGTTCATGTGACTACATTAAGTCAAATCCAATCAAATGTGAAACCTTATCTCGCCTATTTTTATTCATTCCCTTCTTCGGAACTTGTCAGGTTGTCATTTTCTATGGTTAAAGTAGTAAGTGTAAGTGATTCATCTACTGTTACTCATTAGTGAGAAATTATGGCAACAATATCTCCTTGAGACATCTGCATCTGCTTCCAACAGCAATGTGGAACAGCAACTAGGAAATCGAGTGAGAGGAATATAACGTGTTCCTCCATCTTGTGAGATTTATTGTCTCTAATGCCACTCATCCCTGCACCATCCCATTTTTATAGCATTAGTTTGAAGTGGGACACAACCACATGTGGCTATAATTTTCTGTCTATCTGTTTATAGCTAGCCTGTGTTAATTGCTTTTGCCACCACAGACAACCTGGAAACAGGGTGGACAGATTTGGATCTGAAAGACTTAAGTTAGTAATACTATTGGAACATAATTTTAAAAGAAAGCCTTGTAAAAGGTACAAGCAAGGAACTCAAAATCTGTGGAAATTCCCAAATACAAAAGAAAACAACAAAACTCTGCAATATCTTAGTTATGTATCTTACTATGTATGAGAAATTAGTTTGTTTAAATTTTACTCATGATATTTGATTCAGAACTCCAAATGCTACTCCTATTATTTAAGTTGAAGTTGTGACTTGGAATTCCTAACAGTGTGACTTGATCATATGTGTGCCCTGAGCTGTTGCAGTGCTGAGATGAAACAAAATGCCTGGTGCAGTCTGCATCTTTGATAAGCAGAAGTACATGGATCTGAATTGTTCCAGTTTGGTTCGGTTTGAATTTCAAAGTAACGTAGAAGTTTATGCCAACTAAAGTAAATTATTAATGTTTATTAGGAAATCAGTTGTTCCATAAAATGTACGAAGATAGAAATCAAAAGGATTAAAACTTTCAGGAAAGTAAACGCCATCTATTTAGAGAGGGAAACTGAATTTTTATCTTTTCTTTCCTGATTATTCTATTTATATTTGGTTTCATCCAATGTGGTGTTGGGGTTGGGGGGTGGGGGAGGAGGAGAATCAGAAAAATGTTGCATTCGTGCATTCACAAAAATCTTTATGTGCTCTTAATTAAGCACACAGAGATTCAAATCAAATGGCGTAATCCTTGTTGTTATATGCTCAGACTTCTTTTTACTTGCCATTGCTGAGAACATCCGCACCCATATAATTATTGGATATGTCTGAGGATTTTCTTAAACCACTTGGTGTTGAATTTCAGGGCTGTGCACAGGACAGGGTGGAAGATCCAAAACTTGTCAAACAAGGCTAATCTGGCAGAACGCGTACATGCTCTGTCAAGACCAATCCCATATCCTTTCCTGAAATGTTGCTTTTGAAAATTTCAAAAATATTTTGCATGACTTCCACCTTCTGTTTGTTCCACACAGTTTAATATTAAGCATGTTAAATTGATGCCAATATGAACTGTTTTAGGAAAAGGTTAACTACATTGAGTTACTGCAAGACTATATAAAGTCAACTGTAATCGATATCCAAGATAACAAGCATGGGGCTGGATGAACACAGCAGGTCAAGCAGCATCATAGGAGCAGGAAAACTTGA
>JAHRHZ010000065.1:20693828-20753844 GCA_024137785.1 Ginglymostoma cirratum
GTCTTCTTGGGGCCTGGGATTGGGGTGAGGGAGGAGGTGTGGGGGCAGGTGTAGCACTTCCTGCGGTTGCAGGGAAAAGTGCCGGGTGTGGTGGGGCTGGAGGGGAGTGTGGAGTGGACAAGGGAGTCGTGGAGGGAGTGGTCCCTCCGGAAGACAGATAAGCTTGGGGAGGGAAAAATGTCTTTGGTGGTGGGGTCTGATTGCAGATGGCGGAAGTGTCGGAGGATGATGCGTTGGATCCGGAGGTTGGTGGGGTGGTACGTGAGGACGAGGGGGATTCTTTTTTGGTTATTATTGCGGGGACGCGGCGTGAGGGATGTGTTCCGGGAAATGTGGGAGACACGGTCGAGGGCGTTCTCGACCACTGTTGGGGGGAAGTTGCGGTCCTTGAAGAATGAGGACATTTGAGATGTACGTGAGTGGAATGTCTCATCCTGGGAGCAGATGCGGCGGAGGCGAAGGAATTGGGAAGAGGGGATGGCATTTTTGCAGGAAGGTGGGTGGGAGGAGGTGTATTCCAGGTAGCTATGGGAGTCAGTGGGCTTGAAATGGACATCGGTTTCTAGGTGGTTACCCGAGATGGAGACAGAGAGGTCCAGGAAGGAGAGAGAAGTGTTGGAGATGGTCCAGGTGAACTTCAGGTTGGGGTGGAAGGTGTTGGTGAAGTGGATGAACTGTTCGAGCTCCTCGTGGGAGCACGAGGTGGCGCCGATGCAGTCATCAATGTAACGGAGGAAGAGGTGGGGTTTACGGCCAGTGTAGGTACAGAAGAGGGTTTGTTCCACGTAACCTACAAAGAGGCAGGCATAGCTTGGGCCCATGCGGGTACCCATGGCCACCCCCTTTGTCTGTAGGAAGTGGGAGGAATTGAAACAGAAGTTGTTGAGGGTGAGGACGAGTTCGGCTAAGCGGATGAGGGTGTCGGTGGAGGAGGATTGGTCGGTTCTGCGGGACAGGAAGAAGCGGAGGGCCTTTAGTCCATCAGCATGGGGAATACAGGTGTACAGGGACTGGACGTCCATAGTAAAAATGAGGTGTTGGGGACCAGGGAATTGGAAGTTCTGGAGGAGGTGGAGGGCGTGGGTGGTGTCATGGACGTAGGTAGGGAGTTCCTGGACCAAGGGGGTGAAAATGGAGTCCAGGTAGGTTGAGATGAGTTCGGCGGGGAGACAATGGGTCGACCAGGGCATTCAGGTTTGTGGATTTTGGGAAGGAGGTAGAAGCGGGCGGTGTGGGGTTGAGGAACGATGAGGTTGGAGGCGGTGGGTGGGAGGTCACCTGAGGTGATGAGGTTGTGGATGGTTTGGGAGATGATGGTTTGGTGCTCGGGGGTGGGGTCATGATCCAGGGGGCGGTAGGAGGAGGTGTCAGAGAGTTGGTGCTTGGCCTCAGCAATGTAGAGGTCAGTGCGCCATACTACAACTGCCCCTCCCTTGTCCGCGGGTTTTATGGTGAGGTTGGGATTGGACCGGAGGGAGCGGAGGGCTGCACGTTCTGCGGTGGAGAGGTTGGAGTGTTTGAGAGGGGTAGAGAGGTTGAGGCGATTGATGTCTCGATGGCAGTTGGAGATGAAGAGGTCGAGGGAGGGTTGGAGGCCTTGGGGTGGTGTCCAGGAGGAGGGCTTGTGTTGGAGGCGGGAGAAGGGGTCAGTAGAGGGAGGGTTAAATTCACGGTTGGAGAAGTAAGCGTGGAGGCGGAGGCGGCAGAAAAACTGCTCAATATCCAAGCGTGAGCGGTATTCGTTGATATGTGGGTGGAGGGGGACAAAGGTGTAATCGATATCCAGTTACCACAGGAAAACTTATCTTAAAGAAAGGCACAGCAGTACCACATAGATATTATGGAACATTCCCTGTGTTTGTGGACACACTGCTGAAAGTACTAGAGGCATTTAGTGGCAGTAAAAGAGCACTGTACAAACCTTTTAATCAAACTACTACTGCATTATTGTCTATGATATTTATGGTTGAGATTTAGTGCCTTCTTATGATATTTCAGAGTTTGTTATTTCAATTTAGATATTAATCAGCTTTTAGCAAGTGACATATCTTCTTAAATATTGAGCAATGGTAAACTATAGGTGTATTAGCTAAAAACAGCTAAATTCTACACTTCTGCAATATTGCCCTAAACGTCACAAAGACCATTCTGTATTCAAAGAATTAAGCTTTTAAAAATAGCTATTTAGATACAATCAAGACAAGTTCTTACTGGTGTTTAGATAGAAAATAACACAATGGTTTCGCCTAAGCAATGCTATAAAAGCAGCATACGTTCAGATAAGTTTTCATTCTCTACCTGAGCCTCCATCTCAGTCAATCTCTAACTAAATAAAATTGTACAGCATTGAGGTAATCAGGTGTCTGTGCTGACAACCTAATAAAGCTATTTACCTCGGCACCAATGATATAGATAAAAAAATGGGATGAGGTCCTACAAGCAGAATTTAGGGAGGTAGGAGCCAAGTTAAAAAGTAGGACCTCAGAGGTAGTAATCTCAGGATTGCTACCAGTGCCACGTGCAAGTCAGAGTAGAAATGAAAGAATAGGCAGGATAATTGAGTGCCTTGAGAGATGGTGCAGGAGGGAGGGGTTCAGATTTTTGGGACACTGGGACTGGTTCTGGGGGAGGTGGGGCTATTACAAATCAGACGGTCTACACCCGAGCAGGCCTGGAACCAATGTTGTAGGGGCTGCTTTTGCTAATGCTGTTGGGGAGGGTTTAAACAAATGTGGCAGGGGGATGGGAACCAAATGAGGAGGTTAGTGGACAGTAAGGAGGTAGTAACTAAAGCCTGTAAGGAATTAAACAATGAAGTCAGTGTGACTAAGGGGAAGAGTAGGCAGAGAGCAGATGATGAACGCAGAGGGACAGGTGGTCTGAGGTGCATTTGTTTTAATGCGAGAAGTGTAGTAGGCAAGGCAGATGAACTTAGGGCTTGGATTAGTACCTGGGAGTATGATGTTATTGCAATTACTGAGACTTGATTGAGGGAAGGGCAAGATTGGCAACTAAATATCCCAGGATATAGATGCTTCAGGCGGGATAGAGAGGGAGGTAAAAGGGGTGGAGGAGTTGCGTTACTGGTCAAGGAGGATATCACAGCTGCGCTGAAGGAGGGCTCTATGGAGGACTCGAGCAGTGAGAGCAGAGCTCAGAAATAGGAAGGGTGTGGTAACAATGTTGGGGCTGTACTACAGGCCTCCCAACAGTGAGCGTGAGATGGAGGTACAAATATGTAGACAGATGATGGAAAGATGTAGGAGCAACAGGATGGTGGTGATGGGAGATTTTAATTTTCCCAACATTGACTGGGATTCACTTAGTGTTAGGGGTTTAGATGGAGCAGAATTTGTAAGGAGCATCCAGGAAGGTTTTCTAGAGCAGAATGTAAATAGTCCAACTCAGGAAGGGGCCATACTGGACCTGGTGTTGGGGAATGAGCCCGGCCAGGTGGTTGAAATTTCAGTAGGGGATTGCTTTGGGAATAGTAACCACAATTCCGTAAGTTTTAGAATACTGATGGACAAAGACGAGACTGGTCCTAAAGGAAGGGTGCTGAATTGGGGAAAGCAAAATTCGACAGGAGCTGGGGAATGTGGATTGGGAGCAGCTGTTTGAAGGTAAATCCACATTTGATATGTGGGAGGCTTTTAAAGAGAGATTGATTAGAGTGCAGGACAGACATGTCCCTGTGAAAATGAGTGATAGAAAGGGCAAGGTTAGGGAACCATGGATGACAGATGAAATTGTGAGACTAGCAAAGAGGAAAAAGGAAGCATACATAAGGTCTAGGCAACTGAAAACAGACAAAACTTTGGAAGAATATCGGGAAGGTAGGATCAATCTGAAACGAGGAACTAAGAGGGCTAAAAGGGGTCATGAAATATCTTTAGCAAAGGGTTATCTTTAGGGTTAAGGAAAATCCCAAAGCCTTTTATTCATACATAAGGAGCAAGAGGGTAACTAGAGAAAGGGTTGGCCCACTCAAGGACAAAGGAGGGAAGTTATGTGAGGAGTCAGAGAAAATGAGTGAGATTCTTAATAAGTATTTTGCATCGGAATTCACTGAGGAGAGGGACATGACGGATGTTGAGGTTAGGGATAGATGTTTGATTACTCGAGATCAAGTCAGCATAAGGAGGGGGAGTAGTGTTGGATATTCTAAAAGGCATTAGGGTGGACAAGTCCCCAGGTGCGGATGGGATCTATCCCAGGTTACTGAGAGAAGCAAGAGAAGAAATAGCTGGGGCCTTAACAGATATCTTTGCAGCATCCTTGAGCATGGATGAGGTCGCGGAGGACTGGAGAATTGCTAATGTTGTCCCCTTGTTTAAAAAGGGTAGCAAGGATAATCCAGGAAATTATAGACTGGTGAGCCTGATGTCAGTGGTGGGGAAGCTGCTGGAGAAGATATTGAGGGATTGGATCTATTTACATTTGGAAGAAAATGGGCTTATTAGTGATAGGCAGCATGATTTTGTGCAGGGAAGGTCATGTCTTACCAACTTGATAGAATTCTTTGAGGAAGTGACAAAGTTGATAGATGAGGGAGGGGCTGTAGATGTCATATACATGGACTTCAGTAAGGCATTTGATAAGGTTCCCCATGGTAGGCTGATGGAGAAAGTGAAGTCGCATAGGGTCCAGGGTGTACTAGCTACATGGATAGAGAACTGGCTGGGCAACAGGAGACAGAAAGCTGTAGTGGAAGGGAGTTTCTCAAAATGGAGAACTGTGACCAGTGGTGTTCCACAGGGATCCGTGTTGGGACCACTGTTGTTTGTGATATACATAAATGATCTGGAGGAAGGTATAGATGGTCTGGTTAGCAAGTTTGCAGATGACACTAAGATTGGTGGAGTAGCAGATAGTGAAGGGGACTGTCAGAGACTGCAGCAGAATATAGATAGATTGGAGAGTTGGGTGGAGAAATGGCAGATGGAGTTCAATCCAGGCAAATGTGAGATAATGCATTTTGGAAGATCCAATTCAAGAGCGAACTATACGGTAAATGGAAAAGCCCTGGGGAAAATTGATGCACAGAGAGATCTGGGTGTTCAGGTCCATTGTACCCTGAAGGTGGCAACGAATGTGGATAGAGTGGTCAAGAAGGCATCTGGCATGCTTTCATTCATCGGACGGGGTATTGAGTACAGGAGTTGGCAGGTCATGTTACAGTTGTATAGGACTTTGGTTCGACCACATTTGGAATATTGCGTACAGTTCTGGTCACCACATTACCAAAAGGATATGGATGCTTTGGAAAGGGTGCAGAGGAGGTTCACCAGGATGTTGCCTGATATGGAGGGTGCTAGCTATGAAGAGAGGTTGAGTAGATTAGGATTATTTACATTAGAAAGACGGAGGTTGAGGGGGGACTTGATTAAGGTCTACAAAATCATGAGAGCTATTTACAGGGTGGATAACAAGAAGCTTTTTCCTAGCGTGGGGGACTCACAAAGCATCATTTAAAATGTATCTAGACAGATACATGAATGGGCAGGGAGCAGAGGGATACAGATCCTTGGAAAATAGATGACAGGTTTAGATAGAGGATCTGGATCGACGCAGGCTTGGAGGGCCAAAGGGCCTGTTCCTGTGCTGTAATTTTCTTTGTTCTTTGTTCTATCTAACTCTTCTGCTCTTCCCACTAACACTATAAGTTGTTCTATTAAGTATGTTTCCAATTCCCTTTTAAAAGTTACAATTGGATTCGATTCCACAGGCGATATCATAAATCCAAATCATAACTTTTCAAGTAAAAGAAAATTCTTATTTTCCCTTTGGTTCCCTTAGCAATGGACTTGGATAAGTTTTCAATTTCTATGTCAGGAAACAGCAGTAAATATCATGTAACAAATTCTTAAATTGCATGTTACTGGTAAACGTCAATGAAATCTGAATAATATACAGATTAGCTCAGTAGTTCATTTTCACAACGTTTTTCACAATGGAACAAATTTACATAAACTTTAGTTGCCATTGTGATTGTGAGATTTCACAGAAATATTGTTTCAATTTATCAAATTGAAGGATACAATAAATCTGGTCCCATTGACATGAAAGATTTCAAAGTAACTACCATTTCAATATCAGATGGTAAACAACAGACCTCAGTATGGATTGGCATCAGTTTACTTTGTTTTGATCAGCCAACACATAGGAAAATAGGAACAGGAGTAGGTCATTCAGCCCCTCAAGACAGTTCTGCCATTCAGTGAGATCATGGGTTGATCTGTAGCCTAATTCTTTTAATCTGCCTTTTGGTCCCTAATACCCTTGCTTAACAACATCTTGCTTCCTAACATCTCCCCTGAATGGTTTGGCCCTAATTTTTAGACCATGCCCACTAATTCTAGAATCTCCGAGCTGTGGAAATAGTTTATCTTTATCTTCCCTGCCTTCTTCTGTTATTATCTTGAAGACTTTGATTACTGCTTAACCTGCTAAATCCTAGAGAAAACAGGCCAGTTTTATATAATCTCTCTCCAAAATTTAATCCCTGAAGTCCAGGTATCATTCTTATAAACCTACATTGTACTCCCTCCAAGGCCAATGTATCCGTCCTAAGGTGTAGTGCCCAGATCTGCTCACAGTACACCAAGCGGGGTCTAACTTTTATATACTTACAGCATAACCTCTGCATCCTTATATTCCAGTCCTCTAGATATAAAGGCCAACATTCCATTAGCCTTCTTGCTTATTTTCTGCACCTGCTCATGTCATTTTAAAATCTACGCACCTGGACCCCCAAGTGTCTTTGGATATCCACTGTATTTAATTTCATAACATTAAGAAATTACCATGATTTATCCTTTTTTGTCCAAAATAGATAACCTCAAACATGCTTACATTGAAATCCATTTGTCACAGTTTTGTCCATTCACCTAGTCTTTCAATATCCCTTTGTAATTTTATGGTATCATCCATACTGTCTGCAGTGCTGCCTAACTTTGTGTCATCAGAAAGTTTGAATATATGACTTTCTATGCGATCATCCAAATTGTTAATAAATAATGTGAATAACTGGGGCCCTAATGCAGATCCTTGTGTGATACCACTGGTCACATCCTACCAATTTGAGTACATACTCATCATCGCTACTTTCTATTGCCTTACACTCAACCAATTTCTTAGCTTTGTCAGTAATTTGCCTTCTCATCCAATGCTAGCTGGATTGTCCTGCTCACAGTAGGCAGACTTACTAGCCACTGTCAAGATATCCTTTGATCTTTGGCGGCAATGTCACATTTAAAAGGCAGGCAAGTGCTTCCTGTCCAGAGCAGCCTGAATGTTTCGAGATCTTTTCCATGGATGTACAAACAAGGCAAAATTGGCAAATAGAGACTTTAATGTCCCCGTGGCCTGGGTGGCAGAGAAGAGGGTGATACTCTCTTTTTTGTATTTTTACTTACTCGTGGGCATCACTGGCTGGCCAGCATTTATTGCCCATCCTTAGTTGTCCTTGAGAAGGTGGTGGTGAGCTGTTTCTTGAACCGCTGCAGTCCACAATGCCCTGAAGGAGGGAATTCCAGATCTTCTCTGCTACAGGAAGCCAAGACACAAGATCCTGCCAGCCTGGTCCAAGGCTTCCACCTGGGTAAGCCTCAATCATCAGGATTGCACAGCAGAATGACATTCTTTGCTCTGTCAGGGTAAATGTCATCACCATCCCTCTGCCACCTCACACTTTACTACTGCATCCATCTCCCTCGAGGCTCATGCTCCACCACTCTCTCAATTTCATGTAGCACATTCCCTCATGTGCTCTCACCCTGGCCAACCCCAGCCTCCACTACTAAGCTTACATTGCTTCCATGCTTCCTACTCATTTCCTCTTTTGACTTTTACTGGATGGAGCTTGAAGGCTGATTGTGGTTTCAGATTTAGCCAGATAGTCTTGAACGATAAGTAACCAGATCCCTGGTTAATACCAGTCAGGTACTGATCTCCAGACTTCGACTGTCCCAAGCAGCTGACTGACTGTGGCCAATCCCCTAGACTGATATAGAGGTTGCCCTTGACTTACTGTGCTGGGATCTCTTCCCTAGACTTGACTGACGACCATGTCCCTTAGACTTTACATACAGCTGCTTGCTTGTAGCATGTGCAGTGTATTTGAAGTATATGAAGCTGGCACAAGGTGCCAGTGTAACACTGGCATTGCACAGTGCCTTAAAGCAACTAAGCTGCCTGGCTTTATTTCTGTTCTAAAAGGCAAGCCAAGAATTAAGTTCTGTAAACATTTAAGTACAGCTAAGGGGCAAACTGCCAAAAGGTAAAGCAAAGCAAGGCAGGAATTCTGTGAGCATCAAACTGGCTCAGTGTGAGTTAGCGCTAATCAAGTAAGTGTTCTGGTTACAACATCATTTCAATGCAGCATGCCATGCACTTCAAAATGCAGAAGACTACTTGTGTGCCATGAAGATGTGGTGGGGATAGTACATGTTGGATGCCAATGTCCATGGATGAAGAGTGTGTAGGGTCACTGCCTATGGAAAATGCCCCGAGATGTTGGTCCCTGCTATCCAAGATGGAGATCCAGAGAAGCAAACAGAGAGCTGCAGTTGTCAGGTACCTACTCTGACTTTCATGTCAGGAATTCTCAGCATGTAATTTCTATCCAGCAGGTGTTAGCATGCAAGACTGCATAATGAGGCAAGATTAAGTAATGAGGGCAAGAGTCCATGGCAATAGGGCTCTCAAAATGCATCCTTTTGGTCTCAATGTCACACAGGTGACACACACACAAACCTACAAGCACAAATCTTCAGTGTTCCATGGAGTACATTATAATGTCTACTCTTACAGCCTTCCCTCATGTTCGCAAACAGACTTATACAACTATTATTAAATGCTTTCAATAGGAATTCACCCTATACCTTATATTGTGGCAATAATATGGAGGAGAGGAAATCATTTACAATGTCAAATAGCATGAAGACCAGGAAAGGAAGTTTGATAATGACAACTAAGAGGAAATCATTTACAATGTCAAATCGCATGAAGACCAGGAAAGGAAGTTTGATAATGACAACTGGACAGCAGTTCAGTGGGAAAGAATCAAGGAATCTACAAGTGGAGCCTTTGGACAAGATAAGCTAGGAGAGAATGTGAGACAAAAATAGAGAAAATTGAGATCTATGAAGGATGGGGGAAATGAAATGGTGAGAAATGGTGGGAAATAGGTGCAGCAGAAGCAGCAGCTGGACAGACTGTCGATATAATTAATAATTAATGGGGGCGGTGAGGCTCTTGTGATGCAGCAGTAGTGTCCTACCTCTGAACCAAAAGGCCTGCCCATCAGGTCCCACCTGTTCCAGTGGTGTGATATAACAGGTTGATTTTAAAGAAGTCCATGAGTTACACACGTTTGTTGTGATGGGGAGGGTACAGGGTGAAAACGGTTTAATAAGACCATAAGACAAAGACACAGAAGTAGGCTATTCAGCCCATTGAGCCTGCTCCGCTATTCAATAACAACATGGCTGATCCGAATTCTCAACTGCACTTTTCTACGTTGGTTCCCTGACTGATTAAAAATCTGGCTCAGCCTTGAATATACTTAATGATCCAGCCTCAAAAGCACTCTATAGAGAAGAATTCCATAGTTTCACTATCCTCTGAGAAAAGAAATTCCTTCTCACATGTATCTTAACAGTGCAATAAAGGTCCCCTCTTATTCTTTTGTATTCCAATGAGTCCAGGCTGAATCTAATCAGCCTCTTCTCATAAGACAGTCCCTCCATAGCTGGTTTCAAACGAGTGAACCTTCTGTGGACTGCCTCCAATGACAGTACATCTTTTCTCCATCAGGTGTCAAAAAAAGTTTGCAGAATTTCAGCTGTGGTCTGACTATGCTCTGTATAGTTTTAACAAAACGTCCCTACTTTTACACTGCATTCCCTTTGAAATAATGATCAGCATTCTATTTGCCATCCCTATTAACTGCTGAAACTTTTTGTGATTTATGCACAAGGACTTCCAGATCCTTCTGTTCTGTAGTTTACTGCTGTCTTTCTCCATTAGGTAATATTTATCTCCTTAATTCTTCCTGACAAAGTGAATAACCTCACACTATATTTCACCTGCCCACTCAATTAACCTGTCTATATCCCTCTGCAGACTCAGTGTCATCCCCACCACTTGCCTTTCCATCTATTTTTGTGCCAGCTGTACACTTGGCACTCACTTTCCTCATCCTATTTAGTAAATAACTGTGACACCATCACTGATTCCTACTAGTTACAGGATGCCATCTGGAAAAAGAACCTTATCTCAACTCTCTGTCTTCTATTAGTTAGCCAATTCACATCCAATTCCATGGGATCCGATTAAGTAGCCTAATGTGTGATACTTCATAAGACACTTTCTAAAAATCCAAATGTATTACATCCTTTACTTCCACCTTCTTGTACCTCCTCAAACAATTCTAATAAATTCATCAGGCATGATTTCCCCTTCATGAAGCCATGCTGACTTTGCTTGATTATATTACGTATCTCTAAATGCTTTTACATCCTTTATATTAGATTCTAACATTATCCAAATAATAGACATTAATTAACCTGCCTAAAGTAACCTAGTTTTTGTCTCCTTTTTATTTAAGTACTAAGAGATGTCACATCTGCAATTTTCCACCCTTCTGGTGCTTGACATTCTTAGTAGTCGGGAAAGAAAAACAGGGGCTACATTTATTCTGGGTGATAGCAAGAACTGCAGATACTGGAGTCAGAGATAACACAGTGTGGAGCTGGAGGAACACAGCAGACCAGGAGCAGGAAAGTTGATGAAGGGTCCTGACTTGAAAAGTCAGCTTTCCTGCTCCTCTGATGCTGCCTGGTATGCTGTGTTCCTCCAGCTCCACACTGTGTTATCATTTTCTCTGGGTGGTTTTGGCTGAGGAAGGAGACTCCAAAGCACCCATTGTTGGTCCAGTTAGTTAACAAATATGATGGAAAAATACTTATGTATCAGATATGCTTTAATTTGCAGGTCACCAACAATCATTTATTCTAGTCACTTATGCTGTAGTGTATAGGAACTTCTTCTAAAATATGGTAATGACAATAATATAAAACAAGTAAGACAATCATAATTTTTTGGATTCAATTTTCAAAGGGAGCACTACAAGAAATTGCTCTCCATAAATCACTGTTTTGTGACAATTTTGACAAATTGTTTGATATACACTGTTGAGGGGCACAGTGGCTCAGTGATCAGCACTACTGCCTCACAGCACCGGGTTCGATTCCACCCTTGGGCAATTGTGTGGAATTGGCACATTTCTCCCCACGTCTGTGTGGGTTTCCTCTGGGTGCTCCGGTTTCCTCCCGCAGTCCGAAGATGTGCAGGCTAGGTGAATTAGCTATACTAAATTACTCATAGTGTCCAGGGATGTTTAGGTTAGGTGGGTTAGACGTGGAAAATGCAGGGGAATAGGTCTGGGTGGGATGCTGTTCGGAGGGGTGCTGTGGACTTATTGGGTCGAAAGGCCTGTTTCCACACTGTAAGGATTCTATGATATACTATGATGTAAAGCTTCTTCCATACGTCTGTAAATCAGTGTCAAATTTACCCACAAAGCTAAACAAATGAATTAATTGTTTTGTCATTATCTGTCTTCCACCAGCAAGATCTTCAATTACTTGTTAAAATATGCATTATATTTAGCTGCATTCACACATGTAACTTCACTACTGTAAATCTACCTTGGGCATATTCCTAAGCTCAGACCTGTTATTTAGGGGGACTCATAACGATGAGTAAAGTCATTACTAACTTACAATTCCACCAGTTCAAGTTGTAAATTTCAACAGTTCTTCATTTGTCAACATATTGATAAACCCTTTATTAAACAGGATATTTTTAAAAAAACATATCCAGATTAAAATAGGTGGAGGCAAATTACGGCAAAATTTACATTGCGTATATGAAAATGCAGAAGTCAATGCAAAGCAAATACCCATTGTGTAAATGTAATTTAAAATACTGGATGATCAATACACCTTTCAATTGTTCTACCATTCGTGGAAGAGAAAACAAACTATTGCAAACTACTGCTGCAGCAGCTGGAAATTGCAAGAACTCTGTTTAGTTCGGAAATATCTAATGGAATTCACTTTGCAACTCCATCTTTACAAGGTGAATTTAATTCCTTTTGTACCCTGAATAGTGTATAAAAATTGGGAAGATTTCATACCTGAGCTTAAATCATTCATTTTTAATGAAATTCTTGGAAAAACTGAGAATGAGTTTAGTATATGCAAACTCTTCAGTAACAGAGCATCTTTGTCGAAATTCCAGTAGATGTAGGTCACTGAGACAGGTCAAACGTAGTAGTCAAATGTAGTGCCAGATATTTTATTGAATCATAGTTATGAATCAAGAAAGAAGAAATGAGAACTCACACACTGGGGTGAATAAAAGGTCAAGGAGAAGCTGTAAAAAAAAAACACTTAACATTGGTTGCTCCTTTATAATAACTTTTATTTTTAGATATTTTCACAGTACGGTCTAAAAGGCATTAGCACATAAAGTTATGTGAACAACATTTTAATGTTATGAGCAGTACACCATCTTGTGTTCAATGTATTATGGTTCACTGAACTGAAGCTGTATTATAGAACTGCTGAAGTGAACTGCTCCAAGTGAATGTCCGATAAAGTCAAACACCTTCCTTCACCAAACTGTAAATCAAATTGGAATGCACTTGCAAATTTTTGGGTTCAAGTCATAAACAAACAACATTAAAATAACAACTTTATTTTTCAATGTATGTTTGAGACCTTAAACAGATGTAATAGCTCAAAAATTGTTAAGAAGATTAGACACATAAATAAATTGATCATTCTGGCCTTAGTAGTGCAATGTTCTTAATAGATAAGACAATGCCAAACAAATCCAAAGGTACATTGAAACAGTGTAAAATACACTAAAACATACACAGAAAATGCTGGAGGAACTGTTTTACTTTTACTAAAAAAAACTAAAATGCCAGAAAACTTAGTTTAATGTATTCTCAGGCATTAAACCCAGTCATGCCGATACATAAGCCTTATTAATCCACATTTCCATGCAACTTTGCATTGCTATAGGTATTCAGTATTAAATTTACAATTTTAATGATACTATTTTAACCAGGGATATCCAAAACACTTGTAAAAGTTGCAAAAAGAAATTGAACTTCAGTGTGCGTTATAAATTTAGTTTAGTAAGGCATTTGGCTGTACCTGCCTAATACTGCCACCAACAGGAATCGAGTGGTATGTTGAGCCAAACATCACCATGCTTGACTCAATCAAGTTACAGCTGAGATATCTAAGAAATTCTAAGCACAAGCTTATTAATACATTTGATTCTTTGTAACTGACATTGTCCAATTAATAACCAGCCGCTTGGAACTAAAGCTTGAGCAACATCTCTGTGGACGTAAGATAGCATGCTCCAAGATGACAATTGACAGATGGAACTAGCAAAATAAAATCAATCCACACTAGACAATGATTATCCAATGACTGAGCAAAACACCCATGCAGTATCCATGACATTTGTATGTTGCTCAATAACACAGTACTTGAATATTGCTGGAGAGAGACACACATTAAAATCATAGAATCCCTACAGTGAGGAAATAGGCCATTTGGCCCAACAAGTTCACACTGCCCCTCCAAAGAGCATTCCACCCATACCCATACCCACACCCCTGCACTCTCCCCATAACCCTGCATTTCCCATGGCTAATCTACCTAACTTACACACCCCTGGACACCATGGGCAATTTAGCATGACCCATTCACCTAATCAGTACATCTTTGGTCTGTGGGAGGGAACTCGAGCACCCAGTGGAAATCCACATAGACATGGGGAGAATGTGCAAACTCAACACAGTCGCCCCAGGGTGGAATGCTAATCACAGAGCCACTGTGCCACCCGTTCTGCTGCAACATATTTCATGTTGCACTTACCAGGACAAATCAGGACTAAATTTTGAATGACCACAATTTACACTACAAGAGAAAAGGGACAGATTAGTAGGCAAGTCATCCCTTACTGGCCAAAGGGATGCCATGGAGAAAGCACCAGGGAACTACAGATTTACCAAGCTTGTGGGTAATTCAAAAAAGGTATGAGGAAAACATGTTCTGTTCTTTCTGTTTGCAGAGAATAGGGTACACAAATATGAATGAATGTCACCTTTAGCAAATGTAAATGAGCCACCTTACAAGCTTAAACTGATCATTAGTATGATCCTCAGCATACTCAGGATTATTCAGCAAATGTTTCCTAATTACAGAATCACACGTAACAGTAGATGTTTCAATTTAGAATTGCAAGTATGGGCTGGTTGAGAACTTTATGTATTCTTCCTATTACAAACAACGGCAGGAAAATACTGCACTATTCGATCAGCTAATCATTGGAGTATATTGCCTACATACACTGTTGCCGTTTCATGCTGTTACTATTTAGTGGCAACTAACTGGATACAAATGTCAGTTCAAAACAACATTCTGAATACCATATAATTCAGTAAACTCATACATGAATACAAGTGTTGGTGCGACCCAAGGTGAATAGGCTGTACGTTCCAAACAGCTGGACGACGGAACATGCTATTTGATTCACTCAGTTGTTTGGAATATGGAGATTAAAAACCATATTCAACCAGTCTGCACTTGCTCAACCCAAAATAGTGACTGTTAGATGAGATTCTGTCATAGAGCAACACTCGCTGAAAATCCTGACCAGTTAGCTACACTAGCTAATTTAAAATCATCAGTTGAGTTTAGAAAGGGTAAATGAACCTATAATAGAGTTACATTGGATAATGAGTTTCCATATGTGAATCAAAAGTTCAGGAATATGTTTATGCCGTGCACCTTAATTGAACTGCCCGGGAGCTTGTGTACCCAATACTATAGTAGCTGGCTGTTTTGTTCATGCCATACCCCAGTCAATAATGGTTGACTTGTCAAGAATCAGCACCCCTTTCTCCTGTTGCAACTGTTTGAATTTGGCATGCTTCAGTTGTTCTGATGAAGGCAAGACAGTAAACTTCTGCAAAACGGCTCTTCTCACCAATATTCGACGGTTAGATTCTAACGAATCCTTTGCAAATATGGAACTATTGGTAATGGTTACAAAGGGATGCAGGAAACACAGTATCTACTGGAATTCAATGCATTTCAAACTTTTTAACAACTGGGTGAACATAAAACCATCTGTTGAATCATTCTCTTACGGAATGGTAATTCATTAGCATGAAAGCCAATCAATCCAAAGACAAACAATGGTACTAACTTGTATTTTGCCAAGCAAAGTGTTTCAGTTTCGGATACAGTACTTCCTAATGACAATTATTGCTATACAATCCATTTAGCAAAACTAGTTCTGAAACAGTTGACAAGTAAACTAGTGTCTCAAAAATGGCAATGACTTCACCTTCCCTGTAATGCAGTAAGCAAATTCACCACATGCGGTGGCATACGTATGCAGACAGAAAAAAACCACGATTTGAACTTGGTGCCTACTGATCTCCCACTCTCTTTCCACACTCACTAAAACAAGCACTATTTATGTCTAAACACAGCAGAAAATGTAAAAGTTTTATTTAAATTAAAAATATAGTAATCATAGAAAGAACAAATAAAAATAAGGTTTTAATTATTTCTGAGACTGAGACACAAAAAGAATCCACGAAACCAAACAATTCACATGAGCTGAAGCTTTATGATGATGTCAATGTCTTGGTTCATGTGTGTGACTTACGAGACAGTAAAGTAATAATATGACATGAATAAAGACCTTCCATTGATTGTGCTTACTGTTAAGTGGAACTTCTGTAGCTCACGTGGATCTGGAGGGATGTGCACAATTTCCAAGAAGATTGGATCCTAATTAACCATCTGACAACTAATCACGTATGACTAACAAAATTTACACTAAGTTTCATGGAATTATAATGCTGGATATTGTAAATCACAAATAGCACTTGTCTTCATAAAATATTTACAGTAAAATTGTTTCCAAGATACTCGTCATTATTAATGACACTGATGTACAGGAGTAACCTCCCAATATAAAGATGATGCAAACATGCATTTAATAAGTTATAAAAGAATCCCAGCCACTGATGAAAGCTCACAGCTAGCGTGCTTTATTTAAAATTTGTCTTTTTCAAATATAAATTTAAATAATAGTTAGCAAACGTTAGGACGATTTTCTTCTCCATCCTCTCCACATTTTATGCAGCTTCTTCATGCTATAGGTAACTGTTTTTTTCATACCTAAATGCAAATGAAACATGAGAGAATGTCTGGAGATTTTAATACAGCTCTAAATTGCAGTCAGCTGAAATGCCATTGGCAATCAATAGTCTATAGTGTACAACTATTTACATTGGAAAAGAAACATTTACCAGCAGTAAGAATTCCTTTTGCACTTTGGGTCATACTTGAGGATTTTACGATACCAGCTACACCTAGCATTTGGAGAAACAAAATACTATTATTTTGGCAAGAAAGTAAGAAATGCTATAGAAGTCCAAACTATATATTTAAATAAAATTATATTTTGCTGTTAGCTCTGAAAGTTGAAGCTACAGTTTGGAAAAGACTGCATTTAAATTAACTTGCCCCTAGATTAACAGTTTTAAATTTCAGGGTGCATGCAGGACATGGTTCAACTCAAGACAGACTTCCTGCATTTGTCCTCCAGTTGTTATTGCTGTTTCCCTAATAACTTGCATTCAAGTTCTTTCCTGCCACCTGTTCCCAAATTTCTGCTCAAAAGTTTTTAATGACAGAAACAGCAGAACATTGACCGCTGTAGTAACTTTGTAATCAGTTTACAACTGGTGCACAGACTTGGTTCAGCTAATTAAATGACAAAGAAATGTCATTTGACGAAAACACAAAGATGCTAATGTACATTGACTAAATGAAGTTGTAACAGTTATTCCCCATGTCAGACTGTGTGGTACCAATGTTCTCCTTAACTTCTATTTGTAGTGTGCAGCTGGCTTGTTCCGTTATTGATGCCTTTAAAATTGAACAACTCTGCGTGGGTGCGCCTTAACGAAAATGTTTGTTCACAAGCTGATTATCGCTTTACGCACACCAGCACAGATTAGAGGAATAGTTGCCCAGATCGTCAGGCTCCGGGTTGCCAGACTTGCCATTCTAATCTACTCCATTCACCTGTCACCCTACCCTCTAATCCAATTAACTTACACATTCACCTTCTCTCCAAGTGAGGCCCTGAGTCTTTAAACATTTACTGGAATTATGGCAGCCAATGCCATAAAACACAGACAAGTCTTCTACAGGAGGTTCTCCAAAGTGCTCCCTGAGAGGATTGCTGCACCATCTCTGTTATGAAGGATTGGACATTACTATATACCCCAAAAAAAATCATAGGTAGGTAACCTTTGAAAAGGATTCCAACAATGATTCAAAGATTTGGGCCATTAATGTGTACACAAAATTAAAATCAGAAGGAACTATAAATCAAAAGTATGGAGTTTGAAAACAGTTTTCATCAAGATGTAAATAAGGAAAATTTCATAGCATTTTTGTAGATCACATAAAAGTCATTTAAAATTGGTTCACATGGCTCTTGTCAAAAACAAAGCAAATAAGCAAGCTAGAAAACTAGGCAATTCATTCATGTTCAATGGTTATTAATTAGTCTGTGTTGTTGATATCATGGCCTCTATTTTGAAACTAAATAGGTCAACACTGCAACTGGACACTCTAAAATTGAATTGTATATTCATAAAACATGGGAAGGAAACAACAAATTTGAATGCCTGAATAGCAGCTCTTTTCTCACCAGCCTGTTCAGAAACACTATTTCACACTTCTGGACCAGATGAGACTTGAACCTGGGCCGCCTACTTCAGAAATAGGGACACTACAACAACAGCCCTCCAAAATGCCACACTAGATGTTTTTAAACAACCCCAGTTCAGACATGTTGAGACACATGTCTGCAGTAGATGCGACCTGAACCAAGGCTGCCTAGCCCAGAGGTAGGGAAACTATCACTGAGCTGCAAGAGACCTCTTAAATACCTCATTAGCTTTCATTCCAGAATGAAATCAGAATTCAAATTTTACTATCCCATCATGGTGGGAATCGAATCTATGCCACCAGAACATTAGCCTGGGATCCTGGATTACTAGTCCAGTGACAATAGGACTGTCTCCTCTAACCAAAATACCTCACTAAATATTTTTGAATCAACCTGTTTAGAGGTATTATTACACATCTCTGGAGCAGGTGGGACTTGAATCTGGCTTTCCTGGCTCAAAAGGCAGGGACACTATCATTGCACTACGTGTCCCTTCAAAATGCCTCCTGAATTTTAGTGCATGGCAATCAGACTGGCAAGGTGCATTCCTCAAGGTAAGGGCTAACTTTGAGTTAGGAGGCACATCTTGCCTGCTCTAAAGATATGTAATAATGTTTCTGCACAGGTGGTTAGAAGAAAATATCTCTAAAGGAGAGCAGAGGGGCTTTTGTGATGCAATGGCATTGTCCTTACCTTTGTATAAGACTTTAGTTAGGCCACATTTGGAGTACTGTGTGCAATTGGGTTGCCACACATAGGAAGGGTACAGAACAGGTTTACCAGGATGTTGCCTGGTTTGGCGTATGTTAGCTAATGAGGAAAGGTTGGGCAAACTTGGATTGCTTTTGGTACAGGATCAGAGGCTGCGGGACAACCTGACTGAAGTTATACAAAATTAAGAGGTGTGGATAAGATGGATAGTCAGAGTCTTTTTCCAGCGTGGAGATGTCAAGTACTAGGGGACGCAGGTTTTAAAAGAGAGGGGAAATTTTAAAGATGTGCAAGGAAAGTTTTTTTTCAAACAGACACAAAGGGTGGTAAGGTGCCTGGAACATTTTGCCAGGGGAGATGGTAGAACCAGATACATTAGCAAAGTTTAAAAGGCATTTAAACAGACACATGAACAGGTAAGGAATAAAGGGATATGGACCACGTGCAGGCAGATGCAATTAGTTTACAATGGCATTATGGTCAGCAAAGACATGGGCTGAGGGGCCTGTTCTTGTACTGTGCTGTTCTATGTATCTTTGGATCAGAAGGCCTGGGTTCAAGTTTCACTTGTTCCAAATGTGTCGCAGCATGTCTGAATGGGTTGATGAAAATATATACCCAATGGAGACTGGGTTTCCATGTTTTAAGTTTTATCCCCAGAAAAACATTGCATGTAGAAAATATTATAGTCTTTTTCATCCAAATGTCTTGTAGATAAATGACAGGTTATGTAAATATTTACAAATTAGTGTATGTAAGAAATGTATTTTGAAGGGAACATTTTAATACCTTATGCTGATTTTAAATTTAATAATCTTCAAGTATTTGTTTCATTATGGAAATTCTCTGGATTATCTTTTATTGAATAAACCTGGCTTATATTTTTAGGTATACACATTGATCTTACAATTATATGCAGTATTTTGCTTTGGAATATTTATTGTCTTTGGTATAGCTTGGGAGAATGAAGCGCGTATCCCATACACTCCGCTGGTTAAAGTATACCATTGCTTGGGGATAAATAACCCATTCATCTTCTAGAAAAGGTTGCAGATTTGGTATACATATGAAATAGCATGCTTTAATCCACCCCTTTTTTGTAATTTTAGGAAAGAAGAGTTGAGAAAAAGTTCAAGCGGCAATAGGAAAGAGAAGTGAGCACAGAACTTCAATAGTAGAGTGCTGACTGGTAGTATAAAAATGTTGAGAACTGATAAGCAGTATGAGATACATATCAGGTTATTGCATGTACCTTATTACTGGGAGTGCAGAAGATGTCACATTTTTCTTTCCCTGGGATGGGATAGGAGTAATGTTGGAATGGTGAGACAGCATGGAAAAAAACAAAGTTAAAAATGTAGACATTTTACCCAGACTTCGTCACTCACACATCCATACAGCAAGCTGCAATGTGTTGCCAGAAGGCAGGGAATATAGCGTTTGTCAGAGTTTGTGAAGGGGATGCAGTAAATTTTGAATAATTTGGAGGCGTCTCAGTATGGAAAATGAAACAAAACATTTTAGAAGATCTTGGAAATATTTGCTGAATTAGTCACACATTGGTGGAATTTACTATTATGATGTTTGCACATTATTTATGTGATAATAATTGACTATCGGTACAGAAACTAAAGTTGAATGAATGAAACAATAAAATGTAAAAAAAAAAGGCTCAGAAATTCTTGGAATGGCACAATATGTGACTCATGCTAAAATTACATCATTGTGCACCAATTATTAAATAAATGTTAACAGTTTTTTGGGGATGTAACTAGCAGACAGAGGGATACTGGTGAATACGCTATGTTTGCATTTTCAGAATGCTTTGGTAAGAGGTGCCACGCACAGATTGTTACGCAAGATTAGGGACAGTATAGTAACATGAACTGAGGTTTAGCTAAGAGTAGGAATAAATAGGTGATTTTCAAATTGGCAAATTATAACTGGTGGGATTGCCCAAGAATTAATAGTGAAAATGGACACAAGAAGGTCTAACTTGACTTGTTGTCATGTGTCCCAAAAGGTGCCTGTTTATACATCAAATAACACAAGCTGTTCTGGGGATTATTAGATATTCCTCATGGTTGCATTTCATAGCCTTTAGCACAAGAAAGGCCTAACAAGTATGTAAAGGATTTCTCTCCAACATTAGTTAGACCTAAAGGGGAACATTAACCAGCATGCTGTGCTCCAAATTCCACATTAAGTACTTAAAGATTGCAGGAGGCACAAACATAAAAAGGTAAATTTATTTATTTTTACATGTACTGTAATGTGGAGCATGCAGGACTGAAATAAAAACAAATTGCTAGCGAAACTCAGCAGGCCTGGCAAAATCTGTATAGCGAGAGAGAGCGCGCGCGAGAGCGCGACAGAGAGAGACAGAGACAGACAGGCAGGCAGGCAGGTAGAGTTAATGCGGAGTTTAATAAAACTGGTTTGCGCAATGGTTCCAGTTCCAGATGCTATCAGACCCGTTGAATTTCTCCAACACTTTCTGTTTTTATTTGAGAGTTTCAGTTCCACGATATTTAGCTTTTTTTGGAGCAACAGTGAGCCTTCTGACTCCACAGCATCGTTTCAGGCCAAAAAAGTTACCACCTTGTGTTCACTGTTTCCATTTGTTTCAAGGACCAGAGACAAATAAATATCAATTGTTGCTGGAGGACCACCAACTTAGTGAAAAACACTTTGGGTCTGCCTGAATCATGCTAATCCCCCAGTACAAAGAACTGTACAATGGTGTTGCAGCTAGCACATTCTCAATTTCAGGACTATGTGCTGAGAACAACACTAAAGCTTGGAACAGCCCCATTCTAAGGTTCTCTCACCACCACACATAACTCCTTTGGCCCATATGAACTGAAGAATGTTTGACATGAAATGTAAATCGGAAATATAATCTGTAATGGTAACTGTTGCAAGACACTTGGGAGTGCCACATCCCATATATTGAAAGAAATTGAACTGTAATACACTTAAGTAATGGATGTTTACAAATTATATGAACAAAGTATGTTTTTTCCTCAAAAAGGCTCCAGGACCTACCCGGATGGCTGGCTACTTTTTAGTCAGCCTAAGTTAGTGCAGAGAAAGCAGCAAATTGCCTCACTAGTATCCAGGAAAGTTTGGACTAACGAAACTTCAACCTTCAATGGGTTAACATGGAATTGTCTGTAAAGCATGTGACAGTTCCTGTTAAAGTTCCATGTTTGTTATCCTTAAAAGGCATGTGGTAACAGATTATTCAGGCTTGACTCAGCTCTTGTGAAACTAGTTTAGGGATGTCTAATAACACTGTGAAACTCAGATGAGTAGCCATTTACAGTAGAAATTGAGTATTCCGGGCATGGCAAATACTTCAAATAGATGCAGTTTCTGCATTTTTTTGACATCACTGAGACCAAGGCTCATAATACAAAAACAACTTGGTTATAAAAATAACCAACTGAAACTTGTATTTTTCATTTTTGAAAAAAGGGCCATTCAAGCTTGAAATCCATGACAGTGTTTGCTACTGGAGATGAATCAACCCAAATTTGCAACTTAAAAACTTTAACATTATAAAGATTTTGCAAATGTAGAGTAAGGTGCTTTGGAAGGCAATGCAACAGAGCAGCTAAAAAGCTTATCTTCCTGCCTCCAGCTTACAAAACCAGTCCAGACAAAACATTTTATAAAATGACACTTTCAGGAACATATTTTTAGAATAATCAAAGCATGCACTCTCTTTGGTAATTTTGTTATGGGTACTTCCAAGTAATTTGCCACGCAAGACATATGGCCATATTTTTATTAATAAAGGAGCTAATTCTTGGGGATGTAATAAAGTCTTTACACTATTAAGTTGTCTCATGATAAATTAAAATGTAAAACTATCACCAATATATCAAACAAGCCTCACAACATTAAAGTCTGACTTAATCACAGCACAACTTGGTAGCCGTGTTTATGAAGCAGGTCATGGGGAAGATTTAATTTTAAACAATCTGGGTGGAATCCTGAAGGCAACTGGGGTCTTGCCTGCCGAATGGAGAGTCAGCAGGAGCTTCGTATCACCTTTTGTAAGGAAGGCACGTCATATCTTGTAGCACAGCAGCAGCCTTTCACATAGTCTGAAGGACTTTTGATGCTGGTGGGGCGGGGAGTGGTGCTGGTGTTGGAAAACCTGTATTGTGAGCCTTGCTGACCAGTCACTGGCTGGCAGCTCTATTGATCTTTGGTTGGAGAGTATAAACCTATCTGGAATTCGGGAGGGTAGGATAAACAAAAATGCTTAAGGAAACGTATTCAAATGCGTTATTATCGTTTTGTGCCATCTCCCATTTTCTGGCATCCAATGTTATGCAACTCAGGAAAATACGTTCCTGATTCCTCGATTCACATTGTTGAACTGAATATGAACATTGTGCTGCTCATTAACCAGAGGCATCTTGCATTCTCCTAACTTATTCTTTCATTCAGCTTCTGCAGGCGCAAAAGCAACACATTCTTTCATTGCCTAAAGGAAGGTCTCTAATATATTTCTCAGAAAGTTTACTTTCCGCAGGTAGTGTAGGACTAATTAAATCATTCAGAGGCTAAAAAGGTCATCTGGAGGAATGCAGTGCGTCGGAAGTCCTGCTAGTTTGAATATGTATCCCACCAATCCAGGAAAGGGGAAATTATGGGAATACGGTGGGTCCAGAAATAAATGTTTAACACTGGGCAAATATTGCCTATATAGAAAATATCTATGGAGAGAATTGAGAATCAGAGTCTACTTTATTCAAAAGTTTTAGACTGCAAAACAAACATCGTTGTAAGATCATAAAGAAAATTCTACAAGTCCTGTTTATAATTCGGTAACTAAAATGACAAATATTTAACACTTACTTTGCTGTATTAGTAATCCACAGTCTGGATCCTGGGCTACTTGAAGCAAGATCTCTTCTACATCTCTATTTTTCCCTGGTTGGTCTACCAAACGGGTTATCTCTTGTTGAAGAGTTCTAGGCAAAGCCATCAATTGATTGAATTGACCTTCTGGACTTTTATCAAGCTTAAAAATAAGTACAATTGATCATCACTGTTCAATAATAGAATTTATGTTAACTAATAGAGCAAACTGCATCCAACTTGTTTCTGAATTGAAGCGCCATTACCTCTAATTTACCCAGTTGCTGCTTGTAGACCACTTGAGGGCACTCCTGTAAAATGTTATTGTAAAGTCTTTGGAAGTTTTCCATGTTTGCTGTAACAATATTCATTACTTTTGATCGGTCTTCTCCAATAATCATTCGAAAATCACCTGATTTAGAAGAAAATTAATCCCATTACAAACAATGTTTACACAAATTCAAATCATCCAATGTCTTAAATTCCTGAAGTGACGTTTATGATAACAATATTAAAGCAACTTATATTTATAATTGAATCTTTAAATATTTAAAAAAACTCCAGCTGTTTATGGACACCACTAGCAAGAGAGACACTGAAAAGGTACATAGAGATTGGTTGATGGGGAATTTTAAATCTCTTAAAAAGTTGGAAAGGAGAGGTTGGTGTGAGGACTAACAGAGAACAGGGGCATTTAACCAATAGAGAAGCAAAGCAAAGGGTGAGGGAAAAGTCAGAGGAAAGCAGCATTTTGGAAGGAACATGGGGATGCAAAGGACCACAGGGATGATATTGGACAAATTCACTGGAGTTGTAAATGAAAATGAGGGATACAGTGGAGGAACAAATATGTCAAAGTATTCAACTGACATGAGTGAGTGCAATAGCTGTGGTCAAAAGATGTGCATGGATTTTCACTTGCTATTCAGTTATTTGAAACATTTCTAAGGGGCATCAACAGCTACTACAAACTAAACAAACCTGAGTAGGACAGTCCAGCAATACGAATGTAGAGCTCCTCCTCAGTAAAAGATTCTGGCATCATAAGAAATGCTGCGATCACTGCACTTTTCAGATTCTTAGCCAGTGCATTTTGTAACTTACCATTTTCATTTTGGATTAATATCTTCACCTGAAAATGAACACAGATTTCAGTGATGCTACAGCAGCCCATCCATATAGAATATTAGCGCATGAAACACCTCTTGCACAGTTAAGATAGCCATTTCCTGGAGTAGCAACTCAACCAAAGCAGTTTCTTATTTAACTGATCCAGGTAACAACTGACCTAATTATTCTCTTTCAACAGCAGTATTGCATGAAGATCTCTATAATGCAAAAATCGACCGAGGTGGGGAGCTCAGCAGAGGTTTATAAAAGAACAAATAATATGACAGAGAGTACAGCAAAGCTCAGGAATTTAACTTCAGGCATATCATATAAAGGGGATCATATAAAGTATGAGAAAAGGGCCCATCCACGCGGGACTGAGGGTGTTGTACTTAAATGCATACAGGATATGAAATACAGTAAATGAGCTTGTAACACAGATTGTAATTAGAGGGTATAACATTGTGGGAACCAGAGACGTGGCTGCAAGGGGAGCCAAATATCCAAGGACATGCTCCTATCAAAAGGACTGACAGTTAAGCAGAGGGGGCAGGGATGCCTTGTTAGGAAGAAATGAAAATCAAAAGCAACAGTGAAATGGAGTCAGAAAGCATAGAATCCGTGTGGGTAGACTTGAGAAACCGCAAAGGTAGAAAGACCCTGATGGGAGAAATTGCAAGAGTAATTTTAGATATAGGAAAGGGTAAGAAAGAGGCAAGAGTAGACATTAGATTGCTGGAAAATGAGGCCAGAGGAAAAATAATGGGGAACAAGGTGATGGCGGAGGAACTGAACAGATACTTTGCATCAGTATTCACGACGGAACACACCAGCAGTATACCAGAGTTTCCAGATAGTTGGTGGGAGGGTCGAGCTGTGGAGAGAGTGTAGCGGTCATCACTAAGGAGAAGGTGCTGAAAAAGTTGAAAGGTCTGAAGGTGGATAAATCGCCTGTACTGGATGGACTACAACCCAGAGTTCTGAAGGATATAGCTGAAGAGACTGTGCAGGCATTGGTGGTGATCTTTCAGGAATCACTGGAGTCAGGCAGGGTCCTAGAGGACTGGAAAACGGCTAACGTAACACAGTGTTTAAAAAGGAAGGCAGGCATAAGACAGACAATTATAGACCGGTTAGCCTGACCTCAGTCATTGGTAACATTTTAGAGTCCATTATTAAGGATAAGATTGCAAAATACTTGGAAGTACATTGTAAAATAGGACTAAGTCAGCATGGCTTTGTTAAGGGGATGTCATGCCTGACTAAGCTGTTAAGAATTATTTGAGGAGTAATGAGCAAGTTAGACAAAAGACAGCCAGTGGATATTATCTATTCGGATTTCCAGAAGGCCTTTAACAAGGTGCCTCACAGGAGGCTGTTAGACAAGAGTCACTGATGTTATAGACAAGGTACCGACATGGATACAGGATTGGCTGACTGGCAAAAGATAGACAGATAAGAAAAGGGGTATTTTTCAGGATGACAGCCAGTGACTAGTGGAGTTCCACAGGGGACAGTGTTGAGACCGCAATTATTCACATTATACATTAACTATCTGAATAAAGGAACTGAGGGCATTGTTGCTAAGTTTGCAGATGACACAAAGATAGGTGGAGGGACAGGTAGCATTGAGGAAATGGGGAAGCTGCAGAAGGCTACAAGGGTGGGCAATGAATTGGCAGATGGAATACAATGTGGCAAAGTGTGAGGTTATGCACTTCAGTAGGAAGAAGAGGTATAGGCAATTTACTAAATGGGGAAAGGCTTCAGAAGTCTGAAGCACAAAGAGACTTAGGAGTTCTAGTTCAGGATTCTGTTAAGATTAACATGCAGGTTAGTTGGTAGTTAGGAAGGCAAACACAATGTTGGCATTCATTTCAAGAGCAAGCCCACAAAACTACACCATCAGGACTGTCCAGAGGCAATGGAGAGAGGATTCATTTGACAACTGTACCTGTGAAATCAAAAGGTTGAAACTAATGTCAGATTGTATTTACGCAGGGTAGGTCAAGAGTACTAAGTAGCATATTTTGGAGTTGTGTAGTAGCCAATTCGTGCAGGGTGTGATGCAAATTGATTGTGATGCGCAGGATATATTTTTTGTATCATTATTTTAAGCAAATTTTAATTTTTTATTTGAAGTACAATTAATCTGTTAATTCGTGCCCAACTTGCATTGGCCCCAATTTGTGCAATTCTAACAAAAGCTCAAAGAAAATGGAATTTTGTTGGTAATTTGTTAATTTGGGAATCATTCAGTACATTTGGTTATTTTAATATATTGGTCCCCAGTGAGGATGGTAACATCTGTTCAAACTGATATCAGCATGCAGTAAGTTTTCAAATTCTGTTCCAATGCAATGAACATTCCAACCTGGTCCTAAACTCAAAAAGCTGCTATAGCTTACAAACATAACCTACAGGTTTATGAAGTCTTCCAGCAATGTATAAGTTTTTCCAATAAAGAAGATCTTCAATCAGAGTTCCTGTACTGATGACGCCATACTTGATTATCTGAAAAAAAAGTATTCCATTATGATTCCAGCAGATTATTCACTTACTGTATTAATCGTGATTGTCTTGTTTCTTCAATATTAGAATCTTGTAATTGCTTAAGTATAATTTTCAAAATTTTGTTGCAAATATTGGGTTGCAATGTTTACACATCAGATATATTAATGAATCCCCAACATTTAAATATTTCATTTTAATGGCCTTTAAGACAGCTGCAACTAGAAATCCTTCTTCAGTTTACAGCTTTTGCAGAGATTTTCTCTCTTCTGAATTTGAAAAGTTTGGTTAAATGGTATCTGAAGTTAATTACGATTTATGGGATAGCATTTTACATAGAAAAAAAAAATCTAATTCAACACAGAAAAGTCCATTTGGCCCAACCACTCCAGGCTAGCATTTATTCTCTTTGGGCCTCCTTCCATCTTTCCTGATCTATATCCACCACCATCATCCTCTGTTTGTTTCTCCCTCAGTTGTCTACCTTTCACCTAAATGCAATTATATTCTTTCAATCAACAACTCCCTGTCGTAGCAAGTTCCACATTCTCATCACACTTTGGTAAAAAAATTTCATATGAATTTCCTAATGGATTTCTCAGTGACCATTTAATATTGATAGCCTCTTGCTGTCCTCTTTGCAGGAAATATCCTGTGGAAATAATCTCTCTGCATTCCAATCAATCAAAACCTTCATAATTTTAAATACCTCTCTTTTGTCATCCATTAGCCTTGTTCCCCAACCCCCACCACTACCGCCTACCCCCTCCCCCAGCCAATTGTCATGGCCCTGCCTGCACATCCTTTCCTGATATGTATGCCCACACATTTCTCATCGCCAGCATTTCCATATCATTTTTATCATACAGTAATGACAATTGGATGTAGCACTTTTAATTGTGTTGGAATGGTGTAATGGTAATGTCACTGGACTACTAATCCAGAGTTCCAGCATAACATTCAGGGGGTGTGTGTTTGAATCTCACTACGGCAGATGGTGCAAATCGAATTCAACAAAGTGGAACAAAATGTGAGATTAATGGTTAAAATGAAACAAAGACTCCACAATTCCTGGAAACTTCCCTAAGGGAGAGGAGATCCAAACTAGAGAGCATATTTAGGGCAGCACTGTGGCTCAGTGGTTAGCACTGCTGCCTCAGAGTGCCAGGGACCTGGGTTCGATTCCAGCTTCAGGCAACTGTCTTTGTGGAGTGCGCACATTGTGCTTGGGTTTCCTCTGAGTGCTCCGGTTTCTTCCCACAGTCCAAAGACGTGCAGGATAGGTGGATTGGCCATGCTAAGTTGTCTGTAGTGTCCAGGATGTTCAGGCCAAGCGGATTAGCCATGGGGAATGCACTTTGGAGTGTCAGTGTGGACTCAATATGCTGAATGGCCTACTTCCACACTGTCGGGAGTCTATATAAATGACTGCAGTCAGACCCAAATTAAAATGCATGTTTGGCACAACCTCCCCTCTTTTCAATCCTATCCTTCCACAAACAAAAAGCCTTCTGCTTAGATTATAAGAAATAGGAACAGCAGTTGGCTGTTCAGCCTTTTGAGCCTGCTACGCCATTCAATAGGATCACGGCCAATCTGACATTCCTCACGCTCACTTTCCAGCCTTTCTCTCGTAAGCCTCGATTTCCCGTGGAGATCAAAATCTACCTCAGCCTGAAATTTACACAAGGCCTTTGCCCCACAGCTTTCAGTGGCAAGGAGTTCCAAATGTTCACAACACTCAGAGAAGACCATCCTCCTTATCTTAGTCTTAAATTGGCGCCCCTTTATTCTGAGGCTTTGCCTTCTGTTCCTAGACTCTCCCGAAGGGCGAAACGTTCTCTCAGCATTTACCCTGTCAAGCCCCTTAAAAATCCTAGGTGCTTTAATAAGATCAGCTCTCATTCTTCTAAACTCCAGTGAGTAGAGTCCCAAACTGTTTACCCTTTGCTCATGAAATAATCCGTCCACACAAAGGACCATTCTGGTGAACCTTCTCTGCACGGTCTCCAATGAAATAATATACTTTCTTTAAAACAAAACCAAAACTGCTCACAGTACTGCAGATATGATCTCATCAGCACCCTGTATAGTTGCAGTAAGAGACTTCCCTACTTTTATACTCCATACTCCTTGAATTAAGGGTCAACGTTCCATTAGCCTTCCTGATTACCTTCTGTACCTGTGTGCTAGCTTTGTGTGTTTCATGCACAAGCACCTCCAAGTCCCTTTTCATTGCAGTTTTCCTCCATTTCTCTGTTCTTGTGTTCTCCCTTCCAAAATGAACAATTTCACATTTGCCCACATTATACTCTATTTGCCAACTTTGTGCCCACTTACCTAAACCTGTAAATTGATTGTATCCCTTCACAACTTGCCTTTTACCTACTTCTGTATTGCCTGCAAATCTGACTACAGTACATTTGCTTCCTTCCTCCAAGTTATTAATATATATTGTAAATAATTGCAGTCCCAGCACTGATCCCTGTGAAACCCCACTGGTTACAGGGTTGCGAACCTGAAGAAGTACCTCTCACCCCCACTCATGGTTTCCTGCCCATTAGCCAATTCTCTATCCACACTAATATACTCCCTCCCTCTAACACAATGGGCTTTCATCTTATGACTTAACCATTTGTGAGATACCCTGTCAAATGCCTTCTGGAAGTCCAAATACAACAAATCTACTGGCCCCCCTCAATCAAGTCTGGTTTAGACTTCCTTAAAAAACTCTAAAACAAATTAGTCAGAGACAATTTCCCTTTTCATGAAGCCATACTGCTCCTGCCTGATTAGATTATGATTTTCCAAATGTGCTGCTATTACTTCTTTCTCAATACATTCCAACATTACGGAGGATAGATTAATTGGCCTACTGTCACTTGCATTTTAACTTCCATCCTTTTTGAATTAGGGTGTCACATTGGCAGTTTTCCTATAATCTTGGTACTTCTTCAGAATCTAAGAATTTTTGGAAAATTATAACCAACGTATCCAATATCTTCGTAACTACTTGCTTTCGGATTCAAGTCATCAGCCTCATTAGTTTGTCCAGTACTATTTCTCTAGTGATGGTGATGACACCTAATTTCTCCCCATATTCTTTGGTATCAAGGGGATACTCAAAGTATCTTTCACCATAAAGGCTGATGCAAAATATCTGTTTAATGATTTTTCTTTTAAGAAAGGGCCTTGCTAACCTATGGCATGACTCTTACTGATTGGTGAAGATGTATTCTGTGATCCCCTTGTTCTTTCACCCACTTAGACTCGTACCCTCCAATACTAAAAGACCACCCCTTCCTCTTAACAAAATGTCCTAATCATATTGTGGAATTTCATTCACTAATTATTTGTACATTTTGCAAGGTTATTAATGTCCTCCATAATATGTGGCAGTGTACATGTTTTCTGTACTGACTATGAATGCCACCCTCCAAAATGGAATAATCCAAAAATTTAGAAATTATGTCTTCTATTCCAAAACCAGATCAGTAATAAAAATTTTGAACAGCAATGTTCTCCACACTGATCTTTGATCTCTTTACTTAGCTGCAAATGTTCTCCTGTATCTTCATTGATCCATGGTGTATCACTAGTGCTTACCTTGACCTTTCCTTTTCGTTGAATAAAGAAATAATTCTGTGATTTTGTTGGGGTAAAGACAGAAGATTGCCACTAGATAATAGAGCCAGAGCAGGCTTGATGGGCTGAATGGCCTCCTTCTGCACCATAATGATTCTGTGATTCTGTGACGTTCTACTCAGTCCTTAAAATCAGCCTTTCTCCAGTTTATTAACTTTGCTTTTGTCACACTTAAATTATGTATTCACTGACAAAACACAGTCAACCTTATATTGTATACCTTATTTAGAACTTTTTGATTTGGCAAAATTCCATACAAAACTGTAATTTTATTAATACAAGTTTTCAATTATGGAATAAAATAGACAGACATTCAGTACCCAATTGTAACAGCTAACATGTCACACATCGTAGTCAAACACCAGCATGGCATTCAGCTAAATGGCACATCGGGTTAATTTAGGTCTGTAAAAAAATGAACTTGCATTTATACAGCGTCCTTCACCCTCGACAGCAGACAAGATCTTATTTTAATGCTGCCCACCCTCAGGTTGCACTGGGAATCAGTCTAGATGTTTGTGATCCAGTCTCCAGACTGGAACTTCAATCAGAACCCTCTGATTGAAAGGGAAGTGTGCTACTGACATCTTTTAAAAATCATTCGTGCAACTTGGCATCGCTGGCTTGGCCAACATTTATGGTAGATCCCTAATTAACCTAGAAAAGGCGGTGGTGAGTTGCTTCCTTGAACCGCTGCAGACCTTGGGCCAAAGGCACACTCACAGTGTTGTGAAGGAGGGAGTTCCAGGATTTTGATCCAGAGACACTGAAGGATCACAACATAACTGAAGTCAGACTGGGGTGTGACTTGAAAGGGAACTTGAATGTGGTGGTATTCCCATGCATCTACTGCCCCTACCCTCCCAAATGGTAGAGGTCATGGGTTTGGATGGTGCTGTTGGGGAAGGCTTGGCAAGTTCCTTATGTTGATGAACAAGGAAAGTTCATAAATAATACTTTTTCTTGTAAATATGTAAGCTCATCATTTGGAATGTACAAAGATCCCCAGCAGTCGAAAATTTCTTAACAGAGAGAGAGAGAGAGATAGAGAGATAGAGAGAGAGAGAGAACGAACGAACAACTAGAATGTTTATAGCCTCATAATTTCTAAATCAGGCTTACTTTAAGTTTTGACTTGTTTCTTGATATAGATTTAAATTATAACCTTACCCAGTGTCTACTTCTCACAAATTAAACTTTGCAGATTAAAGGGTGTACAACAATATACAGCAGTATACATAGTTTAATATAGCTTCACTTCTGATACCAGTAAAGCACAGCATGCAGTAACTGTGATCAGTGGCTTAATAGCATGTGCATTAAAAAGTCAGTCCCAGAGGATCTTAGGGTTGCTCTCTCATTAGACAGAAGTTTTAACCTGAAAGTCACCACACCTCAGGCAAGGAAGGGAGAAGGTGGGACCTTCATGGTGACCTCAAGCTGGTACAGAAACCTGTGCTGTTGGCATCACTCTGCATTGTAATCCAGTCATCCAGATAACTGAGCTAACTGACCATGAGCATGTGCGTACACATAGAAAACAATGCAAGAGTACTCCCTGTAGTTAAAAGGTGCTTCTGGAGGAAGTACAAATGTTTGACGAAATACAAATGTGTTAAATAATTCTCAGTACAATTTTCTAACTAGAACTAAATACATTCAATGTAGATTTTGATGTCAGCCTGGCAAATAGTACAAACACCTGTTTCTGGCACCAGAATGTATCTTTAGGATTAAACTCACCATATAAATTGATATAAGTTCCTTACTTTAGATGGTATATAATTGTTTAGAGTGATACTCACATTAGGAGTTGGTCTCAACTTTCTAGCTCAGAAATATGTTGTAATCAATGGGATCAGATAGAACAGGTCACGTTGCCAAGAAAGTGAGGGAGTTAAAGATATGCTCAGACCGCAGATCACGCATGGTGACCAGATAAAGATTTTTCAATCTCAAAATAGTGATTGCCTACACTAATACCAAAAAGTTTCATACTTTACATTCAGTATACAAATTGGTACATGTTTGTGGAAGAATTTGTCAAAGCTTAAAGATCAACTTATATATCATGATCAAAGTGCTTCCTGTGGTCAACATTATAAAGCTACATATCATATTCGGCTTACTCACCCTGTTATCACATGGCACTAATGTATTGTAATATATTCCAGCTCCATAATTATTCTGTATTTTACTAACATGTTTTGGTCCAAAAAATCTTAAAAATGAGTAATGTCGGGGATTTTTCATGATATTCATCGTATGCCAAGTCACAGGATCATCCACAGCAAAGACAAAATCCAGCATGCTGTTCTAAAAATGAAAAAATGAATAATATATTTTGGTTAAAAGTAAGTCTTAACATAAATATGAATTAAATAACACACATTATGAAAAAGACACTGCAACAGACTAAACAATACATTAATCCATTATTTAAAGGACAGAAGCAACTCCAGTCTTATGCAGAAGAAATCAGGGTCAAATACTTAGACATTACTTCACTTGTGCCCACACACTTACTCAGACTGAGCACGTGTATTGTTATTTTGTTTCCTCACACCGTGAGGATTTAAACTTCAAAGTGCGAGCTAAACAGGAAAGTGAATATTGAGTAAAACATTAAGTACTGTTGATCCATATTGGTGCTTGTGTAAACACAAACAGGTATCCAAGAGTATGAGGCATTAAAGAGACAGTAAGCACTGGGAAGACAAAAAAAAAACAGCAATAATAAAGATTATTTAAATACTGTATGAAATGGTCACAGAACGAAACCTTGAAGCCAAGAATTTCGGCCTTTTTAGACACATCATTAATTTTGAATGTTCTTTTCTACATCACAGCTTGTCTTCTATTTATCTCCTGGTTAATTTCTAATTACACAAGTATCTGTTGATTAATATTTATAGCAATGACTTATTAGTCAAGCTATTAATTGCAGTTGATCATCTATGAATATAGGATGGAAGAGCAAGAGTGGGCCATTCAACCCTTTGAGCATGCTCTACAGTTCAATAATATTATGGATGATCTGGTTGTGGTGTCATTTCTACTTTCCAATCTGCCCAACAGCCCTAAATTCCACTGTCCATCATGAAACTAACTCTGCTTTGAATAATATAAAATGATCCAGTAACCACTGTTTTCTGGGGAAGAGAATTCCACATATTAACAACTGTCCAAGAAACTTTTTCACCTTAAAAGAAGACCTGTTATTCTTAAACCTTGCCACCCCTAATTCTGATCTCACCACAAAAGAAGGTATACTCCCAGTATCTATCCTGTCAAGTCACCTCATGAGGATTTTATAATGTTTCAGTAAGATCTCTTTGCATTCTTTTAAACTCAAAAGAATGTCAGCATGACCTGTTCAACAATTCTTCATAAAGGTAAGTCCTTCATCTCAGGAATGAATCAAAAACAAATCTTCTCTGAATTTCTTCTAATGCAATATTATCTTTTCCAAATACAGAAACTAAAACCCCAAAATTATACACAGTACTCCAGGTGTAGCTTCACCAAGGTCCAATACAGTTGGAGTAAATCTCCCCTACTTATATATTCCATTTTCCTGGCAATATATGCCATCATTCCACATGCCAGGCCAGTCAGATCTCTGTACATCATTAAGTTTTTCAATCTCTCTCCAATTTTCAATTCTTCCTGCAAAGTGGATAAGTTCAAACTGTCTGTCATTATACTTCAGCTGCAAAATTTTTGCCTACTCTTAATTTGTATATATCTCTTTGCAGACTCTCTACCTCCTTTTGCCAATCTACATTCTGAACTACCTGGGCATCACTGGCAAATCTAGCTACCATACATTCAGTCCTTTCATCAGTCATTGACCTTGATGTCATTGACAATGCCCACTGGAAATCCAAGAACATTACACCCACAGGTCCTCCATTATCCATCTTGCATGCTACTTCCTGCAATTTCCATTCATAAAGCCATGATCACATTGAGTTTCTAAATATCCAGCTACAATCTTCTAAATAACAGATTCAAACAGCTTCCCTGTAACAGATGTTAGGCTAACTGCCCTATAGTTTCCTGTTTTGTGTTCCTCCGTCATTGTAAAATATCTAATGTGATACTGATATTCAATCTACTCAGACATTTCCAGATTCTAAGAAATTTTGAAGGATTATAGACAATGAATCTACTATCTCGGCAGCCACTTCTTTTAAGACACTAGAATGTAGGCCAACAGGTTCTTAAACAACATTCTTGCTAATTTTCTTTCTTCTGTGTGGATCTCCAAAGTCCATGTGTGGCAGCAGCTTCTGGAACTGGAAGTGAATCAATACTGCAAACGACATCACATCAATCGCCATGCGCAGACCTTCAGAGACTGCATGTATGCTGCTTAGAGGGAATATTGTCCTTGGGACTTAGTTTTTCCATGACCTCTTCCTTGCTCCTATTCACCTCTTGATTTTCAAGAATCTTTGAGAACTAAAATGCTAGTTTTAGTTCCCCTTTCCTATTTAAATGTTGTAAAAACCCTTACTGTCTGTTTTATGTTAACAGCTAGATTTTGCTAATACTTTCTCCTTGTATTTTCAAAATCATTCTTTTGACCAATCTTCTGACCTACCAATAATTATTGCAGATTTATGCAGCGCTTCCTTCAATTTGATACCATCCTTAACCTCCTTCTTCAGCTACGAATCAGGACTCCATTTGAGATTTCCTGACATCTACTTTTAGATTTTCAGGGGCTCCCTTTTTTCACTAAATCCTTCCATAGGTGGTGCAATCACTGAGGGAAAACACCTTTCATGCTTGTGTGGAATAAATGGGGGATTTGGACTCGCACTGAAACAGAATAAAAAGAATTCATCAATATCACCTCTATTACACTTAAAGACACAATATAAAAGGATAACTTTAACTTCCTAGACACAAGAGCATTAAAAAAAAATCAAAAGACACCCTAAACACACATTCCACAGAGAAGTGAGGCGAGAACTAACCTACTGCACATTTGTATCTCATGCAAACATTGTAACTTGCACTTCAAGTAATTCATTGTTACGTTAGACACTTTGAGATGTGACAACACACAAATGCAAATCTTCATGAAATAATCTTTATAAAAACATTAAATTATAAGGGACTTTCAGAGGTGGATCTGCCCATCATTTCAGTTTGCTACAAATGATACATTTTTCTTAAAGTGTTTTTCTGGGACCAAAACAAAGAGTCAGTCAAGTTAGTTCAACCCAATAGCACAGATTTAAGGGTCAATCCTCCTTTAGTTAGAACACATTTATTCTGGTGACCAATAATTTTGTCCCAAATATCAGTTCCATTATGCTGCTCACAATGTATCTCCTTTACATTCACAAGACCAATTGCAGAATAGGTGACCACTTAGAGGAACACTTCCACCATCCATAAGAATGACCTTGACTATCTAGTTGCTCCCATGCTATCATTTTCATTCTGCTCAAAGCAAGGCAGGGGAAACAACAACTTACATTTCACTTGGATAACTTACACCTCAAGAACTCAACATTGAATTCAACAACTACAGTGCACAACTTCTGCCTTTTATTTTGATTATTCCCTGGCCATGGTCTGGTTTGTTTCTTGTTGGCTTTGCTCTCAAAATTTTCCCTTTTTCACATCTTTCATTTGCACCTATTTCACAACTCCACCACTCCTTTACCAACATCTACACTCCCTGACTTTCTGAGCACCTTCACCATCAGTTCCAGCAGATCCTCCTCCTCAACAGCACGAAAATCACTTTCCAACCCCTTTCAATTCCAAAGAACATTAAATTCTATTTTACTTTGTACCGATGCAGTCGGATCTGCTGAGTTTCACTAGCATTTTTTGTTTTGTTTTTATTTCAAATCCACAGTATTTTCCCCAATAGCAGTATCATTGTTACAAATCCATGTCCTAGTTTTGTACAATTAATAAGGATAACCCCCTTTTTCCCCCAGCACAGCCCATGTTAGCACCTCTTATACAGGGTCTCCCTGACTTACACTGGGGGCTGGGTGTCCTGTCTGTCCGAACAGGCCAGAGCCGTAAGCAAAGGCCAGGCTCAAATCCCGGGGGAAATGGGCCAGGATCCTCCGCATCAATCCACTGTTACTCTGCAACATCGGCAACGACATAACGTCCCAAGCTACCAACCCCTGCCGCAACGGGTTTTTTTTTATTTTATAAAGGCCCAGGCCCAGCCCCCGAAGTAAAGTTACGAGCCAGGCGGTTCCATGATGTCAATGGGCCAAGGCGCTGCGCTGTGGGCTCCGCTCGCCGCCAGCCGCCAGCGCACTCACTGCCCCACCTTCCGGCAGGAGGAGCAAGCTGCAGCTCCCCCTGGCTGCGCACAACAGGCAGAGGCTGTGACCTTGGGGCTGAGGCTTGGTCAAAGGGTAGACCATGGCCAAATGCAGCAAGTGGTCAAACAGAGTCTGAAGGAGAATTTGGAAATCTTGTGCCATCTTATATCCGTGCCCCCACTACTGATGAAGTGGTACGTGCTACTGAAACTTCACTTTTACATAGCACCTTCTAACTTAATAAAATGAATACTCATAACAGGAGGGTTATAGAGTAAAATTTGACATCAAGCAACAAAGGGTGATATTAAACAGCTACACAAACCTCGGCCAAAGATGTAAGCATTAAGGAGCTGCTCCAATAGGTGAAGAGAAGTAGAGATGACCATAGGGGAAATTCCTGAGCTCATCCTGCCTAATTAAGTTGTCTTCCCACCTAAAAAACTAGTCCTCTATGACTTTAAAATTCATCCATTCACAGGATATGGGCATCATTGGCTAGGCCAACATCTGTTACCCATCTCTAATTCTTTTTATTTATTCATGGGACATGGGCATCACTGGCTGGCCAGCATTTATTGCCTGTCCCTAGTTGCCTTTGAGAAGGTAATGGTGACCTGCCTTCTTGAACCATTGCAGTCCATGTGCTGTACTTTGCACCACAACATCATGGGGGGGTGGGGGCAATTCCAGGATCTTGACCCAGCAACAGTGAAGGAATGACAACATACTTCCAAGTCAGGATGGTGAGTGGCTTGGAGGGAACTTGCTATCTGCTACCTTTGTCCTTTTAGATGGAGTGGTCATGTTTTTGGTAGGTGCTATCTATGGATCTTTGATGAATTTCTGCTGTGCATCCTGTAGACAGTACATGTTGCTGTTACTGAGTGTTGGAGGTGGAGGGAGTTGATGCTTGTGGATATGGTACCAATCAAACAGGCTGCTTTGTCCTGAATGAAGGCAATCTTGTTGGAGATGGACTCGTCAGAGCAAGTGGGGAGTATTCCACCAAACTCTTAAGTTATGCTTTTGAGATAGTAGACAGACTTTGAGAATCAGGAAGTGAGTTAGTCACCAAGGGATTCCTAACCTCTGACCTGCTCTTGTAACCATTGTATTTCTATGGTTAGTTCAGTTCATTTTCTGGTCAATGGTAACACCTGTAATGTTCATAATGGAGGATTCAGTGATGTTAATGCCATTGAATGTCAAGAGATAATGGTTAGATTTTCTTTTGTTGGAGATGATCATTGCCTGCCATTTGTTTGTGTAACTTGCCACTTTTTAGCCCAAGTCTGGATACAGTCCAGGGCTTGCTACATTTGGACTTGGACTACTCAGCATTGGCAGCAATGAAAGTTAAATGGGAAATGTTTAATGGCACTTCCAGTCTAATCTGTCTGCTGACATGCAATTAAATATCCATGAGAATGGGTACACAGAAAAAAGCAGGCGTAATTCTCAGGATTCTGGGAAATCCAAGATGGAGGGTGGGAAAAAATGTGACTATAACAGCTGCTCCTTTTTTGAGGTCTGATGGAAAAGGATAGACTGGATCTAAAAGTTAATGTTCTAAATTGGAGGAAGGCCAATTTTGATGGTATTAGGCAAGGACTTTCAAACGTTGATTAGGGGCCAATATTTGCAGGTAAAGGGAAGACTAGGAATTGGGGACCCTTCAAAAATGAGTTGGAACTGATTTCATCCAATTCTAGGAACCATAATTACTGTTTTATAAGCTGTTACATTGTTTTAGAACTTTGAGGAAAAAATTCAAAACAAAGGCACTTTAAAAAGGAGGAAGAGAGACAAAGCAGTGACCACATGGGAAGTGAAACAAATCGAGAATTAAACCTGTCTGACCCAGCGGTGAACCTGCACAGCTGACTGCCCTCTGCTCAGAGATAGTAAGAACTGCCAATGCTGGAGTCAGAGATAACACAGTATGGAGCTGGAGGAGCACAGCAGGCCAGGCAGCATCAGAGGAGCAGGAAAGCTGACGTTTCGGGTCGGGACCCTTCTTCAGAAATGGGGGAGGGCGAAGGGGGATCTGAAGTAAATAGAGAGAGGAGGGGTGGGGCTGAGGAAGGTAGGTGGAATGATGATAGGTGAGCACGGTAGGCATGGTGGGGATTGGCCAGTGAGGTGGGAGGAGCGGATATGTGGGAGAGAAGATGGACAGATCAAGGAGGTGGGGATGAAAGGGGCTGGGGAAGGTAGGTATGATGGCGATAGGTGAGTGCAGGTAGGCAGTGGTGGGGATTGGTCAGTAAGGTGGGAGGAGTGGATAGGTGGGAGAGAAGACGGACAGGTCAAGGAGGCAGGGATGAGAGGGAGGGTTGGTCATGGGATGAGCCCGGGGGTGGGGAGATTTTGAAACGAGTAAAGTCCACATTGAGACCATTGGGTTGAAGGCTCCCAAGGCAGAATATGAGGTGCTGCTCCTCCAGTTTCCGGGTGGCATCATTGTGACATTGGAGGAGGCCCAGGGTAGACATGTTGCCCAGGGAGTGGGAGGGGGAGTCGGAGTGGTTTGCTACTGGAAGATGTTGTTGTTTGTCACGTTTGCAGCAGTTAGAAGCAATGATGAATTTAGAGGAGCAAGGGGGTGCGATGGATGGCAGTCGCAGGCAGGGAGACAAACCGAAGATACAGTCAGATAGATGGGTTACCTCCAGGAGAGGTAGGAGGGGTAGGCAGATAGTGCAGGATTCTCCTCTGGCTATGTCCATCACAAACAAGTATGCTGTTTTGGAAAATGTAGGGGGTGATGGACTCTGAGGGAAATGTAGCACAGACAGCCAGGTTTCTGGTACTGAGACTGGCTCTCATGTAACAAGGGTTATGTCAGGTTCCAAGCTATTGATTGTGATAGGGGACTCTCTGTTTAGAGGCACAGACAGACACTTCTGCGGTCGACAGCAAGACATCAGAATAGTGTGTTGCCTCCCTGGAGCCAGGATCAAGGATATCTGAGAGAGGGTGCAGAATATTCTCAAAGGGGAGAGGGACCAGCAGGAGATTGTTGTGCACATTGGAACTAATGACACAGGAAGAGAAAAAGACAAGATTCTGAAGAGACAATATAGGAAGTTAGGCAGGAATTTAAAAAGTAGGTCCTTGAAGCTAGTAATATCTGGATTACTCCCGGTGCCACGTTCCAGTGAGGGTAGGAATAGGAGGATACAGCAGATGAATGCATGAATGCATGGCTGAGGAGCTGGTGCAGGGGAGAAGGATTCACATTTTTGGATCATGGGATCTCTTCTGGGGTAGAAGTGACCTGTAAGGAATGACGGATTGCACCTGAATTGGAAGGGGTCTAATATATTGCTGGAGAGATTGGCTAGAGCTGTTCAGGAGGATTTAAACCAGTAAGGGGGGAGGGGTGGGATCCAGGGAGATAGTCAGGAAAGAGATCAGTCAGGTACAGTTGAGAAAAGGAGCAAGTCAAACAGTCAGGGCAGGCAGGAACAAAGCAAAGAATGAGGTAGGATTGATAAATTAAACTGCATTTATTTCACTGCAAGAGGCCTAACAGGTAAGGCAGATGAACTCAGGGCATGGTTGGGAATGTGGGCCTGGGATATCATAGCAATTGCAGAGACATGTCTCAGGGATGGATTTAACTGGCAGCTTAATGTTCCAGGGTATAAACGCTATAGGAAAGATTGAAAGGTGGGGGAAGAGAGAAGGGGGAGTAGTGTTTTTGATGAGGGGTAATGTATTTAGGGAGGATATTCCTGGGAATATGTCCAGGGAGGTTATTTGGGTGGAACTGAGAAATTTGAAAGGGATGATCACTTTACTGGGATTGTACTATAGAGCCCCCAGTCGTCAGCAGGAAATTGAGAAACAAATTATTAAGGAGATCTCAGTTATCTGTAAGAATAACAGGGTGGTTGTGTTAAGGGATTTTAACTTTTCAAACATAGACTGGGACTGCCATAGTGTTAAGGGCTCGGATGGAGAGGAATTTGTTTAGTGCGTACAAGAAGATTTACTGATTCAGTATGTGCATATTCCTACTAGACAAGGTGCAAAACCTGACCTACTTTTGAGAAATAAGACAGGGCAGGTGACTGAGGTTTTGGTGGTGGAGCACTTTGGAGCTGGCGACTGTAATTATACTAGTTTTAAAATACTGATGGAAAAGGATAGACTGGATCTAAAAGTTAATGTTCTAAATTGGAGGAAGGCCAATTTTGATGGTATTAGGCAAGGACTTTCAAACGTTGATTAGGGGCCAATATTTGCAGGTAAAGGGAAGACTAGGAATTGGGGACCCTTCAAAAATGAGGTAACGAGAGTCCAGAGACAGTATGTTCCTGTTAGGGTGAAGGGTAAGTGTGGATGACGAGAGAAATTGAGGTTATGGTCAAGAATAAGAAGGATGCATATGTCAGGTACAGACAGCAGGGATTGAGTGAATCCCTAGAGGAGTATAAAGGCAGTCGGAGTATGCTTCAGAGGGAAATCAGGAGGGCAGAAAGGGAACATGAGATACCTTTGGCAAATAGGGTTATGGAGAATCCAAAGGGATTCTACAAATACATTAAGGATAAAAGGGTAACAAGGAAGAGAATAGGGCACCTTAAAGTTCACCATGGCTGCCTATGTGTGGAACTGCAGGAGATGGGGGAGATACTAAACGAGTATTTTGCATTAGTGTTTACTTTGGAGAAGGATATGGAAGATAGAGAATGTAAGGGAATAAACAGTGACATCTTGAAATTACAGAGGAGGAGGTGCTGGACATCTTAAAACTCATTAATGTAGATAAATCCCCAGGACCTGATCAGGTATCCTAGAATTCTGTGCAAAGCTAAGGAAGTGATTTTTGGGATATCTCTTGCTGAGATATTTGTATCATTGATAGCCACAGGTGAGGTGCCAGAAGATTGAGATTGGCTGATGTGGTGCCACTCTCAAGAAATATGATAAGGAAATGTCAGAGAACTATAGACTGGTCAGCCTGAGTCAGTGGCGGGCACATTATTGGAGGAAATCTTGAGGGACACAATTTACATGTATTTGGAAAGGCAACAGGGGTAGTCAACATGGCTTTGTGCATAGGAAATTGTGTCTCACTAACTTGATTGAGTTTTTAAAGAAGTAACAAAGAGGATTGATGGGGGCAGAGCGGTGGACATAAAATATACGGACTTCAGGAAGGCGTACGACAAGGTTCCTCATGGCAGCAAGGTTAGTTCACATGGAATACAGGGAGAACTAGCCATTTGGATCTAGAACTGGTATGAAGATAGAAGACAGAGGGTGGTAGTGGAGAGTTGCTTTTCAGACTGGAGGCCTGTGACCAGCAGTGTGCCACAAGGATTGGTGCTGGACCCACTGCTTTTCATCGTATATATAAATGATTTGGATGTGGACGTAGGAGGAGTGGTTAGTAAGTTTGCAGAAGACACCAAAATTGGAGGTGTAGTGGACAGCGAAGAAACTTACCTCAGAGTACAGCAGGACGTTCATCATGGGCCAATGGGCCAAGGAATGGCAGATGGAGTTTAATTTAGATAAATGTGAGGTGTTGCATTTTGGAAAGGCAAATCAGGGCAGGATTTATACAATTAATGGTAAGGTCCTGGGGAATGTTGCTGAGCAAAGAGACCTTGGATTGCTTGTTCATAGTTCCTTGAAAGTGGAATCCCAGGTAGGCACCATAACAAAGAAGGCATTCGATACGCTTGCTTTTATTGGCCAATGCATTGAATATAGAAGTTGGGAGGTCATTTTGCAGCTGTACAGGACATTGGTTAGGCCACTATTGGAATACTGTGTGCAGTTCTGGTCTCCCAGTTATAGGAAGGATATTGTGAAACTTGAAAAGGTTCAGAAAAGATTTACACGGACGTTGCCATCGTTGCAGGATTTGAGCTACAGGGAGAGCCTGGATAGTCTGGGGCTAATAACCCTGGAGCAGCGGAGGCCGAGTGTTGACCTTGTAGAGGTTTATAAAATCATGGGGAGCATGGCCAGGGTGAATAGCCAAGGTCTTCTCCCACCTCGATGACTCTATGACTCTATGAATTGCCAAGGTTTTTTTCCCTGGAGTGGGGGAGTCCAAAACTGGAGACCATTGGTTTTAGTTGAGAGGGGAAAGATTTAAAGGGACCTAAGGGACACTTTTTCACACAGACGGTGGTACGTCTATGAAATGAGCTGCCAGAGGAAGTGATGGAGGCTGGTACAATTACAACATTTAAAAGGCATTTGGATGGGAAGGATTTAGAGAGATATGGGCCAAATGGGACTAGAATAATTTAGGATATCTGGTCGGCATGGATGAGTTGGACTGAAGGGCTTGTTTCCATGCTGTACAGCTCTATGACTCTTAATTCTCAGTATGAGTATCCAAGGGAACGGACAGCAAGGTCATGGAACCAAAACACATATCAATTTTGCTTCCGTAAAGATTTTTTATCATGGAAACTAGGTGGAACATCTGTTCTATTATTTCTGCACAGGTTTTGTTTTAGTATCTATTAAATTTTCTGCAAAAATAATCCAATGTATGTTAAAAGCTTGCACCAATGTTAAATCTACTGATATATGAGTTGCAGGGGAGAAAAATAAAACGAGTAACAATGGCTCACAATTCCCTCGAAAGGAAAATTCAGTCCAATTAATCTGACAAATTTCATCATGTTTCAAATCTGGCATCGCCTACAATCATCTGGAATATGTTTCCATTTAGAACTTAAATGCTTTTAAAATAGATTCTAGAATTTGATTGGCTATGTTGATAGTAGCCTTACATTGAGTAGAAAATAAAAGTGAATAATTAAAAGTTTACGAACTTACTCTTTACCACCTTTGCTAATGGACATTTTGACAATGAGTGCATATTCAATGTTTTCTGATTGTTCTAACACCCATCACGTTACATTTACCCAAATTAGCACCATCAACTTTTCCTTAGTGCACCTTATAATAAATTCTAGCGTGTTTTACATTGAACCATCCGGAGCTTATTTAAGCTTAAGGCACAAGCAAGTACTCAAATGGAAGAAATTTCTAAGACCGTGTGCTTTGTTTAGCATATTATTGTGCACGTATGGCTTTTTGTGGTGGATTTTTCACTTGTTGTCAAAGTTCTGCGAAAAAGTTGGAATACCTCAATAGAGACATTGAGTACAGCTAGCTGTGCAACTAGGTTAGCTTTCAGTTAATCAGTGGTTTAGCAACGAGGACCGTACAGGCTGAAAATAAAGAAAACTGCAGGGAGAGTGTGAAATAGCATAGCATCAAAGAAAATAGCAGTATGGTAAAGAAAGAAAAGAAAGAGTGTTTTGTCTGTACATCAGTAATTTAGAAATTGCAGAAATATGGAAGCAATTTCATTGACTCTCCAATTCATGCCTGACTCCTACTCATGCTGCAGTGCTTCCAGTTAGCAATCTTGACTGGTCAGGTTTTTTGGAAGTCAAGCCACAAAGCTGCCCAAAAATCATGCTTCACATTTACTGAAATATGTTTTTAATTTTAGCAGTTGCTGGAGTAGCAGGAGGGAATTGGAGCTTTGCGTCTCCATGGTAATGTTAACAATAGCAATAAATTTAGGAGAACAAAGAAAATAATAGTTGCAGAAACCAGCTCCTGTAATTAGACAAAATGTGAAAATATTTTTTTAAAAAGTTCAATCTTGTATTCTAATTAAAAATTGGATATTTCTCATAGTGGTTCTGCTGCCCAATGTGGTTTTTCTTTTCCGTTTTGAACTAACATCGATCAATAATGAAGACATTTGTGTAGAGGGTTGCAACTATTTTGCATTTGGTGTAAATCATGAATTACCCCTAGGCCATTTATAGCATGAGCCAAATGTAGAACGCAGTTCCATCCATTTTATCAATTGGTCTTCGACCCAACCACGAAATAATCTTAATCACATAAACATGACATTTCTATTCCCACATGAGCCTTTTTAAACATTTCTCTGGCACCCTCACTATCTAATGCCAAATAACCTTGGCAGTTTTGTCATTTGGATTAACATGCACTAGAACTAGGATGAGACTGCCTAAACATATTTTAAATGAAAGACTTGCATTTATAAAGCCCTCTTTATGAGCAGAAAAGATCTTTGCAGACAGAATTCGGAACTTTGTTCACAGTTGTATTACAAAAATCATGGCAACTAATTTTCACAAAGCAAGCTCCAACTTCAAAATGATAATGACCAGATAACCTGTTTTTTTGTGATATTGCTTGAGGAATAAGTATAAGCTAAGACACCAGGGATAACTCCCCTGTTCTTCAGTGGAATAACGCTTTGGGATCTTTTTCATCAACCTGAGCAGGCAGATGGGGCCTAATGAAAGACAACACCTCTGACAAGGCTGGAAGTCCTCAGGGCTGACTGGAGTTTTGCCTTGATATTTGTGTCACACTCCAGACTGGGGCTAAAATCCAAGATCTAATGACTCAAATTTGTGTGCTGAGTCATAATGACACTTATTGGCATTTGTATGCTTTAATGTGCCAATTTGTTGCAAAAGTAGTGAAATTACAAGGTGGTGAAAGGGTATTAAAACAAATGTATCTATACTGGTTTGATCCCAACTTTAGTGACCAACTTTGTTCAACCAGATTTGATCCTCAAACCCCATACCTAACTACCTTCAAATTCCAGTTCTACCTCTAAAATTACCTCCATTAGAGCCTAATCCACAGCTACAACCAAAATCTTTATGTTTTAGACATCTCCAGGCTTAATTACCATCAGCCCCGCACTTACAAGCTCCATTCTCTACAAACTCAAGCTCACTCAAAATTTATTTTTCTATATCCTACCCTGCATTGCCCTAAATGCCCCACAGACTGATCTTTCATGAGTTACAAAACATTGGCTTCATCAATAGTACTCTTCATGAGCTTGTTCCACACCATGTTTGTGAGTTTCTTCACTTTTATGTCCCATCCTGAGCCCTTGATTTACTATCTCTGCTCTCCTGTATTCACTCCACTATTTGAGGTTGTTCTTCCTGATATCTAGACACTGCATTCTGCAACTTTTCCCATAATGTTTATTCATGTAGACTGGAGACGATTGGTATATAATTTTACTGTCAGCTTTCTTGTTTCCAGTTTATTTAATCAGAATATTTTAAGGCATGGAAGGATAGTTTGGTTGCATGGAATGCCCATCTGTGCCATGTGGCGAACCATGGATAATCAGTGTGACCTAGATGATCACATGTGCAGGAAGTTCTCCAGCTCCAAAAACCTGAGCTGGAAACTTGATTGGTAGTTGGAGCCATTGACATGCATTTGTGAAACTGAAAACTGCATGGAAAACATGTTTAACAAAGTAGTCACAGCAGAGATTTAGATGAGGTAGACAGAAAAGGAATGGGTTACTTCTAGGCAGTTTGAAAAACCAGGAAGTGTAAGACTCCCCTGATTTGATCTCACTCACTAACGAGCTTTCCTGTTGGCACTTGTGAAGGTGGTGGTTTATTAAAAGAATGAAATGAGAGCCAGTAGTATACACTGTGAGTGGCTCAGCTGCACAGGCGAGCAAGAAGAAGAGTGAAAGGACAATAGTGGCAAACACTCTGATAGTTAAGGGAGCAGACAGGTATTTTTATGGCTATTGATGTGACTCCAGGATTAGATGTTGCCTCCCTGGCTCCATGATCAAAGATGTCACAAAGCAACTGCAAGGCATTATTTTGGGAGAAAGTGAAGAGCCAGAAGTCATGGTCCTCTTTGGCACCAATGACATGGGTAGAAATGAGGCCGTCAAAGTAGAATTTTATTGAGCTAAGTAAGAAACTTAAAAGGAGCACGTATAGTTATCTCAGGATTGCTCCCTCTACCACATTCTGGTGAGTATAGTAACAGGAAAATTGAGCAAATCAATACATGACTAGAAAAATGATACAGTAGAAAGGGCATTAGACTTCTGGGATTGATTCTGGGACAGGCAGGACCTATATAAGGAAGGTGTGTTACATCTCAGCAGGACAGAACAAATATTCTCATGGGGAGATTTGCTGGTGCTGTTGGGAAGGGTTGTCATGGGTACAGGAACCTAAAAGGAAACAAGGCTAGTCATGTGAAGTAGAGAAGCTTTAAAAGAAGTGGAAAACAGCAGAAACAAATTCTAGAATCAAACAGGGACAATCTTCAAAACAGTGTTATAAAGGCAGAGGTCTCTACCTGAACCTATGCAGCATTTACAACAAGAGAAGTGAATTGAAGGTGCCAGTAGATGTAAAAAGGTGTGATTAATAGGAATAGCTAGGCTAGTCAGCCTACTGAACCTGCGCCACCTTCAACGCAATCATGGCTGATTGAACACTTCAATATTTTTACCGACATTATCCAAATAGCACTTTATGGCATTGGCAATCAGAAATCTATCAAACTTTAAACACACTCAAAGACTGAACTTCCAAAGCCCTCTGGGATACAGAATTCTAAAGATTTACAACCCTTTGAGTAAAAGAAAAGGTCATCTCAGTCATAAATAGCCACACCCTTCTTTATTTACTGCAGGGGCTGATTCTAGACTCACTGATCAAGGAAACATGTTACCTGCATCTACACAGTCTATCTCTAACTATTCTCTAAGTTTCACTGAGATCACTTCTCAGTCTTCAAAATTCTAGAGAATATAGGAGTAGTTTGCCAAATCTTTCTCCATAGGACAATCCTCTCCATCGGAACTAATCTGGCAAACTTCTGTTGCACTCCTCTGATGTCTTTCTTAAGATAAGGAGACTAAATCTGACTACAGTGCTCAGGCGCAGTCTGACCATACTCCTACAAAATTGAAATAAGACTTCACTACTCCTGTACTCAAATCCTCTTGCAATAAAGACTAACATTCCATTAGATTTCCTAATAGCTTGCTGCAACTGCATGTTAGCCTTCAGTGACTTATTGACAAAGACACCTAGGTCCCTTTGTACATCCATACCTTCCAAACTCGTAACATTTAAGAAATACAGTTCATGTCTGTTTCTCCTACCAAAGTGGATAACCTCACACTTTTCCACATTAGATTCCATCTGCCAAAATTCTTGCCCACTCACTAAGTCTGTCCAAATTCTCCTGAAGCCACTTTGCATCCTCCTCACACTGCACATTCCAACCTAGCTTTGTATCATCTGCAACTTTGGTAGCACTGCATGTGGGCCCACATCTAAATCATTGGTGTATATTGTGAACATCTGGGCTCGAGTCCTGATCCTTGCTAACTACCATCCACCAATGTAAGAATGAACCATTCATTGCTACGCAGTTTTCTGCCTGTAAAATTCTTAATCCATGCTGAAAATCTAAGTGTACTACATCCACCAAGCCCCATTATCAATTTTGTTAGCAACAGTCTCAAAAAAAACGAGTGCCGAACATGGTTTCTCATTCAGAAATTGATGATGACTATGTCCAATGAGATAATTATTATCAAAGTGCCCATTTATCACATCATTTATCATGAATTCTATCCTTTTATGCACTCCTGATGTCAGGATAATTGGAGCGTGGTTCCCTGTTTTCTCTCTCACTTGCTCCTTGAATAGTGGCAATATTTTCTAGCTTCCAATCTGCAGGAATCATTCCAGAAACTGTAGAATTTTGGAATAAGATCACCAATGCTTCATCTATCTCTATAGCCATCTTCTTCAACATTCTGGAATAACAGATCCTGGGGACTTATCAACTTGCAGCCCAATTAATTTCTCTGGTTGCAGCATGATTTGTTGACTATAAACTTTACATTTCTCAACAGCCTAAAAGCAAAGGTTTTGCTGTAAATGACAGGAAATGTCAGTATGGTGAGGGCAATGGGACTTCAAAGATCTTGCTGAACAAGTGGACTTCATTAATCAAAGTTAGACAATAAAACTGCATATGGTATTTTGTTTTCTTTTTAAAGGGGTAAGATGGAATTATCATTTGTTCTCCAGTGTTTTATCATGATTGGCACTTTTCCAAGGAATCTGTTTGGTTGTTAGTACTGCTAGGTATTATTTTTGCACTGAGACTTAATCTCATAAATTATAAATTACAATTCAAGTAGAAATTCACCAATTAACCTAAAAAGTAATGGATTAAAAAGCCATCCGAAATAAGACCAGTAACAACACTACATTGTCTTACAAGTTCAGAAATTGGTGGAACAACTTAGCAGTTCAGACAGCATCTATGGAAAGAGAGTTAAAGTTTTGGGTCCAGTGACCCTTCTTCGTAACTGAATTATGTTGTCTTACTTTGTACACAAGGCTGTGTAATCCAAGGACTTTTGCCATTACCATAAATTTGCCATATTACATATAATATATTTTCTATATATATATATACACACACACACACACACCACATTTGACACTGCTTGAATAATTATAATTCATTGCCGTTTGATTATCACCAGAAATTATTTGAGAAATAGGTTTGCAGATTCCTTCTGCAGTTCAATCCCTTGATTCATTATTCAATGTTTTGAAAGAAACAATCAGCTTAATTTGAAGCCATAGGCTAGTTGTATCATTATAATCTAGGAAATATTCCTAATTTACAGTTCATTTTTAGAAGGCTTGAATCTCAATATAGATTCACTGACTCATTAGAAAAATTAAATTCCTCCACTGAGCTTTAAAAACTATTTTTGCATCTGTTCATTGGTGATCTGCTTAACTTTATAGCCCACTAATAGGTGAATTTTATAGCTGTTTATATCTGAATCAAATTATTATATTTGGAGTCAAACATCATTTCATTCCTATGCTTCACCACAAAAATGGGATTGCCTCTTAATTACCCTCTGAAATAGCTAGCCAGTCAAGAGCAATTAGAAGTGAGTAACTAACACAGGATCAAACCCTACCTATGTCTTATAGGGCTGCTGCTGTATTCTAAATACAGAATCATGGCATTACCAGATCACATCCAGCCCAGAGGTGAGCAGTGATTGACCACAGTTTAAGGTACGCATCCTTAAAAATACATGCATGATCAAACCACAGCGCAATTTACCTTGGTCCATTGGCTCATCCAGCAAAAATCCCTGGGACTCAAGGTTCAAGCCGACATCCAGATATTTCACTCCAACTCCTCACATTTACCAATACTGCCAGTCTCACACCACCGCCTAGTGCCTCCAAAAGCTTCATCTATTTAGCTACAGCATCTCCATCACCCAAGCACAGTGGGTTTCACCATCTACTGAAATTCTTACCTCTCCCATACAGATTAAAGGAAGGTAAAGGTAAAGTTAAGGACGCCATTGCCCCAGAGGACCATAGGGCTGCTTCCTCATTAGAGAGAGACAACTGGTGATGATCTAACCTGATGGGCAGCAGGTGTAGTTAGGAAGGCAGGTTATTCATGTTCACCTCACGGATAATAGAAGGGAACACAGAAGAATTGCAGGATGAATCTGCAACTCATTAACTTGTGAGAGTGCTGCCTCTGTGCATTATGAGACAAGCTGCAACTGAGCCCCTGGCACCCAGTGCTCTGTAATTGTTGACCAGCTTTGTTTTTGTCTTATTCACTTCTCAATACCTAGCTCATCCTTATCATGCCACTTGGCAAGATGATTAAGCTGGAGATGCTGTCACCATGGACCTTATGGTTTTCACCTCATTCCCTGCACTCAACCTTCAACTTCTAATTTTCTGCTTCCAAACATGTGTGAACAACTGCCTGCTCGGTCCTAGCATTCCCAGGAGGAGGTAAGGAAGTACAAGAACTGATGAAAAGCCCTACAAATTGATCTGATACTTGCTGCTACCAGCACAGGTCATGGCATTGCTCATACCTTGGAAGCTGCTATCAAGCTGGTGTGTGCATATAAATCACCAGCTGAGAATAGGCTGCAGCCATGCTAAGGTAAAGGAGGTTTAATGTCCCAGCATGCACACCGTAATACTGTTTGAATTGGCTTGCCTGCCACACAGCCTCCTGTCACTGTCAGATCACATTGAGATGTCAGATGCCAAGCTGGCAGAGGACAGCATAAAGAGCCTGCTATCTCTGTAGCCTCTGCTTCATTACTCTGTCATGCTGAAGGTTCATAGGTACCACAATTGCAAGCCATATATCGAGAGTCGTACAGTTATACAGCATGGAAACAGACCCTTCAGTCCAACTCGTCCATGCCCACCCAGGTTTCCCAAACTAAACTAAACGAGTCCCTTTGGCCTGCATTTGGCCCATATCCCTCTCAACCTTTCCTATTCATTTACCTGACCAAATGTCTCTTAACTGTTGTAACTGTACTTGCATCTATCACTTCCTCTGGCAGTTCATTCCATATATGTGCCACCCTCTGTGTGAAAAAGTTGCCCCTCAGGTCCCTTTTAAATCTTTCTCCTCTCACCTTAAAACTATAATGTGGAGGTGCCCGTGGTTGGACTGGGGTAGATAAGATCAGAAATCACATGACACCAGGCTATAGTCCAACAAGTTTATTTGAAAACACAAGCTTTTGGAGCCTCGCTCCTTCTTCAGGTGTTAGGGACGTAGTATCAGACACAGAATTTATAAGTAAAAGATCAAAGCATCACACCACTGATGAGGATGTAGTAAACAAACCTAAGATGCTGTTAAATCTTTAATCAGTTAGAAGGTTTTAATTGATTAATAAGTGTATGTAAATCCCCAAATTCCTTTCAAGCCACTGCCCTGAGAGAACTAAAGGTTTTATCAGTGTAAAGAAGAGGTGAGATTTTAGGTTAGAAGATGCATGTTAGGTGTGCGGCCTTGTTTAGAATTTGTACGTGTTTTGTTTTGGAGTCAGACTGGTTTTATTTCTAATGCAGGAATTTATAAAACGCTATCTTTATTGACTGTCTATAAATTGTGCGCATTTTGGACAAACAGAATGTATCTGCTAACACAAATTCACCCCATAGATTTACTTGTGTGTGTGTGTGTGTGTGTGTGTGTGTGAGAGAGGGTGGGAGAGAGTGTGAGAGGGGGGAGAAAGAGAGAGAGAGAGACAGAGTGTGTGTGTGTGTGTGTGTGTTGGGGGTGTGGCTGGGGGTGGTGAGAGAGAGTGAGAGTGTGTGTGTGTGTGTGTGTGTGTGTGTGTGTGTGTGTGTGTGTGTGTGTATCAAGGGCATTTTGAAACCCATTGTACAGGGAACCCACAGCGTCTGTCATGACGCTACAGATTACTTACAGAAACTCAGCACCCACGGACCAGTCGAACCAGGAACATTCCTCATCACAATAGGCATTTCAGCACTCTACACCAGCATCCCCCACAATGACGGCATCGCTGCAACAGCCTCAGTACTCAACACCAATAACTGCCAATTTCCAGATGCCATCCACTTCATCCTTGACCAGCTTCGACAACCAGTTCTTCATCTAGACACACGGAACAGCCATGGGGAACAGATTTGCCCCCAATATGCCAACATTTTCATGCACAGGTTCGAGCAAGATTTCTTTGTACACAGAACCTCCAACCAATGCTATTTACCATATACATTGAAGACGTACACAGGATCTGCTCAGATGAGGAGGAATGCGACAGACACCTGAAGGTGTTGAAGGATGCCCTCATAAGAACAGGGTATGATGCTCAACTCATCAATTGCCAGTTCTGACGTGCCACAGCGAAAACCCGTAATGGCCTCCTCAGAAATCAGACATGGGTTATGTCTGATAGGGCACCCTTTGTTGTTGAGTACTTCCCAAGAGCAGAGAAACTACACCATGTTCTTCGCAGCCTTCAACACATTATCAGTGACAATGAGCACCTTGCCAAGATCTTCCCCACACCTCCACTTCTCACCTTCAAACAACCACCAAATGTTAAACAGACATTGTTCGCAGCAAACTACCCAACCTTCAGGACAACATCAACCACAACACTATACAACCCTGCTATGGCAACCTCTGCAAGACATGTCAGATCATCAACATGGACACTACCGTCACATGTGGGAACGCCAACCACCACATGCGTGGCAGATACTCATGTGACTGGGCTAATGTTGTCCATACGCTGCAGGTCAGGATGCTCCAAGGCATGGTATATTGGCAGGACCATACAGATGCTACAACAATGGATGAATGGACACTGCGCAACAATCACCAGACAGGAATGTTCCCTCCCAGTGGGCGACAACTTCAGTGGCCAAGCACATTCGGCCTCAGATCTTCGGGTAAACATCCTCCAAGGCAGACTTCGGGATACACAACAACGCAGAGTCGCCAAGCAGAGGCTGATAGATGAGTTTGGTACCCATGAGTACAGCCTTAACCAGGATCTTGCGTTCATGTTGCACTACAGGTGACCTCACCTCACTATACACTCTCTCTCACACACACACACACACACACACACACACGTGCGTGTGCACACACACACACTCCCTCACACAAACACACTTGAACATGCACACACACTGTCTCTTTCTATCTCTCTCACACACACACACTTTCTCTCTCTCACACACACAAACACTCACTCTCTCACACACACACTCTCTCTCACTCTCTCTCCCATACACACATGCACACAAACACGCACAACATGCACAACACATGTGAATTTATGGGGTGAATTTGTATTTGCAGATTTCTATTTTGTCCAAAAGGCACACAATTTATCAACAGTCAGTCAATGTGGCATTTTACAACTTCCTACTTTAGAAATAAAACCAGTCTGACTCCAAATCAAAATGCAAACAGATTCTAAACAAGGCCTCACACCTAACATGCATCTTCTGACCTAAAATCTCACCTCTTCTTTACAGTGATAAAACCTTTAGATCTCTCAGGGCAGTGACTTGAAAGGAATTCGGGGATTTACATATACATATTAATCAATTGAAACCTTATAACTGAATAAAGGTTTAACAGCATCTTAGGTTTGTTTAATACATCCTCATCAGTTGTGTGATGCTTTGATCTTTTACTAATAAATTCTGTTTGATACCACCTCACTAACACCTGAAGAAGGAGTGAGTCTCAGAAAGCTTGTGTTTTCAAATAAATCTGTGAGACTACAACCTGGTGTTGTGTGACTTCTGACCTTAAAACTATGCCATCTAGCTTTGAATTCCCTTACCCTAGAGAAAATACCTTTGCTATTCACTTTATCTATGGCCCTTATGATTTTGTAAACATCTATAACCCCTCAACCTCCTATGTCCAGGGAAGAAAGTCTCAGCTTATCCAGCCTCTCCTTATAACTCAAACCCTTCAGTCCTGATAACATTCTTCTAAATATTTTCTGCATCTTTCCAGTTTCATGATATGCTTCCTATAGCAGGAAACTTCTGCTTGAGGGCCCCTCTTGTGATGGGACATGACATAGGCTGCTTTAGAAACAGCTGGCCATGCATTGTCCATGTAGGATGATTCACTTCACTACTGATCTGAAATTTGTACCATTAAGTGTTTAGCTTCAAATAGAAATAAAGACTGCAAAGTGCATCCCAACACTTTAGTCATTCAAATTTTTAAGCTCAGAGAGAAGGTACAGAATGACAGACCGTTTAAAATGGGAAGACAATATTAGCAAAACTGGAATCAACTGGGATCAGGGGCAAAATCTCTACTGAATGGAGTCACATCTGGCACATGGAAAGATGATTGTGATAGTTGGAGGTCAGCCATCTCAGCTATAGGACATCCTTGGGGTTACCATTGATCAAGAACTCAACTGGACTCACCACATAAACACAGCAGCAATGACAGCAGTTCAGAGGCTAGGAATACTGTGGCCAGTAACTCACCTCCTGACTCCCAGGATCCTGTTCACTGTCTACAAGGCACAAGTCAGGAGTGTGATAGAATAGTCTCCACTTGCCTGGATGGGTCCAGTTCCAACAACACTCAAGAAGCTTGACACCATTCTGGACAAAGCAGCCCACTTAATTGGCACCAAACCGACAAGCATTATCTTCTGAATATGCAGGAAGTGGAGGGATATGGACCAATGGGAGGCACAGGGGATTAGTTTCATTTGGCATCATGTTCGGCTTAGCATCGTGGGCGGAAGAGCCTATTCTTGTGCTGTACAGTTCTACACCATCATACACCTCCCTACACCATCAGTGGTCAGTAGCAGCAGTGTGTACTATCTACAAGATGCGCTGCAGAAATCCACCGAAGATCCTCAGACAGCACATTCCAAACCCCTGAACACTTCCATCTGGAAAAACAAGAAACAGATATATGGGAACTCCACCGCCTGTCCTCACCATCCTGACTTGGAAAGTTCAGATGGGTCAAAATCCTGGAATTCCCTCCTTTAGGGCATTGTGGATCAATAGATGGCATATGGACCGCAGCAATTTAAGAAAGCAGCTCACCACCACCTTCTCAAGGGCAACAAGGGACTAGTAATAAATGTTGGCTGGCCAGCAACATCCACATTCCATGAGTGAATAAAAATGTTTGAAAAAAATAATGACCCAGAAATGTTGGTCTCAGAGGTAATGTCTGGGAGCCTAAGGATGTCAGGATTGTCCATTAGTACAAAGGAAGAGATTGTATGCCTTTTTGATCAGTAGACAAAGAAAAAACTTTGAGGAACACAGCAGGTCAGGCAGCATCAGTGAAGCAGGAGAGTCGATGTTTCGGGCCTAGACCCTTTATCAATCCTGATGACGGGGCCAGTTCCAAAACGTCGACCCTGCTGCTTCTCTGATGCTGCCTGACCTGCTGTGTTCCTCCAGCTCCACAATGTATTGACTCTGACTCCAGCATCTGCAGTTCTTGCTATCTCCAAAGAACAAACCTTAACTAATACTGGAAGTTGTTATGTTATGTGCTGAATGTAATCATGCTCAGTCAGTATTATAATATTGAATATCAAATTAAACTTCATTACACTGTCATAAGCAAAATCCATCTATAACTGAGGTGTTGTGATCCAGATGATTTATGTTTTATGGCTTGACACTAAAGATTAGTCCACTTTACAGCAATCCTCAACATTTAGCCTTGTGATAGAATTAATTGCATCTTTGCAGGTGTATTTGATAACGTCGTGTTAATTTACGTATCTCTCTTAAGTCAGAATTGACACCTCCGTCAAGTAGAATTTAGCATATTCACAGTCTGCATTGCTTTCCTGCTGTGCACAAGCCTGACTTGGTTAAAAATGTGTCTTTTCAATTGAGATCTGTGGTGGAATTTAAAGCAGGCTAGATTAGGTATTAAATAACAAGCATGGGGCTGGATGAACACAGCAGGTCAAGCAGCATCATAGGAGCAGGAAAACTTGACGTTTCGGGCCTAGACCCTTCATCAGAAATCTGCAGTACCTTTTATCTCTTAGGTATTAAATAATCAACTTTACAAACTTGTCCTCCTCCAGTGATGTTTCGGGCACTGGGAATACTGCGAATTCAGGCACTGAGGTCAGTGGCCACAGGATTTTCTATCCATTGCGAAAACAAATTGACAACTTCTACTGGATATTGAATCCTTGAGAAAAATGATGAATTCCAAGTTAATTTTCCAACTGCAGATACTGGGAGGGAAACAGGTGGATGGATGCCCTGGATGTAACACATTTAAAAGTAAAGCAATTTGCTTTTGTATATTTTAATTTGCTCTTTCATGGCATGTTGGCATCTCTGTCCAGCATTTATTGTCCATCCCTAATTACTCTTGACAAGATGGTGAGCCACCGTCTTGAAGCACTGTGATTCATGTAGTGGAGGGAACCCATATTGCTGTTGGAAGGGAAATCAGGATTTTGGCTCAGTGACAGTGAAGGAATGCTGGTGATGTAGATCCAGGTCAGGATGGCATGTGCTTTAGAGATGGACCTCCAGGTGGTGGCAGCTCTAATGTTTCTGCAGCACCTCATCCTTCGAGGTGGAAGGGGCTGTGATTTTGGCCAATGAGGTCAAAAGAGGCTTGGTGAGCTGCTGCAGTGCATCTTGTGATGGCACACATTGCTGACGCTGTATGTCAGAGGTGCAGGAATTGATCATTTTAGGTGATGGATGGGCTACCAATCAATGGGCTTCTTTGTATTACATGATCTTGAATTTCATGAATGTTGTTGGTGCTGCACACATTCAGGTATGTGAAGAATATTCCATCACTATCCCAAATTATGCCTGGTAGGTGGTGGGCAGAACTCCTAATCTCTGACCTGCTGTTGTAGCCACAGTATCTATATTGCTGATCTAGTTCAGTTTTTGGTCAATGGTAACTCTCAAGATGTTGGTGATGCCATGGAAGGTTAGGGGCAAATGGTTATATTCTCTTCTGTTGGAGGTAATCCATGTTTTGACCGATGTTGTAGAGTGGTCAGAAACTGAGTAAACACAAACTGAGCATCAAGGAACAGGCAATTGTTCAGTAAATACCACTTAACAGCCATGTCAATAACAATTTTTTATCACTTTGCATACGACCAAGTGTAGACTTATGGGGCGTAAATTGGCTGGGTTGGATTTGTCTGGCTTTTTGTGGACGGCTCAAACCTGGATAATCTTCCACATTGCCAGCAGTCCAATTTGACATTGAAGGAATGCTCCAATTTCTTTTTAGTTCTACTCTTCCACTGTTCACAACAAATTTTAAATTGATCCAGTATAAAGATGAAGCCAATTAGTTACATGACAGTCTGTATCTTGTTCAGCATTTGAAACATGTCAGCCAGATGTCTTCAGTCAACTAAAAAAAAGTTCAATACTGATAAAACTGAAACACTGCTATGAAGTGCACAAAGTAGAAACTTTTCATCTTGTATTCATCAGGACTAGGACTCAAGAAATGACTCATGTTCCTGATCAGTGCAAGATGAAATTTTTTGACTTCTTGTCTCCTTCTAGCAATGCTTAAATTCTGTACTGCCAAATAATTATTAACAAACAAGCAACCAATATTATTAATAAAAAAATGGCATAGACTGTGCAAAGATCAAAATGGACTTTTATTCAAATTTTGCAAACTTAATATGAAGCAAATATGGGTAGCACCCCTGCAGAACACGTCAAATGCAAACAAAAAAGTACCCATGGACTTCTCAGCAATTCCCCTGTCCCCACCTACATTAGTGACACTGTGAATCTCAATGAAACTTCACAATGCTATGGTTCAACAGCACCTTCTCAACAGCAACTAGGGATGAGCAATAAATGCTGGCCAGCCAGTAATGCCCATGTCCCATGAGTGAATGAAACAAATGCAGTTGTATATTTAAATCAATCTGGCATTCAAAAACCATTCCATCATGGACTGCCTTGACAACTGCTTGCATTCTGGGGTATCATACCCATTTCCTGAGTCCACACTCCCCTGGATTTCTGGAAGTTGCACCAGTCGTTACTCACAGGCATAACTCCAGATAGCAAACTTCATCAAGCCAGTACTATGTCTGAGTTTATTTCCTGAGCCCTAACCTGTCTTAGCTGTAAAAAAAAAACACTGATTATGACTTTCCTTTGCCCTCATTAACAACTGCACAGAACTATTAGGGACACAAAGGTTCCTCAGACTCTCCACAGCTCCCAGCAATTGTGAAACACTGACCCCAATACTTAGCTGCCCACCAACTCCTAGAATCCTGTTGAGCTTCTTCAGCAACTTCTGTTTTTATTTGTTTCAGATCTCCAGTTTTTTAATTTTATTTTAAGGACAGAAGATTCCTTCCCTGAGGCCATTCGTGAACCAGGTGGGTTTTTAATGACAGGTTTACATTGTTGCCTTTTTGAAAACATTGAATTCCAATTTCACTATTTGGGATTTGGACCCATGTCCCCATAGCTTTATGCCTGTCGTTCTGGATTACTAGGCCATTGACATTACCACTACACTGCCACCTCTCCCTGGAGTAGGAAGTTCAGAGGACAGGAAGGCTTTGTAGTTTTGGGGGATGGATTAGGTAAGAGCCTAAGGCGAGGATTAAGGCGAGAGCCATGGTGGGAGGTGGGTGCAGTAGCAGAGTTACAGTGAGTGTGGCATATCAGAGAGATGATGGTGGCACTTACAGTTGTGGAGTATAGAAGGTCATTGACCTTGCAGCATTGCTGCGTATTCCTCTGTGCCATGGACAGCACGCTGGCGCGGGCTGGCAGCATCTGATGCAGTGGTCTCTTTTGTCAGTCCTGGGAAAGGGGACGGCCCTCCTTGCCTTTATTAAACCACCACCTTCTCAAGATTACGAGGGATGGCAATAAATGCTGGCCCAGCCAGCAAAGCCCACATCCCTAGAGTAAACTAAAAAAGAATTGAAAGTGCATATACAAGTAGTTAGCATGCACCGAGATTCTAAATTAGGGCGTGACTTTTTGACTACATGTTGGGAAATGCCTCCTTGCAGTGATTCCATGCATTGGAACGTCATTGCAAAATGTGTTGAATAAAGTGTTTGGTTCTGAAAGGGTTAAAACTGAGGCGTGCAATAAGCTCCACCCAATATGATGATGTCATAAGGACTTGAGGAGGAGAACAGCTCTGGATCTCAAAGTAGTAAGACCTGCCAGCAAGGTCTCTTCATAGCCTTAGTAATGATATCTATTATACTTATAATAGGGTGGCTCAGTGGTTAGCACTGCTGCCTCCCAGCGCCAGGGACCTGGGTTCAATTCCAGCCTCCGGTAACTGTCTGTGTGGAGTTTGCACGTTGTCTGCGTGAGTTTCCTTCCGGTGCTCTGGTTTCCTCCCACAGTCCAAAGATGTGCAGGCTAGGTGGTTTGGCCATGCTAAATTGCCTGTACTGTTCATGGATGTGTAGATTAGGTGAATTATAGGGGAATGAGTCTGGGTGGGATGCTTTGAGGATCAGTGTGGACTTGTTGGGCCAAAGGGCCTGTTTCCATACTGTAAGGATTCTAAGACTACTGATATGGCACGTACCTGATTGTTGTCATGAAATAACTAACATGTTGCTTAAGACAATAGCCTCTTCTCATTATTTCAGAGATAGTAGGAACTGCAGATGCTGGAGAATCTGAGATAACAAGGTGTAGAGCTGGATGAACACAGCAGGCTAACCAGCATCATAGGAGCAGCTTTCCTGCTCCTATGAT
>JAHRHZ010000065.1:20754244-20770006 GCA_024137785.1 Ginglymostoma cirratum
ATCATAGGAGCAGGAAAGCTGCTCCTATGATGCTGGTTAGCCTGCTGTGTTCATCCAGCTCTACACCTTGTTATCTCAGCCTCTTCTCATTAGACTACCTGATGGTATTTGTCTAAACAAAGCAGATACTGTAGATTCCAATCTAAAGAGAGAATAGTGTCACCAAACCTATCATCTGGTGCCTAAGAGTCCAGCTAGCTCACATAACATGATAAGCTGTGGAAAGGATTGATCATACAATATGTATGAGGACATTGCTTCATACCCTAATTCAGTTAGTCTCTAAGTTGAGCCACACTACAACACTTGTCAGGATTCCACTGAACTGCTTTCACACACCTTCTGGGTAACTGGTGAACAGCACCATGAGTGGCACCTGGGAACATGTAGTTTGTCCTGGCCTGTACAGAAGGGTGGCTAATATGATGCCATGAAAGAAAAAGGCAGGGAACTATAGACAGGTGAGCCTGACGTCAGTGGTGGGTACATCATTGGAGGGGATTCTGAGGGACAGGATTTACATGCATTTGGAAAGGCAAGGACTGATTAGGGATAGTCAACTATAGCTTGGAGCGTGGGAAATTGTGTCTCACTAATGTGATTGCATTTTTTGAAAAGGTGACAAAGACGATTGATAAAGACAGAGCGGTAGACATTATCTATATTGACTTTAGCAAGGCATTTGACAATAGTCCACATGGTTGACTGGTTAGCAAGGTTAGGTCACATGGAATCCAGGAACAAATAGCCAATTGGCTTGAAGACAGGAGATAGACGGTGGTGGGAGAGGGTTGTTTTTTGGACTGGAACCCTGCTGGCAGTGGTGTGCCACAAGGATCTGTGCCGGTCCACTGCTTTTCATCATTTATATAAATGATTTGGATGTGAACATAGGAGCTATGGTAAGTACGTTTGCAGGATGACACCAGAATTGGTGGTATAGTGGACTGTGAAGATTAACTTAGAGTACGACCTGACCTTGATCAGATGGGCCAATGGGCTAAGGAGTGACAGATGTAGTTTAATTTAGATAAATGTGAGGTGGTGCATTTTGGTAAGGCAAATCAGGTCCAGACTTGTACAGTTAATTGTAAATCCCTGGGGGGTGTTGCTGAACAAAGAGACCTGGGGGTCCAGGTACATAGTTTCTTGAAAGTAGAGTTGCAGGTAGACAGGGTGGTGAAGAATGCGTTTAACACACTTGCTTCCAATGGTCAGTGCATTGAGTATAGGAGTTGGGATGCCGTGTTGCAGCTGTACAGGTTATTGGTGAGGCTACTTTTAGAATACTGCATTCAGTTCTGGTCTCCCTGCTATTGGAAAGATGTTGTTAAACTTAAAAGGGTTCAGACAAGATTTACAAGGATGTTACCAGGACTGGAAGGTTTGAGTTATAGGGAGAGACAGATTAGGCTGAGGTATTTTCCCCCTGGAACATTGGAGGATGAGGGGTGACTTTAAAGAGGTTTATAAAATCATGAGGGGCATGGATAGCATGAATATCCAGGGTTTTTTCCCCAGGGTTGAGGAGCCCAAAACTAGAGGGCATGGTTTTAAGGTGAGTTAGAAGAGTAATTAAAAAGGACCTGAGGGACAACTTTTTCATGCAGATGCTGCGCATGTATGGAACGAGTTGCCAGAGGAAGTGGTAGAGATGGGTGCAATTACAACATTTAAAAGGCACCTGGATGGATTCATGAACAGAAAGGGTTTAGAGGGATATGGGCCAAATGCTGGCAAATGGGAATAGATTTATCTAGGATATTGGGTCAGCATGGTTGGCTTGGACTGAAGAGCTTGTTTCTGTGCTGTATAATTCCATAACTCTATGATTCTCTAAGTCATTCCTGAGTCTGGCTTCACAAAGATATCCAATTGCTTTTGACTTTGCACTGAGCCCAGAGTCAGTATTGCTCTGTTGTCTTCTCAGCAGTTCAGCTAAATAATTCCTTTCTGCTTATTTTTCTCTCTGTATATGTCTTCTCCGTCTAATTGTGACCCCTGAATTGCTCTTCAATGACATCAATTGGCTCTGAGTGATTTATTGAAAACCTTGTAACAAGCTTCACCCTTGTTCCTCAGCAGTACTGAATATAAAATAATATTTTGGAACAGTCAAATATAGCAACAAGCACTGGGACTCTGATGTAATAGGTCATTGGAACTGTCTGTTTCTCGAATGCTACAGTGCTCGTAGAATGCTGGCTCTGACAACATGGAACACACACAAAACAAATTATATGTGTTATGTCAGTGTTGTGGCTGTACCGGAAGGGCTGACTCAACCAGCCTTTCAGGCAGTGAGTTCCAGACTCCTACAAACCTCTGAGTGAAAATAAAATTCTCCTCAATTCTCCTTTTAGCCTTTTGCCTCTTATCTCTAACCTGTACCCGCTGGTTATTGATTACGGTACTTTGGGAAAAAATGTCTTTTTATCCATCCTATCTATATTCCTCACAATCTTATCAGGCCCCCTTTCAAACTTTGCTGCTCCAAGGAAAACAGCACCAACTTATCTAACATTCCTCAAAGCTCAGACCCTCCAGCCGTAGCAATCGCCTGATAAATCTCCCTTACACCACCTCTTACACAATCATATCCTTTCTATAACATGGGGACCAGAACTGCATGCAGTACCCCAAACTGCAGCCCAACCAGCATTTTATACAGTTCCAGCATAACCTCATTGCACTTGTATACTATGATTGGCTAAGAAAGGCAAGTATCCCATATGTCATCTTAAACCACTTTATCTACCTGTCAAACGACCTTCACAGGGATTTATGAACATACACACTAAGGTTTCTCTAATCTTCAATCCTTTTCAGGGTCTCACCATTCATGTCTTGTTAGCCCTCCCCAAATGCATTACCTCATATTTTTCTGGTTTGAATTCCATTTGCCACTGCTCTACCCAGCTGACCAGGCCATTGACATCCTTCTGCAGTTTACAGCTATTGTCCTCACTATTTAATACTCTACCAATTTTCAAGCCATCTGCAATCTCTTTGAAAATATCCCCTCCATTTAAGTACAAATAATTCATGTAAATCACAAACAGTGAGAGCCCAGCACCACCCCCCGCAGAACCCCACTGGAAATGGGCTTCTAGTCACAGAAACATATCTCTACCATCACTCTCTGCTCCCTGTCACTCAGCCAATTTTGGATCCAAAATATCACTTTACCTTGGATCCAAAATGCTCTTTTTTTTTTGCTAGACTGCCATGAGAAACATTATTAAAAGCCTTTCTAAAAGCCAGTCGATCACATTGAATGCATTATCTTCACCAACACTTCTGATTAACTCCTCAAAATATTTGATCAAATTTGGCAAACATGACCTTCCCTTAACAAATCCATGCTGACTATCCCTGATTAATCTGTGTCTCTCCGAGTGCAGGTATATTCTGTTCCTCAGAATTATTTCCAATAACTTCTCCATGTTGAGGTTAGTCTGCCTAGCCTGTAATATCCTGGTTTATTTCTTTATCCTTTTCTTAGTAGGCTTCCAGTCCTCCGATACCTCACCTTGTGGCTAGAGAGAATTGAAGAACTATAGACAGGACCCGTGATATCTCCTTTCCTGCCTCTCCCAACAATCTTGGAACCATCTCGTTTGGGCCTACAAATTTATCCACTTGAAGACTATTAAACCCTGTATTTACCTCCTCTCTCTCACTGTGTCTCTCTCTATATTAATTTCTTCTAACATTTCACAATCCTCCACCCTGATGTCTATACCTACATCATTCTTTTTCATTGTGAAAGCTGATAAAAAGTATTCATTAAGGACAATGCCCACATTTTCCAGGTCCATACACAAATTAACTCAATGATCCCTAATGGGTCCTATTCTTTCTCTAGTTATTCTCTTGTTCTTTATGTATTAACAAAAATCCTTGGTTTTTCCTTCATTCTACCCACCAATGTTTTCTCATGCTCTCTTGTTGCTTTCCTAATTCCCTTTTTCAGTTCCCATCTCCTCCATCACCCCCCAGCCTGCTGCATTTTTTATTCTGTTCCAGGGATTTTGTCATATTGAGCCCTTGATATCTGCCATAAGCTTGTCTTTTTCTTAATCCTAGCCTTTATGGTCTTTGACATCCAGGATTCTCCCATCTTTGTCTTTGTGGCAATTTATTTGCCCAGTACTCTTTGATATTTCCTGCTTGAATGCCTCCCTTACTCTGACAAATTTTTATCTGCACATAGCTGCTCCAGGACCACTTGGCCAAATGTATCATAGTGAAATTAGCCTTTCCCCAGTTCAGAGCTTTTATTCCTGATCCATCTTTATCCTTTTATAAAGCTATTCTAAATCTAAGTGAGTTATGGTCACAGCCTCCAAAATGTTTCCCTACTGATTGACCTTGCATCTGCATGGGCTCTTTCCCAAATATTAAATCCTGCACTGTCTTGTCTTTTTCTGGGCTTTCTACATACCAGTTAAAAAGTTTTCCTGGATTCAATTTAGGAACTTTTTTCCCCTCTCTACCTTGCACACTGAAACTATCCCAGTTAATATTTGGGTGGTTAAAATCCCCTACTTTATTGCCTTATTATTACATCTCTGAAATTTGATTATATATTTGATCTCTTATTTCTCCCTGATTGTTTGCAGTCCTACAGTACGCATCTAAGAGCATGTTTGCCACTTTTGTGTTTTCTCACTTCAACACATATGGCTCTATTTGATGATGTTTCTCAGATATCATTCCTCCTCACGGTCATAATTGATTCCTTGATCAATATTGTGACACTCCTTTCATCTATTCCCCTCTCCATATCATCTGAAAGTCCTATAACCAGGAATGACGAGGTGCCATTTCTGCCCATCTGTCAGCCACAACTTGATCAAAGTTATTATGTCATATTCCCACCTGTCTAAGTATTCAACTTGTTTGTCTTATCCCTCAGGTTTCCTACGTTAAAATATATTTCATGTTTTCTAGCCTCTAACCTTGTTTACTTGCATGTTAACTTCTAATTCCATCACAGCTTCTGCTGTCTCTGAACTACTTGTCAGGTGCCAATGCCAATTTTGATTAGACCTGTCACTACAACATTTGCAAAACCCACCATAAGAAGTTCTATTCTCTTTTAGATATGACTGGCCCAAGTTGTACAGGTTCAACCTCCCACAGAAACTGTCCCAGTGCCTCAGAAAACTAAAGCCCTCCCTCTGTCACCGTCTCTCCAGTTGTTCATTCGTCTGTTATATACTTCTATTCCTATACTCACTACAGTGTGGCACGGCGTGGTGGGGTAATCCAGAGATGACTGCTTTTGAAATGCTACTTTTCAATTTCCAATTTAGTTCCCTAAAATCTGCTTGCAGGGCCTCATTTCTCTTTCTTCCTACGTCATTGGTCCTAATATGAACCACGACCTATGGTTATTCACACTGCCTCTTCAGAGTGCCCTGCAGCCATTCTGTGACATCCTTGACCCTGGTCCTTGGTAGACAATATAACCCACAGTGCCATAGCTCTAGCTGGCATCCACAGGGGAACCATCACTCTCACTGTTTTCCAAGACTGAGAAGCAATTTGAATGTGATGCACCTGGAGAATTCTGTCACTATCTGCCTGTTCTCCTTCTTCTGTCTGGCCATCACCCCATTCCCTCTGTGCTTGCATTTCTTTGAGCTGCAGGGTCACCATATCCTGAAACATATCATCCACAAACCTCTCAGCCTTGTGTGTGCCCTGTGATCACCCAGCTGCTGGTCAACCTCCAAAGCCCACAGCTACGGTTGCTCCCGCCAAACATACCTCCTGCACACATCGGTATCTAGACTGTTAAGAGCATCTAGATCTTCTCACATAGTACAGGATGTGCAAATCACAAGTCTGAGCTCCCCAGACATACCTTACAGAACAGAATATGGATCCCAGCTTTTATTTTACCATTTTTAATTGCAAAAATACATTTTTTTTCAGAAAAAAAAGTTGTGTACGTGCAGTTACTACAACAGTTTGGTTTTGTACATTCTATGCTTTTGGGTAACAAACAAGTATTGGGGTTTGACTTTCTCTACAGTTGCCACAAACCCAAAGGCATTTCTTACTTATGCAAGGTACTATTTACATGTATTTGAGGCCCCAGATGGTCTGATAACTGAAAAGATCCCATTGTATTTTGGCAGAAAGACCTTAGACTTTGGTCTTTCTCACTGTGCCTTGGTGGCAGCTGCCCCAAGCTTTAGTGTGTCCCTCAGCATGTAGTCGTGGACCTTGGAATGTGCCAGTCTGCAACACCTGGTCAAGGGCAATTCTTTACACTGGGAGTCCAGCAAGTTTTGGGCAGCCCAAAGAACATCTTTCACCGAACTGATGGTCTTCCAGGTGCAGTTGATGTTTGTGTCTCGGTGTGCATCCCACGGAACAGACCGTAGAGCGCAAAGTCCTGTGTCATGGAGCTGCTCAGGACGAACCTTGTCAAAAAGCATTGCATCTCTCTCCAGACCTCCTTTGCAAAGTCACATTCCAGCAGGAGATCTGTAACAGTCTCTACTTCCCCAAGCTGCTTCAAGGGCAGTGTACAGTGGCACAGAACCATTACTTCTACTAATGTATAGACTAGAAATATCATACCATTTTCCAATGTCCCAAGTCCCACTGAGGTCCCTCACTGGTCTGTCTGCTTCTCTGCAAGGGTCCTCATCTCACTCACTCCTCTCCTCTCAATAATGTTGACACGTTGTTTGTTTTTACTTGCAAAAATATACTTTATTCATAAACTATGAAAGAGTCCATTAAGAAACAGCTCAAAGCAGAATTTATGGAAGAAGAATTTAAATATCATACTTTCACTTAGGATTGCACTCTTAGGTGCTTCCCTCCAAATGCAAAATTTGAACATTTATCAAGAATGAGCAGATACAATATACATTCCAATACCAGGGTACAAGGGATTCTATAAGTTAACTGCCCCTTGGTACATTATGGCAGAAAAGCCTTAGATGGTCGTCTTTCCTCACTGTGCCTTGGCTGCAGCTGCCACAAGCTTTAACATGTCCCACACTACGCAGCTCTGGACTTTGGAATGTGCCAGTCTGCAATGCTCAGTCCAGGAAAACTCTTTGCACTGGAATATCAACACATCTTGGGCAGATAAAATAATCTCTTTCACTGAGTTATTGGTCTTCCTGGTACAGTAAATGTTTGTCTTGGTGTACATTCCAAGGAACAACCTCACAGAGTCCTGCATCATGGAGCTGCTCAGGAAGAACCCCAACAAAACCCATGGCATCCCTGCCCAGACCTTCTGGAGATATCCAACAGTGTCTTCAACACCATGGCTTTCTTATGGGTGGCATGCAGTGGCACAGAGTTCGGTGTGAATGAAAGATCTGATGGGTACTTCCTTCTCACTACCAGCCAAGCTACATCCTGATGCCTGTTGGAAAGTTCTGGTGAGGAGACATTCTGCTAAATGATTTTTACAGTCTTATCAGGGAGCCATCTGACAGCATCAACCCTTTTCTTCCCTCAAGGAGCCTTGGAGTATTAAGTGGTGACCACTGCCTGATGGACCTCTGGTCAAAGATGTTTTTCCAGACAAAATTTTCCACAAGTGGCAGATGGTACCATAACCAGAGCCATCCTTCAGAGCACCAGGGATGGGTAGAACCTCAGCATGTAGTGACACTTGGTGTTTGTGCCGAGGGTGTATGCACTATTTGATACAGCCACGTACACAGGAGGACATCAGGGTGAATGAGGCATATTCTTTCCCATGCTATGCAGAGACTCGCACATAATGTCCCTGTGGACATGATCAGTCTTTGACCTTCAGCTGAAAGAGAAGATGGATCAGGTGATGGCTATAGGCAGGCTCATGGGATGGGTCAGGCCTGTGCCATGAGTAGCAACTCTGAGAGATGACCAGATTTGTACCCACAATGGAGATGGAGCGGCACATCCATATGCCCAGTCTCTGCCTCATCATGACTGTATGCTCCTGCCAAGTTTTAGCACACACCCCAGCCTCTCGGACGTATGTGCCCTGTATCTTCTGGCCTGACAGTGAAGGCCATGAAGGATCAATTGGCCCAATTCCCAAAGAACATAGCCTTGCTCTTGGCTTGATTTACCTTGGCTCCCGAAGCCAGTTCAAGCTATTTGCAGATAATTATGAAATTGTGCACTGACAGCAGATCCAAGCAGAAAACAGTGACCTCATCCACTACTTTGGGAAATACAAATTTCTGTTTCTGTAGATAGTGTTATAACTTTGATACTTGCTGCAGCATTAAGTTACTGAGGAACAGCCGAAGGCGTCTCTCAGGCTGCATGAGAAAGATGGGTGCTACATTCATTAAATACATGATAAGCTGCTGCAGCAGGATCAATAGGACACTCCTATGTAGCACTCTGGTCAACAGACATCCTCAAAAGGTCAGGCTCATTCTGCAGGTGATCTCTATAGTTAACAAGAGAATGAAGGTTCTTGTTCTCTCTCCAGGTTTTCTTTCAGAAAGATTAGGTCATCGCTCATTAACTGTAGCAGAAAATCTTCTTAGCTAATTTTTTACTCTGATCTTGGAATTGTGAACATTTCTACACCGGGGAGGCCTTTTCCTCCATGGCTATATTTCTCTGTTGTGCAAATAGTGTGAGAACACTGGTTATCTGCACGCAAGATTTTTTATAAACCTCCTGTAAGCTTTTTTTTAACCTGCAAGACTTGATTGCAAGTTTTGACATTCAACTGTTTTTCACTGAGATAGCTAGACTCGTTGAGTTTTGATATGTTCAAGCTTATCTCGATGTTGACACCTTTACCCGTTGTCCTACAATATCCCTATTCTTTCTCCGAAATCTGTGCATGAAAGTTTGGTTGTGAATAAGTTGCTCAGCAAGTTAATCCATTAGGACAGTGAGAGATTAGGCATCCCACAGTCTGTGTTTTGTACAGTGCATAGGTCTGTGTATAATGTTGATTCCCTTTAAATACTCTCACATTGGTGGGGTCTTGCAGCCCCTCCTCATTCAATCTAACAGCCCCTAGACATGACTGACCAGTCTCCTGACTGCTGCATTTGCAGCTCCCTGACAGAAGATGGCCCTGATGTTGGTGCTGGCCCTAAAGGACTGAGTGTTGAACACTCCGCAGACTGTACTGGGACAGATCCCTAGACTGTGAGCCTTCCAAGTGTCATAGAGTCATCGAGTCTTATTGCACGGAATCAGACCCTTCGGTCGAACAAGTCCACGCTGAACATAATCCCAAACTAAACTAGTACCACCTGCCTGCTCCTGGCCCATATCCCTCCAGACCTTTCCTATTCATGTATTTATCCAAAAGTCTTTTAAACATTGTAATTGTAACCACATCCACCACTTCCCCAGGAAGTTCATTCCACACGCAAACCACCTTCTGGGAAAAAAATTTGCCTCTCATGTCCTTTTTAAATCTGTCTCCTCTAACCTTAAAAATGTGCCTCCTGGTCTTGAAATCCCCCATTCTAGGGAATAGACAACTACCATTAACTCTATCTATATCCCTTATTGTCTTATAAACTTCTATCAGGTTGCCTATCAACCTCCTACGCTCCAGTGAAAAAAGCCCCAGCCTATCCAGCCTTTCCTTTTAATTCAAATCTTCCATACCAGGTGACATCCTGGTAAATCTTTTCTGTACCTTCTTCAGCTTGATAATATCCTCCCTATAACTGGGCAACCAGACTGAATACAATATTCCAGAAGAGGCCTCACCAATGTCCTGTACAAGCTCAATAGGACGTCTCAACTCCTATACTCGAAGGACTGAGCAATGAAAATAAGCATGCCAAATGCCTTTTTAACCACCCTGTCTTTCTGTGACACAAACTTCAGATGACTGACCATTTTGAAGCCATTGCATGGTGTTGGACTGTGCCCCTGACTAACATTACCTGGACCCCCTCCCCAACCAACAGCATACCCTACCCCACTCCCATCACCTCCTGAATTTGCCTAGACTGAGGAGTATCCCTCAGCAGTTAATGACATGGCCTTTTAGTTGGGCAAACATGCAGTGTGTTTGCTGTGCAGGGCTGCGGGCAAATGCCATTCACCGACATGTTCCCATCACCAAGGACCATTCAGTACTGAACAGTGCGCATGCAGCCTGTCCGTGTGACAGCATTATGCAGCCTCTTAAAACAACAGTAGTGAAAGCCTTTGTTTCTTGCCGAAGCATCAACATATGAACAGGCACAGTACACCATAGCAAGGCAAGGCTGGGCATAGAGGACACCAGCATGTCAGGTGGGTACAAAATGACCATAGTGCACCTGAGCAGGCCTGAGATGCAGCCTAGTCCAATCCTTGAGCAGGTTCGCTGTCTGTATATGCAAAGTGTCCATGCTGCAGCCTTTCAGTCCCAGTTACCGGTGCACCTGCAATCTAACTCTGCACCTCTTGAGTGGCCTGCTAGTCTATCCCAGAAATGTCCTGATATTTCCAATCATAGATCATAGAATCCCTCCACTGTGGAAACAGGCCCATCAGCCCAACCAGTCCGCAGTGACACTTGGACAATCCCACCCAGATCCATCCCCCTACAACCCTATAACCCACCTCAGCTACACATCCTGAACACTATGGGCAATTTAGCATGGCCAATCCACCTAGCCTGCACATCTTTGGACTGTGGGAGGAAACCAGAGCACCCAGAGGAAACCCACGCAGACATGAGGAGAACGTGTAAACTCCAGACAGACAGTCACCCGAGGGTGGAATTGAATCCGGGTCCCTGATGCTGTGAGGCAGCAGTGCTAACCACTGAGCCACCATGCCACCCACAAAGCAGCCCAGTCGTTTTGAGAATTGCTGGATGCCAATATCTGAAGAAGATATATGTGTATGGGGCTGGTCTCTGTGGACCATTGCCCAGTGTCGAACATGGGAATTGTTCAGTGCAATTGGCTACCTGGATCCACCAGGTATACCATGGTTTTCCTATCAGGTTTTCCCAATGTTCAGCTCGTTTGGCGAGCTTGGTAAGATAGGAGTTCGAATATTAGTGATAACAAGATGTTTAACAAGTGTTAGTCCGCATCAATTAGCATCTTGCTGTTGCTTAGCAACAACTTGTCACGCTGCATATAAAAAGCATTAAAGATGAAGCAAGATGGGCCTCACTGCACTTCCTGCTTGATTTGGTCACAAATCTCACCATACCTCGCTCAGCCAGACTCCTATGAGATCCCACCCAGAGAAGCCAATGTAGGAAAGCGAAGAGGCAACGTTGGAATGTGTGAATATGACAGAGAGGAGAAAATTGGAAGAATAGTGAATGGAATTTTCCAGTTCAGGGCAAAAGCAGGAAATGACACTGATTAGTTAGCAACTGTGTACCTCCTTAGCCAATCTGATTGAGGAATCGTTATTTAGCTACACAATCTGAGTCACAAAATGTCAGTTTGAACATTTAATGTTGTCACGTACAGAAAATGAAATAAAACGAAAGAAAGACTAAGACAGAGACTTAAAAGAGACAGAAAGAAAATGTTAAAGTTGGGTTTTTTTTCTTGATATGAAATCTCTAACAATAATTCTGGAAGAGAAATTTTGAAACCTCTGAATGACACTTTCATGAGCTTTGCAACCAAACATACATGTGCAGTTGCTGGAAACTGCTGTGAATTAGTTATGGTTAGCATTATTGGACCTGGAATTATTTCTACAATATAATGTGCTCCATGGTAATCTAAATGCAGTGCAACATGCTGAGTTAATGGTCCTAATGATAATACATTGTGTGTTAGATGGCACTAAAGTGATCCCTGCAAAATTGTATACCTATGAGTCACTGGAAGCAACACCACAAGAAGCTCAATCTTACAATGAAACCAATACATCTAGGTCACATTTTCTTTCTGTTCCAGTGCTGTATCACACTTTGGATGTCACTGCTCACATTCTGTGTCACAATAGGACAAAAACACAATAAATCAAAAGGCAGTCATTTGGAGTGTTTAAAGTCCTCAGGAATTGAAAGTACACTCTGTACTTCAATCAATGCAGCAGTTAGCTTGCCTATGACATCTACCTAAACGTACAAATAAGAAAGCCTACGTTTTGAATTGCACCGTGAACAGGAAGTAAACATTTGACCACACCCAACACTTATTGAACAATAAGACGGAGCAGCTTTAGGAAAACGGTTTTACAATGAAAGAAAAACTCAAAGAACTACGGATGCTGGAAATCAGAAACAAAACAGAAATTGCTGGAAAAACTCAGCAGGTTTGGCAGCATCTGTGGAGAGAAAGCAGAGTTAATGTTTCAGGTCCAGTGACCCATTTTCACAACTGATTGTAGCTAGGAAAGGTTTGGTATATATGCTAGAGGAGCGGGGAGGAGTAAATGATAGGTGGAAATGGAGCTCAGAGATAGAAAAACAGTCGTGTGGACAAAGGAATGGGTAAGGGTAAGTCTAGGAGAATGAATAGCCATTAACGGAGACTTTTAGTGGCTGACAACAGGTTGGTTGTGGTAGCAGATCATGTGATGACATGGCCTGGTTTGTGGGCATTGGGGTAAGAGCACTGGAGAAGGTGTGCAGGCCCTAAAATTATTGAACTCGCTTTTGAGTCCTGAAGGCTACAGATCCCCCAAGCAGAAAATGAGATGCTGTTCTTCCAGCTTGCACTGAGCTTCGCTGAAACACTGCAGCAAACCTGAGACAGATATGTTAGCCAGGGAACACGGTACTGTGTTGAAGTTGCAGGCAACTGGAAGCTCAAGGTCATTTTTGCAAAGGTGTTTTGCAAAGCGGTTAGCTAGACTGCATTTCACTTTCCCAGTGTAGAGCAGACCACATTGTGAGCAGCGAATACTGTAGACTAGATTGAGTAACATTTTGCAATAGTTTGGTTTAGTTGATCATGTTTTCACTTGAGGCAGCAGGTTGTGGGCTCAAATCTCATTCCTGTATTTGAGTGCATAATTAAGCTGACACCTTAGTCCTGAGGGAATGCCAAGCCTGAGGTTCAATATTAAACAAAAGTTTAGTCTCAAGATAGATATTAATGATTCCTTAGTGCTCTTTTGAAGAGTTATTGTCATAACCTGGTTAGATTAACACTGGGCATGTAAGCACGTAAACCTTTTCCGTTCTTGTCATGAATTTTGAACGGGGACTCTATTTTACTGGTGCAAATAGTACACATCAAAGGAAAATCCACAAGTTTGTGCCACTGAGACAGATTTAACTTTCACACAACTGATGTTTTTGCATATTTAAAGACCCTTCCACCTGAAAGAAGCAGGTGTCCTAACCTTAGTGGGAAGGCTTCTTTGCATATATCAGCAATGCAATCACTGGCATGATTTGCTCACACTCAGACTTGTTCACTATGAAGAACAATTTTACCTCCTTTTCCAACCTGTAGAAAGACTGTGCAGAGAAGGTGAGGGCAGAGTGGGATCATCACTGGACTAGGCTAATGATCTGGGACATGGGTTCAATTCCCACCATGGCAGATGGTGAAACTTATACTCAATTAATAAATCTGCAATCAAGATCTAATGGTGGAGTCATGGTGATCATGAAAGCATTGTTGATTGTCATAAAACCCATGTGATTCACTAATGTACTTTAGGGAAGTAAAATCTGCCATCTTCATCTGGTCTGGCCTACATGTGACTCCAAAGCCACTTGATTGTATCTAACCACAAGAAGGTCTGATAAAAGGACTGGAACTGGGCAGACAACACATCATTGACCTAGGCACCAACACACACAAACGTGTTAACTCTGCAACGTCTTCCTTATGAGCATCTGAGGATTTATGCCAAAATTGAGAGAGCTGTCCCACAGACTAGTCAAGCAACAACCTGATGGAGTCGTTCTCTCAGAAACATATCTAATGGCAATGTTCCAGACACTGCAATCATTACCCACGAGGATGTCCAGAGATGGCAGTCATGATCATTGGATCAAAACCCTGGAACTCCCTTCCTCAGAGCACTGTGCCTGCACTACATAGGCAGTGACGGTTGAAGAAGCTACTTTATCATCACCTTCTCAAGGGAAATTAGGGATGGGCAATAAATTTTGGCTAGCCAGTGATGCTGACATCCTGTGAATGGCTTTTTAAAAATTGGTTCAACAGCAACATTCAGAAAATCGTTCTGTTTTTGAGGATCAAGTTTAATTTGAATTCTGTTGACTATTTCTGTGATTACTTAAAAGTAACAGATTTACTAATGTCTCTCATTAATCACAATATCGTAACAGCTCATGTAAATACTATGACTACAAGAGCAGACCAGTGGCTGTGAATTTAGCAGCAAGTAACCTCCCATCTCCCAAAATCCTCTCCATCGTCTACAAGCTACAAGTCAGGAGTATGTTTGAGTGCAGCTCCAACAGCCCTCAAGAAGTTCATCATTATCCAGGACAAAATAACCCACTTGATTGGCACCCAATCCTAACCTTAAACATTCAATGCTTCTACCGTAGGCACAGTGGTAGCAATGTGTAACATCTAAAAGATGCAGCAACTCAACAAGATTCCTTCAACAGCATCTTCCAGACCCATGATCTCTACCACCTCAGACAAGGGTGGCAGAGACATGGGAACACCACCACCTCGAAGTTGCTATCCAAACCATATGCTATTCTGACTTGAAATTATAATGCCATTTCTTGTGTTCTGGTGTTGCTGGTGTTCTTACCCCTGATGGACACCCATTGTTCAACCTTCTGAAAAGCAATTAGGGATGAGCAACAAATGCTGGCCTTATTAACGATGCTCAAATCTCATGAAAAAAGTACTGTGTCACATTTGCTATTGTATACTGCCCTAAAGGGACCAATGTTCTAACTCTAAGTAGAATGCATTAATACAGATAATGTAGTGTAAGTCTAATCACAAGAAAAAATAGTTTGTAATTTATCATTGGTTTAGTGCTGACTGGAGTGTATTTCCAAGTGTGTCATTTCATCAGAGAATGCAATAACGGTCCATTGTGGATATAAAATTGATATAGTATTAGGAAGCACATTCTCTGGTGTACCCTGAGACGCTCATTAAAACATTTCTTGAAATTTTGTGCATCACTAATTTAGTTATTTCTGCACTTTATCATTGTCACTAAAATGCTATTTACATCCTCATCAGCAATTATCTGTGGACACAGCATCAACATTCAACTCATTAAAAGTGATAATTAAATCTGTACTTTTCTTTGCAATAGAGTGATTTAAATAAAAAAAGCAACTAACTTTAGATTCAGGATTACTGCTTATTTTAATATGGACAGACCACTAGCTGTTAACATACCAGCCCCATTCCTTTAGCATTCTTTCTGATAGTAGCTGTTCTATGAAATGAAAATGTATGATGCATTTTATTGTGTATCAATTGATTTTCATAGGTTCTGTATAGAATTGCTAACATACATAAAGTATTAAATTTGGTTCTTTTAGATCTGATTAGAGGTTATACCTCGTAATGAAATATTAGACACATTTAACAGTACTATGTAATTTGCTTTTCTCAATCTACTAAGGAGTTAATTTTCCATTTCTCCCTTGAGCATAACACCAGTTTTAAAGGTTATGTACTTGTTATAGAAATCTCCTGATTTTACATTCTTTTGAAAGTTGGAAACTATCTTTTTAACTTTAAAAGCATTCTGAAATGCATCAAATTGGCTTGTCTCCACAATACCATTGTTTTCTCTTTCTCTTAACAATGAAATAATTCAGTTTAGAGTGATAACTTACCCAGACAGCTAAGTAAGTAACCAGTTGAG
>JAHRHZ010000065.1:20775006-20900171 GCA_024137785.1 Ginglymostoma cirratum
TACACCTTGTTATCTCAGATTCTCCAGCATCTGCAGTTCCTACTATATCTAAAACTCTAATTCCCCTCACACACACTTACACAAAAGCAAGTAGCAAAAGTGGATCATGAGCAGAGGTAGAAAGTATATTTTGAGATGACCCTACTTTGGTTAGTCAGGTCCTTGAGATCAGTTATCTTCTGGAAGCTTCCACTGGTTTTTGAGAAGTATGAAATGATTGATTCACTTGGAAAATGTCTCTGACTTAACTGTTCAAGACACAGCTCACAGCAACTGCTGCAGGAAAGATAATTGGTTTTCTTCAAGTTTAAACTTCCTCATACTGCTGAGAGCAGGCATCATTTGCTGGGGAGAACAACAGCACACCCTTCTGTTTCTTTCTTTCTCTGTTTGTCTGTGTCTCTGTAACTTGCTTCCAGTTCCAATTGCTCAGTTAATTGAGAGCCAATCAGCTTCACTTCGAAACAACTCCTCAGCTCCTGATTGTCTGATGTTTCAGGAGCCTAGAGCCACAATGGGTATTGAATTCCTCGCTGTGAAATTATCCAGCCATACTGGTAAATCACTGTTTTAAAAATAATTATTTCTCATTGCAATCCTCAGTTTTTAAAGAGTCAAAAATTTAGAAACAAGACAGTTCTAACACGCTTCTCTACCTTCATGGTAAACAACACCAGCTTTTCTCATCTTTCCTCATATCTTAGATCCTCCAGCCCAAGCAATCACATCCTTTCTACAATATACTGCCAGAACTGCATGCAGTGCTCCAATTGTGACCTGATCAAAGTTTTATACAGTTCCAGTATAACCTCCTTTTTAATTGTATTCTATCCCTCGGCTATGTCCCTTATGCCTTCTTCATCAGACTATCTATACACCCCGCTATTTTCAGAGATTTGTAGATATGCACATCAATATCCCTCTAATCTTTAGTATTTTCCAGGGTCCAGTATTTAAAGGTCCAAGATTCACTTTGACAGCTAATGAAAGGTACGTGAGGTGAGTAGAGGGTCAAATGGGTGAGGTGTAATGAGCCAGGTCAAGTAAGATGCCAGGTCATTGAGGCATACAGGTGGCAGGTGAATGGTGATAGAGAAATAGGTGGCTGAGGGATACAGTTGGCAGGTGGGCAATGGGTATAGGTGCGAGGTGGGTAGTGGTACAGGAGGCTGGTGTATAGGACCAGATGGATGATGTGAAGTGTGCCAGGTAGATGAAGGGCAGATGAACCAGTTGGTTTGGGGGGGGGGGGGCGGGTTTGCTAAGGGAGTCAGCTGGAGGGCAGACTATTGTGGAAGGTGGGTGAGTGGTACAGGTTGGAAGTTGTTCTGGGTTAGGGTGGCAGGTTATATAGGTAAGGACTTAGCATAGGTTTCAGGGCATATGTTGGAGGGGATACAGTTCTTCGCAAGAGTTTGAGAGCTTTCAAGGAAGGTATGGTCAGTGGAGTAGTTGTGGGAATTGGCGTTTGTCATGTCAATTTGGGTTGAAGCGGTGTTGAGAATGTGGAAGTTGTTGGGAAGGTTCAGGTCCTACAAGATTCGGATGAGTGGGTGACAGTTTGAGGGGTGGGGAATGTTTGCAAGGATATTGGGTATCTGTATGGAGTTGTGGGTCAGATCCTTGATGGAGGGTTGGATCAGGCGAGGGGTTGGGGTTAGATGGTCTTCTGTGAGGGCAGTCTAATGGTGCGGGGAAGGGTATTGATCAGTTATCCATCAGGATAGTCAGTTTTAGCCAGAAGCTAGAGCAGGTTTTAATCCCCTCACCCTTTCCTGGCTAAATATTGAGTTAAGTCAGAACCGGCTAAAATCTCCAAATTGTACCACTTTGACAGAAGGACAGGTTGTGGTCAGTTTATACATTGATTAGCCTCAAAATTAAACTCATGGGATGTTTTTCTAATCATCTATGTGTTTTATTTTCTGGCACTTTTGACCGAAGTGCTTGTATCTTCTATGTTTATTGATGTATGTTTAAGAATTTAAGGTTTTTCTACATAGATGAAATCCATTTCTTCTTTATCTTTTCTCCTTTTCACTTTGGCACTAATTAAACATTCCATTTGTCCTGAGATATAAATCTCTAATTTAGGAGTTGGATAGAAAGAATACCTTACTCTTGTGGAAGCTGATAGTTTAAGGGCTACCAAATCAGAAATTAGTACATACTAATTCAATTGGTCCAAAAAACAGATTCTAACATGCTTTATTTGGTTTGAAAATCTAAAGAATGATACAATAAAAAAAATTAACCCCTAAATATTCCTAAATTATGGAGGCTTCACTTTCCTGCTTCACATTAAATCACCAAGAACCCTGGTTGTCAAGCCAACTTGAGTTAAGGCACTTCCTGACGCTCTCAATCCCATGTTAAAACAAAGGCGCTATGGGAAAAATAAAATACTGCAAATGCTGAAAATTCACACTAAAAACAGAAAACGTTAGGAATACTCAGCAAGTGACAAGCGAGAATTTCTGACTGATGACGAAACATCATGAGTGGAGGATGTTGGAGATTTAAAACGATGTGCAGTGGCAGAGATTAAAGAAAAATGTTCCATATATTTCACAAAGATGCAGGCATTGCAAATATCCATGAGTAAACCAAGGCTACGTTCTCTTGAAGAATGAGTGGTGACAAGTAGTGATCTTGTTAAAGCATAAAAAATTTCTTATGGATTTGACAGAACACTTGCTGGAAGAATGTTGTTCCGGGTTGAGTAATCTAGAATTAGGGGGTCACAGTTTCAGAATGAGGGCTCGGCCATTTGATCAATTAATATTTGCGAATCTTTGGAATTCTTACACCAGTCAGCTGTGGATTCTGAGTTATTGTGTATACAAAATAGAGACTGAACAATTTTTGGTCCTTAAGGAATCTGCTGATAGAGTAAGAGAGTAAAGCTGAGGTACAGGTTTTAGCCAGAACGTTATTAAATAGCAGGGTAACTGAAAGGGCTGAGTGGTCTATTGTTTCTCCTATTTATTAAGTGCTGACATAGATTTCTATTGCAAGATCTTTTATTTGGAGGAAGTGACTAGTTAAAACATACTTTAATATTATATTTATCTTATAAAATTGCTTATGTAATTGCACTAGCATCTCAAATCTAATTATCAAACATTTGTTTGCTATTTTGCTGATTTAATTCTACATGTCCAGTGAATGAACGTCATTAGTAAGAAGAAATCTTTTCATAATACTTACTTATCTTTGTCTCCAGTGGTGTAGTCAACCACTGAATTGACTGAAGAATTGGAAAAGCTTTGGTTGCATATTTCAATGGCCCAGAGTTTTGCTTTCCATCTTAAAGAAATTGCTTGGAAAGATTTAGTTGGCTCAAGAGTGCAAACTTACTCTATTCTGATACATTTGTACTCGATAAGTTCAAACAGAAATGTTTGGGATCTGCGAGTAGGCAGACACCAGATAGAGTGATCAACCAATCCAATTGAATAATCCTCATAGATAGCACAGTATGAAGTAAGAAGTAGTAAATATAGATGCAGAAAGGGAAATAAAGACTGGGCATATGCATGATCGTGAGAGAGAAACTTAAACAGAAAACTACAGAAACTTTAGAAAAGTTGTATTATATGGAAATACCAGTCACGCAGTTATATTCGAGAATCCAATTCAATTCAAGATGGACCAACACCGTGAGACTCCTTGCAAGCTCCCTACAGCAGATCTAACTTTAACATTTCTTATTATTGTTCTGCACTTTTAACTTAAATTCTGAAACTGTAAAAATTACTAATAATGTTCTTTTAAATCTACTTAGAGGTTTGAGGATCCTATGGTTGTCCAGGCCTGAGTACTGGTGACTCTGGACTCACAGATCCAGGACAGGCCTACTGGCATCCTGCAGGACCCACACAGCGAACTGACCATGAGCCAGAATGGAATCAGCCCTGACAGCCAACCCAAGACAGGCAGCTGCGTGACCTCGAGAAGGCCCAACCAATTTAGGCTCGGCCCCCCGATCCTCCAATTACCAGACCCCATGGAGGCCTGGCCTGACCAAGCCCGACTCACTAACCTGCAGGAAAAGAAGCCTCACTCCACTGGCACCTGGGACTGCCCAAGATCAAAAATTCCATCACTGTGACCCGTCCCCAGTTGCCACTCATCAGGCGTCATCTCATCACCAGAGGGCCCACCTCGCATCACTGAGCCCCATGTTGAACCCACACTCACCCCGCAAACAAGGGTCCCTGGCTCCGCTGCCAGGCCAGGCCACTGCCTCGCTAAGAATCCCACTCCTGCTGCCCTCCTTCAAGATATTCTCTTGCTGGTCCCGCCACCCGGAAGAGTCAATGACACGAGGTGGGCCCTGTGGTGAAGAGATGATGCCTAAAGAGTGGCAACTCCCACATTGGTGGGTCTGGCACAGATGGCAGCGAGGCTGTGGAGGAGGGGTGACAGTGCAGGTGTCCCTGGTGAGCCAACTCAGGAGTCATGGTGGAGGCACCGGAATGAAGACAGACTCTCTTTCAGTGATATCTTTTTACTTTTTTTTAATTTTTAAAGTATTCACTCCATGCCTAGCCCGCTGTTGCTGCCAACTGACCTGGCAAAGAAAAGAAAAACAAAATTAAAAAATAAGAAAGAAAAAGAGCTGGAGTAAAAAGGAAAAAAGAAAGAAAGCAGATGGGAGTGGATGAGCTCCGCACGCAGCCCTGTTACTCTGCCGCCATCTTGGAACCGGAAGGTACACTGCATAATCTTCTCAGAGGTAGTTAGAGATAGGCAATATATTTTGATCTTGTGTCAACACTTACATTCAGTGAATGTATTGTAAAACCATTGTACTTGAGTGGAAATATGCCGTTGAAGGATCACAGACAGAATCTATTTGATTAGAATAAAGGAAGCTGTTCCAATGCAACTGCAACACTGGCATCCACCAGGCAACATGAAAAATCATTCAATTATGCCCTGTTACACAAAGGCAGGACAAATTCACCCTTGGCAATTACTTTTCTATCAGTATCCTCATGAACACCAGTAAATTGATGGAAAGAGTAATTGAAAATGCTATCAAACAGCACTTGCTTAGCAATAACTTGATCACCAATGATCAGGTTGCATTCCACCGGAGGCACTCAGCTCCTGACCTCACGATAGTCTTAGGTTTGAGTCCGGACAAAAGAGCTGAATTCCAGAGAGGAGGTAAGAATTACTGCCATTAACATCGAGGCTGCATTTGACCTTGTGTCAATGATGTTCTCTGACAAAATTGGAATCAATGGGAATCACAGGAAAAACTCTCTGCTGGTGGGAGTCATGCCTGGTATAAAGGAAGGTAATTATGGTGGTTGGAGATCAGTCATCTTAGCTCCAGGACATCTCTGCAGCAATTCCTCAGGAGACTATTTTAGGCGCAACTATCATCGGCTCTTCATCAATGACCTTCACCACATCATAGGGTCAGAAGTGGGGATGTTATCAGATGATTGCATTCTCATCAGCAGCACCATTTGTGACTCCTCAATTGTCCAAATGCAGCAAGATCTGACTTGACAATATCCAGGTTTGGGTTAATAAGTGGCAAACAAAATTTCTACCACACAGTTGCCAGGCAATGACCTTCTCCAATAAGAAAGAATCTAATCACCATCCCTCAAAATTCAATGGCCGTAACATCACTGAAACCCCACCATCAACATCCATTGACCAGAATCTCAACTGGATTAACCATATACATACAGTATTCACAAGGGCAGGTCAGAGGCTAGGAGTCCTGCAGTAAGTAGCTCATCTCCTGATTTCTACAAGGCACAAATCAGGGGAGTGATGGAGTACTCCCCACTTGCCTGGATGAGTGCAGCTTTGACAACACTCAGGAAGCTTGATGTTATCCATGAGAAAACAGCCTGTTTGATTGGCACCACATCCACAAAAAGTCACTTCCTCCACCAGTAATGCTCAGTAACAGAGTGCTGTATGACCTTATGATTCTATAACAGCAGTGTGTACCATGCAAAAGATGAATTGTGAAAATACACCAAGACTCATTAGATAGCACCTTGCAAATCCATGACCAATGTTATCTGAAAGGAAAAAGACAGAAGATACACGGGAGCATCATCATTCAGAAATTGCCCTTCTAGCCACTCACCTACCTGGCTTGAAAATATATTGCCATTCCTTCACTCTCCGGGTCAAAATTCTGGAACTCCCTCCCTGCAGTACAATGTGTACACAGTGGACCAGCAAATGGACTGCAGTGGTTCAAGAAATAGCTGACCACCATGTTCTCAAGGGCAATTAGAAATGGGTAATAAATGCTGGCACAGCCGATAGCACCCACATCCCTGAATGAATGATAAAGAATAGATAATGGAAGAATTGTTATACTACTCCATGCATATTATAGGCCACAAAAAAAAAAGGAATGAGATAGAGAAGAAAATCTGTAGGTGTGTTTCAGAAAGCTGCAAAAACTTTAGTTGCGACAAAATAGTCTGAAATAGCTTACGGTAAAAGGTTAAACAGGGTGAGGTCCTACTCATTGGAATTTCGAAGAATGAGAGGTAACCTCATTGAGATATACAGGATTCTTAAGGGGCTTGGCAGGATTAATGCTGACAGGATATTTCCCCTCATGGAGAATCTAGGACCAGAGGACACAGTCTCAGAAGTAAAGGATACCAATTTAAGACTGAGATGAGAAGGAATTTCTTTTCTGGGAAGTCTGAGTCTTTCAAAATTCTTCTCACAGAGAACTGTGTATACTTAATGCCAAGATAAATATTTTATCAGCAGGGGAATCTAGAGTAATGGGAAAGTGTAGAAAAGTGGGTGTGAGGAATGTCAGATCAGCCATGATCCTATTGAATCATGGCGCAGGCTCAGTGGCTGAACAGCCTATTCCTCTTCCTTTTTGTTATGGTAACAATGTGACTAGCAATATTTAAAATGGGTAAAAGAGAACTTTCTTGATTTATGTATTCGGATGAAGTTTCATGATGTATTATTATGATTATTTGGTAGCCTGGGTGTTAAATTGGGGAAATGGTCTATAGCAATAAACATGTCATATATTTTATAATGTGTGTATTAAGAGACAAGGTACATAGTTTTAATTTCATTTTTGAATTCTGTGAGTGATGCAGGGAGGTCTGAGGTTTTCTTTGTGTACGTCTAAATGAGAATTATAAGAATCTTGAGGTGAATAGTTTACTGCAGAGGTAGGTAGATTCTTGACAGGCAAGGGAGTGAGAGGTTACCAGGAAAAGTGGAGTAATGAGATCTGTCACGATCTTGTTGAGTGATGAAATGATTCAAGGATTGAGTGGCCTAATCCTCCTCCTAATTTGTATATTTGTATGCTCACACATCCCACCTAACATCATTAGCTCAGTGGCCTGGGTGGCTGGTCTGCAGAGTGACTCCAACAGCATGAGTTCAATCCCCACACCATGTGGGATTACTAGGAAGGACACATCTTCTCAAACTATCCCCTCACCTGCCGGCATGGTGAGGCTCAGGTTAAACCACCACCAGTCACCTCTCTGTGACCACATAGCAGTCTGTGGTCTGGTAGGACAATGGTGATTTTACCTGCTTTATTCCATTTAAAAACCATTTCATCACCCTAATGCCCCTTCCATGCATTCAACACATCCTCTGTACCTACATGCCCCAAAATTTACCTTAAAACCTTTCATATTTCCCATACTCCTCCAAAACCCTATGCCCTTCTGAATTCCCATGCCCTTCCATGCATTCATGTTCTCTCCATAGTCCCGTTTATCCTCTATACTTACTCCCCCAGTATCCACAATGATCAAAACTCATGGATCCTTTCATAACACTGGGAAATGCTTATGAAATAAAATAAAATCTACTCAAATTCCACTTGGAAATGAGTTCACTTCTCTGAAGTGCTCATAAATCTTTTAGGATAAATGAATAGTCATTAAAATCCTCTTCAATCTACTTTAGGCCTATTAACTGTTCATAAAATGGTTGACCAAACAGGAAGGTAGGAACAGGAGTAGGCTATTCACCCAATTGAACCTCCTCTGCCATATAGTTATGTTATGGCTGATTACATACTTCAACATCACTTTTCTGTGCAAACTCCAGGGGAAACATCCTATCAACATCCATTTATCACACCCTGTAAGAATTTTGTACAAGAATGCAAGCTGCACAATTTGGGAGTTTAGTGAAGGTGGGAGTTGGTGAAGTAAAGGAGGGAGGTATTGTTGTGACTTGTTTTCCACAGATCAGTGGAGACCGGAGCTGACTATAAGCCAGTGTGAGATTATAGCTTGGATAGGAGATTAGCTAACTGACAGAAATCAACGTCAGGATAAATGGGTGTTTTTTTCTGGTTGTCAAGATGTAACTAATGGGGTGCCACAGAAGTCCTTGTGCTCCAACAATCTATATTATTGACTCGAATGCATGTAAAGAATGTAGAATGTATTATGGCCAATTTTGCAGGTGATACTAAAATAAGTGGGTGTAGTGATTGCAACCAAGTGGATCCACTGACTATGAGATCATTTGATTGGGATTGTTAACCTGGTCCAATCAGGGAGCCTTGGCTGACAGATATAAACATTCAGACAGTCTCCTGACTTTGAGCTGATTGATTACAGCTAGGGTATTGTGTGCATATTAGTTTGGGGGGGGGGCAAAAAAAAAAAAAAAAAAAGGAAAGTGGGGAGACTGGGTCTGTGTGGTTATTTCAGTGGGAAAGTAAGTTGCAATGAAGGAATAAGAAATATTAGGTGAATGGGACAAAATATGTTGATGGAAGTAAATGTGAGGTCTTCTATCTTTCTTGGAAGATTAAAAGGGTGACTTATTATCTAAATGGAGAGATACTACAAAATGTTTCTGTGCAAATGGATTGGTGACCTCTTAAATGTGTGACAAAAAAAGCTAGTGTACAAGTACAGCAGGTACTAAGGAGGGCTAATGGAATTTTGGCATTTATTGCTAAAGGAATGGAATTTAAATTAAGGCAAGTATTGTTGCAATTATGCAAGGCACTGGTGAGACTGCATCTGGAGTATTGCATATAGTTGTGGTCCCTTTTACTTGAGGGAGGATGTAATTGTACTAGAGACAGTTCAGAGAAAGTTCACTAGATTAATTCCAGAGATGAAATGCTTGGTTTTTTCTTTCTAATGAGATTGAACAGTTTTGGCTTATATTTGGCAATGATGAGAGGGGGTCTAACTTGGGTATACAAGATGCTAAAGGTGATTGACAAATTAGACATAGAGCAGATGTTTCCTCTGGAGCAATCTAGAATGAGATATTATAGTTTCAGGATAAGAGGTAACAAATTTAAAGAAAGATGAGGAGGAATTACTTCCCTCAAAGGTTTGTGAATGTGTGGAATTCACACTGCAGTGTGCGGTGGCTGGTGGGACACTAAATAAGTTAAAGGAGGAGGTGGATAGACTTGGAATTAGTAATGGGGTAAAGGGTGATAGGAAGGAGGCAGGAGAGTGGAGTTGAGGCCAAGATGGGATCAGCTGTGATTGTGTTAAATAGTGGAGCATGTTCAAGGGGCTGTTTCTAATTATGTTCTTATGTCAGTTTTCAATGAAATAAGTCACATTACCCTTCCCAGATGTGTGAGAAACCCCTACTAAGCTATAGTTCTGTGATACTCCCAAAAAAAGTTAAATACTACAAGAGTTAATGGAAAGATCCCAAGCAAAATATAATAGAATTGCAGCAATTTATTTTCAACTACTCTAAAATCTATATTTCATATAAGCATGTTCTAAAATAGAACATATGTATTGCTGAAGATTGCTACAATCTGATGATTGGTATCAACTCCCAAATGAGGACAGAAAATTCTGGAAATTCTCAGCTGATCTTGGTAGCATCAGTGGAGAGAAAAATGGTATTAATTCTTCAAATCTGTGAACTTTCATGAAAATTAGCAAATATTAGGAATGTAACATCATTTAAACAAATGAAATGAGTTATGAGAGAAGAGCCAAAGAGAGAGCCTGTGAAGGTTATTGTGTATGTATCTTGCCTTTAAGTTTACCTTTAATGACTCTATGTTATGTGCAGATATATAATTTTGCAACTCTGCCTGTTAATTAGCATGCTGAGGATTTGCAAGCTGCACACACAAGTTTTGATGATTTCTCTAATGACTGCTTCATAACTTGTGTCTTGTTTTCAAATTAACTAACCCATGGAGTTAATCCCTGACTTGTGATTGACAATTAGATCACCATCAGTTAAACGCAGGTGGTAGGACATATTAATTGGAAAACATTTGATGCAACAGAAGCCAAAGGGAATGGTAATGGGACAATTAAAGACTCACCTGAAGAAGGTGAGGAATGGAAGACATACAAAGCTGTCTGAAAGCAAAGTGACTAAGAAAACACAAGGGAAAAAAAATTAACCAACAAAAGGCACAAGAAAATGACAGTCTAGATTATGGTATAAAGTTATCCTGTCCCTTGGGCTTTGTTGTACTTCACTAGAACACTGCAACAGGACAAAGGCCGAAAGGTCAGATTGGGAGCAATGTGGACAATGGAAATGATAAATGATAGGAAGCTTGTTTTGAAGCATTCTGCAATGTGATCAACTGACTTGCATTTGATTTCTCTTCTGATCTGCATTCAATCCCATCACAAACTTTCTCTGTTCTTCTTACTCTCTCCCTTCTTCAAAACTGTATTACATTTCTTACAGTTCCAAGCTCTGATGACAAATCAAAGATCTAAAACATTAATTTTGATTTTATTTCCACTGGTGTTGCTTGACCTAAATATTTTTAGCATGTCCTGTTATGTCATACGTTCAGAATTCACAGCATTTTGCTCTCAATCCTAATTTACTTAATGTTGTACTATTGATTAACTCTCAATCCTGGTTCACTTAATGTGCGTCATTGACTAAAAATGAAAGTACTTTGACAAATGAAGAAGATCTGGCAATCAAACTAAGAACACAATTTTCATGGTACATCTGAATACAAAATAACTGTCATCTCCACTGTGCTGATAAATTCAAGATCAAGTTGAATTGTTTGCTTCTAATAACAGCCCTAAAATTGGACAATCATCAAATTTGCTGCTAGCACTTGTCCTCAGACAGGATTAAATGCCAAACCTTGATGAATGAGGAAGTCACTGAAACGCATTTTTCTCAGAAAACTCATTTAAAATGTATGGCTAGACAGTGGAAGAAACTTGCCCTTTTGTCATTTTTTAACTGTTCCTCGGGTTCATTCAGCATAGAATGACAAAAGAGTTAACTTCATTAAATATTAACTGCCAACATGGATTAATTAATTTAATTTGTTTGTCTTCCATCAAATGGTATCCCTCCCCAGTAAAACGATCAAATTATCTATCTTTTATACTTAGAGAATTGCAAGCGAAATGAGATGTAGAGCTTTGTGTTTATTAGTGCTAGTAGTTCTGTTTCAGAGGGCGTGATTTCAAGTCCCATTCCAGGACTGAAGCATAACAAGCTGGGCTGACATTCCAGTGCAGTATTGAGGGAATGCTGCCCCACTGGAAGTACCATCTATTGGATGAGATGTTAAACTGAAGGGCCATCTGCATTCTCAGTCCCTCCTAACAGATACCATAGCATTATTTTGAAGAACATAGGAATTGTAACGAACGATATTTATCCTCAAGCAGCATTTTAAAACCAGATTATTTTGTCATGATAGGGTGATTCAAAGATAAAGGTGGAAAGGTTCCAAGTCTTTTAAACTTCTCTGGCCATTTTAGTTGCGTTGAAGTGGTGGTGAGTTTTTTGACATTGAATCAGCTGATTTCAAACCCATTGACTTACGAAGTTAAATTTCAACTGTGCCTGTACTATCGGCTCTTTCTTTCTCATTGTTGCTCGGAAAATGTTCAGAAGTTTTCTATCGTGATGTCTCAGTATGTTTGTCAAAACTTACAAATGGACAGGTCATCTTACACCATCCCTGGCTGTGTGTATTTCCAATAATGTTCTGGCAATGATGCATTTAGAAAAAGATCCTGCAGGTGGCACTTCTATTCTAAATAAGCTTTCACTCTTCGATCGTTGCTGCACATTGCACCAGACCGAAAACATTACTGAATGATACATAGCTTATGCCCACAGCTGGACAATGAAGTGGACATTTTGGTTTTGAACATTGAAGCATTTTCTGTTTTTAATTTCAAATTTTCAGAATCCACATAGTTTGTATTTGTGGAGGTGTAATTTGTCCTTCTGAACAAATCCCTCATGCCTAAGAGCTGGTCCCTGTGCTCCAAGAATCTGAATTCCCCCCAGCCACTATTTTTTCAACCCTGTGTTAATATGCCTTGTTCTGCTACAGTATTCCTACACTCACTAATACCTCACAGTGGAAACAGTGTTTAGATTACAGGTACTACATTTGAGGTCCTGCTTTTTAATTTCCTCCCAAGCTTCTGAAAGTTTGACTGCAATAATGTAACCTCTTTCCTTTCTACATGAAGGGTTCCCAAATGGACTATGACTTGTGGCCTTTCTCCATTCCCTCTCAAAATGTTCTGCGTCCTCTCAGTGATGTAATCAAATGCTGATAAACATTCCTATAAATGTGGATTAGTCGCATCTGGCACTTTTGAATGCTCTGAAGTGAGCCAGACACGGCAATTTGTAATGAGACAGTAGCTGTAGTCAGGCAGTGAATCAGTACAGTGAGATTATTAGCAAAGATAAGTAAGAATGCATTATAATATTTTCATTTTCTTGGCAATTCTCATGGAGGCGTTTGAAGCTGTTAACTGATGCAATGAGGGCTAGATGATCAAATTTTGTCAAGAACACATAACAAAAAAAAAATTTTTAAATTTATTATTAGCAGCTGGTCCATTAGCCTCATCATCCCGCTTCATTTATAAGTGGTGGCATCTGGACTCTGAGCCCAGGGCTTGCCCACTCCATCTGATTTTCCTTTTTCTCTTTTTCTAATATAATTTTGTAGTTTATTTTTAAATTTACCTTCTGGAGAGAGCTCTGTCATGAAGGCAATGGCATCGGAGACTGAAGCATGGCAGCGGCTGGGCCCTGGTCTGGGACTTTGGCACTCTGTGACAAGGTAACTGGTAGCCAGGTGGAACTCGGTGGCATGTGGCATCGCCCAGGTCTTGGGTGGCAGTGGTGAGGTGGCTGGTGAACATGGATGGGACTCCAGCGGTCTGTGGCAATACAGCAATGTGCAGGAGATCAATCCCAGCAAGCGGGAGAGATCAAACCTATGTGGGAAAAGCCTAGCATGAAGTGTCATGGCTAAAGAAGGATTGTAATGCTGAACTTTTAACTTTATTTCTTTATTTTTCTACTTGATACCAAAGAAAAATGTAATGTCAAACATTTAACTTTTTCTTCATTTTTCTACTTTGTGCCTAAAATTTTGTACCGAGGTATCATTGTACCTGAGACGGTGCTGTGAATGGTGACTTGTACACTTTTCACTGTACTCCTGTATTTCCCCATTTGAGAATGCATGACAATAAAATCTAATTCTAATTCTGGTGTATTATAAATTTCTTGGCATCAGGACCTCCTGGTTAATGGCCATGGAAGTGATTCTGAACCTTACTGCTGGAAGGTTGCCAGCTATGTTTAAAATATAGGCACCTCCACTTCCATCTGTACCACAGTCCTGCTGAAAGGAACCACAGCCACAGGTGAGAACAGTCTCATTCATTCCTTATTCTGTTCAAAATGAGTCTTGGATAAAAGTAATATGTGATGACTGCATGAAGTCAAAATGCCAAGAAGAGATGGACGCGATGCTTATAGTGTAGATTTACAATCTGTGAGTCAACTGTTGCCAAAAAGTTTGCTTTGAAAATTCGTGGGGGCGATATCCTAGCATATGCTCTGGGATGAAGCTGCCAGAACCTTTGGTTGTGACCTGCTGGACAATCCACGGAGAGCAGGTTTTCTCATTAGAATATAGGTACACCTAAGTTAAATATAAATTATCTAAATTATAAACCGATAACCCTGCATCTGTAAGTCTAACTTGTGTATCTAACACCCCCCAATCCTGGAAATGTGTCTTCTATGTCAAAATAGTTCCTTTGTGAGGATGAAGATAGATATAGACAAAAAAAAACCTCCTTTGGCCAGACCATGTCCTTAACCTTAGAGCCTACTCGGCTATCATGAATGGCATCTGACAGGCCGATAGGCCAGCTTTCAGTCTCCTGGGCACACCTCAAACAAAGTTCTGAGGAAGTAAATTTAGGGAATAATATTGCCAACTCTGTTTGGGTATGTCCTTACGTGATCTATGACCTCTGACTGCCCTGATCGCACATTCCTGCTATTGATCAATTGACATGTCCACAGTAGCAGAGAAACGTTTTACCCTTGCCAAAGAATGGAAATCAAATGCAAATTAATGTTCCATTGCTTGATTGTTGACTATCAATCACTCAGTTCTTCCACCCTGTTATGATCATGTCTGGAGGAGTGAATAGATCCCACCCTTTTCGCTCCTCAGGTTGTTGCAACAAGTGTTTGACTTTTCATAAAACAGAGGATTTTTCAGTTCAATGTGTAATTGACCATGAATATAGCTATGAAGAAACAAATCAATCAGATCTCGAGGTGAACAGAATTAGGAAGTTAGTTTTCTTGTAAACTCACTCAGGTAGACTTGTATAAACGCTGACTTCCAGGGCACACTCTCGAATAGGTTAGCAAACAGAACAAGTTACAGGGTTTGAGGGTGAGGGGCTTGGGGTTTGTGAGGATGGATGTGGTGAATTGGTGGGAGGATGAGATAGCAGCAGGGTAAGTCGCTCCATTTGGAGCTCCAATCTGCTCACCAATTCTCTTTCTCTTTCTTTCTTTGTCCTTTTTTTTCTCCCTTCTGTTCTCTCCCTCTGTAGTAATTCTATCCACCTCACCCCTTTTAACTACCTACCAAAGGAGTCGGAAAGGAGCCAGGTTGTGACCGGGAGCCTTGTGGTGGGAGCAGAATGCACAGATTGTGTCCTGCAGCGATAGCGGATCAAGCGTGGGCTGGAGCGACGGCAGAGGATCAAATGGGCCGGTGAGAGCGGGCCAATGAGACAATGCAGAGTGGGATGCTGGCAGCAGCATAGCATAGGCTGGAAAGCCCAGAGCGGGACTGTGGTGGTGGAAAGGAAAGTTGGACTCTCTTACCTTTTTGTTTCTTATCTTATTCTAAGTTAATGTAAATGGCGCCATGTATGTATGGTGAAGGTACACACTTTTCACTGTACTTTTATATTGAATACACGTGACAATAAATGATTCAATGCAATTCAATTCAAGGTGGAGTTTAAAAGTTACAGTCCAGAAGTGGGAAAATAAATATTTGTTTTAATGTTGGTCTCGATACAGGGTCAGGACTTGACAATTGTTGATAGACAGATATTATTCTACTGGGTAGATCATATTGATCTTACTGCCTTTCTGGGCATCTACCATTTGCAGACTCTCCTTGATGTTCCTGTTAAAAAAAATTAACAGCTTTGTTGCCTTTTTTCTGTAGTTGCCAGAAAGATAGCAGTCATGTGACTGGCCTGCATGCTGCACTATCACGGTCCTATCACAAAAAACAGGATTTTCTTTCAGCTTTGGATCTATAGATCAAAAGTGGTCTCCAACAAAGATGGTCAATTAATCCCTTTTATACCGTTAACCCCCGTGGTAGTGTGAAAGGTGATTGAAGATTAAAGTTTCAGCTTTGACTCCTTAATAATCTATCCTTTACACACAGGAAAAAGCTATTTACACCTCAAGGTGGTCATTCTCTACACTGGATGCTGTAGACAAAGCATTCTTGCTATAGTCAATTTCAATCATCTCAATGTAAACCAGTCCCTTTTCAATATAGTTTAGCATCCATTTTGTAAATCCCAGCGGCGCTTGGCCAACTTGTAGGTCAGGTGACTCCTGCAGCCATTTTGAAACATAGTATCCTGACTCATTTCAAGGTGTTTTCTTCCAAATGGAAAAACAAAATTAAATCAGCCGATTAAATTGGCGATAAATAGTTCACACGCTGCAACTTTATGATACCGCTCCCTTTTCTGATATTTTTAACAATTAAGTTGTTCAAAATAAATGTATTTGTAAAACCATTATATTTTCTATTGCTACTATGATGTTTATGCATGAGTTTATTCACAATAGTGTCTAGTGCCATGAAGACACTTCAGTGCTTTTTATCCGTTCCATTTCTATAATGTTGAATGTTATTGGCAATCAGAAATCTACAATATCTACATATCTGTTTGTCTTAACAAAGTAGACAATGTCTCTTTTTTTCACATCATATTCCCTCTGCCATGTTCTTGCCCAATCGCTAAGCCTGTCTAAACTTTTCTGAAGCTGCTTTACATCTTCCTCACAACACACAGCCCCATTTAGATTTTGTCATCCACAAAATTGGAAATATTACATTTGGTCCCGACCACCAAATTACAATATTTATTGTGAACAGCGGGGGGGCCAAGTACTGATCCTTGTGGTATCCCAGCAAAATAAATTACTCTGTAATTTCAAGACCAACATTAAAACATATATTTCTTTTTCTTTTTTGGTCTATAACTTTCAAATTTCTAAGGCAATGTGGTCAAAATTTGGTGTGCAATGAATGACACTGATAGCAGGGTTACTATGACAGTTGCAGTGGAATGAAGAGTGGTAGTTACTCAGTTGAGAGACATGGATGTCTCAGTATCCCGCAGGAACAGTCCCAGTCTTCATCTACAAAGGACAGGACTCTCACTTCAAATGTGTAAGGAGCCTAATTTAGGCATCCCACCACTCGTCTGGGCCTTTTCAGCTCCTTCCTAGGCCATTTTCTCCTTGAATGAGAGAAAGGGAAGATTTGAATAAAGTGAAAGTGGTTAGCATCGCTGTTGGTGCTGGTGCTGGTGCAAGTGGAGGAGAGGTAATGAGTCCTGACTAGGTGAGTAAGCAGCGCAGAAGGCTATGGGGGTATTAGTCTGAGCCTGTTGGGTTGGGGGCACAGCAATTTGAGGGAAGATGTTAAATGTTAAAACAGTAAGAAGGGTGGAGCATGAGTCTTATTGGGAGCTGTCCCTGTTGGAGTATTGCAGTGTTACTTTTCCCTTGTTCAACATCCTTTCAAATTAATCTGGTACTTTGCAATGCCAGTGTTTGTTCAAAGTTGCAATGGCTTTTCAGATATGATGCAGGTGCCAGGATGCCTATCTCTGCCAGGATACCCAGTGAGTAGTGGGTTCCTCTGGGTATGGCAAGTGTAGAATTAAGCTAGCATTGAACAGAACATCCCCACACGGGCGAGGTAACTACTTAATGAGGCATGATACGGCAGGACTCATCAAAAGAAACTATGTGAGGCTCAACAAAATTAACATGTAGTGAAAACATAAGATTCAGCCCAAAATCTTTACACAGAATTCTAAGGTTGTGGGACTTGCATCTTAATTTAGTGGCATAAACTGGGTGAAAATTCCAGGTATGATTACATAGATCATAAAGGAAGAACAGCTGAAGGAATATGCAAATAGGAAGAAGGCTTGACGTAGATCAAGACTACTTGCTTCTAGAGGTGGCAAATGCTGATACTGACCAATTTGCCAAATGCTCTGTTCTCATGTTATAGGTTTAGTGCATTTTGATGGATTTGAAAAAATCTGATAAATTTTGTATTGAGAGCTGCCCCAAGACAGCAATTGACTTTCTGCCGAACTGTAAAACACATTTTAATGATATTTTGAAGAACACAAGTTAGTAAACATCTTCAAATAAGAAATGCCATTTCTGCGTTTCATTACTGTGAAACAAATATGGTTGATTAAGATGCTGAATGTTTCACCTCTAAATACCACAAAATAGTTGTGCCATGGGTCATTATGGTATTGTACTATCATTTACCATATAATTATTCAATAAGTCCAGTGACAGAATTAATTTGTTTCTATTTTGTGTATGTCACTGGTATAATTTGTTTGTGAGGCAGTGACCAATGACATCATGTGGTGCTTCTCTAGATGACTTAAGGGTAGTCATGGAAAGGGGTTGTCATGGCTACTGTAGTATTTGTTGCTTATGGATGGAGCAAGAACAGAACTGTCTGGTTTATTTTTGAACTGCCTGTGTTTCACAAAGTAGTATTTTTATGGGAGTTCCCCCCCTCATGTAAAATGAATAAATCCAGACCCTTGACAATGTGTAGGTGTGGATCTTATTGTATGAAAAATGCACAGTTTATATTGAAATTAATGTAAAAATATTTGATTCATTGCACCTCTATATGAGTTTGCTTGGGCCATGAATTTCTTTGTTCTTTCTATTAAAATTGAACTGAATTCTGACACATTGTGGGCTGAAATTTACTAGAAATCAACTAAATGCCAATTTCAGGCAGTTTCATGGAGGTTCCCTCTCTGTGGGCTCCAGTGATGTATCCCGCCTAATTCTCTGCTGTTCATCTTAGCATAGTGGCTCAGTGACCAGCACTACTGCGTCATAGTGCCAGGGACACAGGTTCAATCCACCCTCAGGTGACTGTCTATGTGGAGTTTGCACGTTCTCCCCGTGTCTGCATGGGTTTCTTCACACAGTCCAAAAATGTGCAGGCTAGGTGGATTGGCCATGCTAAATTGCCTGTAGTGTTTGGGATGTGTAGATTAGGTGGGTTATAGAGCAATGGGTCTGGGTGGGATGATCTGAGGGACTTGTTGGGCTGAAGAGCCTGCTTCCACACTGTAGGGGTTCTATGATCTATGTATACTCATTCCTCTATAGCAATGCATGTGTGTAATCGTGTGTTCACCAACGGTAGATGTATTTACCACTGCTGGGACCTTCTGGGATCTCCATCCCTCACCACCATAATTAAAACCCAACTGTGCACCAGGTCAATTGCTGCCAGCCAGGAGTAGCCCTTCACAGTACATGTGTTGGGAGGGAAATGATAAAGAACAGCTTCTGAGGACACAAAAGTCACACAAGTGACTGTACATCAGAAATGGAAGCTAATGTAAATGGATTGTTATTTTATATCATTATCTCTCTGATGGACTGCAGTCTCAAGAATCTACCTACACAAGCTCTCCAGCCATGCCATGTTAGAACCCTGTCAAAAGAATTACTACTCTTTCTTTAATGCCTGGTATAGCACAATGTCTTCTCATCTTTCAAGGTGGGAAAGCCTTCAATCAAAAACATTAACTTTTATTGAACAGGAAGAAGAGTGAAGAAAAAGGGAAACCAAAAAAAAAAGCTGCATTTACATCTGGGAATAAAGAGGGGTTGCTTGCTTCTTGAGGAACAACAAATTTACAGTCAATGAATGATCACTTCACTCATCTCACATCTATTGGAATCAGGTGTCAAATAAGTCCTGTCTAGCTTGTGGTACCTGATGCTTTACCACTCAAACTATGCTGAAGGCAATGTTTTTGTCTTCCACCTCAACATCCACATTTTCATCAGATCCCTTCTCTGCCTGTTCCCTTCGTGCAGAGGATTATGTGGCACATGCTGTCTGTACTGTATTGCAAGGCTTGTCTAGACTGCTCCAAGCATTGGAACCTCATCTTCAGGAGACCGAACATCTACTCCACAACAGCCCTGATGAAGGAATGGGTTCATTGTATTTAAGCACAGCCTCAGTTGGGGGTTGTGTGATGAATCATTCATTGTGGTTGCAGAGAGTAGCCCTTGTTTCCTGGTAACCATTCTTTTCAGACATCCAGCCCTTGAAATGAAACAGGAACATGAGAGTTCTCGAGGAGATAGGCATCATGGCAGCTTCCAAGGTACCTAGCACAGTCCAAGATGTGGTGCTGACGAGCCCAGATGACCTGTACATTGATGGGATGGAGCCCTTTTCTAATGATGAACTCAGCCATTCTATGATATACCCCTCTCAATGGAACATGACACTGCACTTCGCTCATCTGGAAGAAATGGCATTGAGGATAATTAGCTCTGAGCTTCCTCAGAGTCCTGAGGGACATTGGCTGCAATTTCTTTTACTGGAAGCTGTTCGGTGTCCGCTTTGCTCTTCCTAGATTTCTCTGTGCCTTCATAACGCTGCAGCCACAGTGATGATAAGCATAGCTGTGGTTGGATCTACTGATTCACCATTCTGATAAACCTGTATAGGGAACAGCAAAAACAGAAGTAGTCCTGATTCATGTGAGCAGTTAGCATTTGTGCCACATTCAAATGACAATTTAGCACAGTCCTTGATACAGTGGGACATGGAGGACTTTGACAAGAAGGGTCATGAATAGTTTGTGAATAACTCCATCGCTTACATGTAAATAACTGTCTCTGGGAGGAGCCAGTCAGCCCAAGTTGTTTTGATTTGCCATTAGGTGTTAATCAGTTCTAGAGTCTACAACAATGAAGCATGAACCTGGCTACTATCAGGAGAAAACAATGTCTCTTACCTGATATTAATGCAGTTAATCAGTCTTAAGGTAAGGTAACTTGGAATCTTACTATTGTGTAATTAATTACATCTAGTTAAATTAAACTTCTGTCCAAACCTTATTTGCGGTTAATCACCTATCACTTAGTAACAGTGAGCCCCGTAGACTAGTATCACAGGAGGTATCAGAACCAGGTACTAGCTGATGACAGCTCTTACCACAACTTGCTGTCTGTGGCTGCAGATCAATACCAAACTATTTAGTAAAGCACACACTCCTGATATTCCTCTCTTGATTTGCCCAATGTGATTCTAAACCTACTGACCCTGCCAGCTGAATAAGGCAGCAACAAACTCACTGAAAGTACGAATGCAGGCCCAGATATTGATATTGCTCTTTCTCTCCATTCAACATGAAGAAGCAAAAAATTGTAAGGTCATTTGGGGTGAGTACAGGCCAGCCAGAAAAAAAAACAGAGAACAAAATGGCTGCATGTGAGGGTCCCTTTACATTGTGCTCGTAATCATATGAGTAGCTTCTGAGGTTGACCTGCCGGGTTTTCTTGAGGGTTTACACTTAAAATAGCAACAGGATCCCAATAAAACCATGACACCCTGATTTGAATATGTTCTTCGTTCCTGACCTAAGTCAGTGACTCTAATAAGGTTAGGATCTCTATGATTTTAACCATTCGGCTGTTCCATTCCAATAGATGGATAGGGTTATGTCAGAGCAAGGTTAGTTAATCTAATAGAAACTAAAGTTTGTGAAGAGTAGTCTTTGCCTGAGAATTCCTGGTTAAACACAAGTTAATTCATCAGCAGCATAGTCGTTCCTTTATCTGTCTAAAAATAATAAAAAAAAGGCAGGACCATTTTTAACTAATTGGAATTCAGAAAAAAATGTAGCTTCAAACTCACCATTCATTATAATAATTTCCTTTCTCCAACACAATCTTGTTGTTTTCCTAACACAGAAGTGTCAACCTGCTGCAGCAGTAGTTCTCTTACCTGTGACAGACATTATTGGCTCCAGCTCAACAACAAGGCTTATGAAAAGAACCTGGGCTGACACCTAATTCTTGTACTGAGACCATAAGATCTAGGACCAGAAATAGGCCATGTGGCCCAATGAGGATTCTCCATCTTTTGATCGTGGTTGATAAGTTTCTCAATTCCATTCTCCTGCCTTCTGCCCGTAACTCTCAATCCCCTTAACGATCAAGAAATTATCTATCTTTGTCTTAAGTACACTCATGACTTGGCTTCCACAGCCTTCTGCGGCTATGAGTTCCATAGATTAACTACCCTCTGTCTGAAGAAATTCCTCTTCATCTCAGCTCTGAAGAGTCAACCCTTCACTCTGAGGTAGCGATCTGGGGTCCTAGTCTCACCTACTAGTGGAAACAGCTTCTCCGTGCTCACTCTATCCAGGCCTCTCACTAATATGTAAATTTCAATGAGATCTCCTCTCATCCTTCTCAACCCCATCGAGTACAGACACAGAGTCCTCAACTTCTCCTCATATGACAAACCCTTCATTCCCAGGATCATTCTTGTAAACCACATCAGGACTACTTCCAAGACCAACACGTCCTTCCTTGGAAACTGAGCCCAAAAACTGCTCACAATATTCTAAATGTGATCTGACCAGAGCCTTATACAGCCTCAGTAGCACATCTCTGGTCTTGAATTATAGTCCTCTTGAAATGGATGCTAGCGTTGCATTTGTCTTCCTAACTGCCAACTGATTCTGCATGTTAACCTTAAGAGTGTTCCAAACTAGGACTCACAAGTCCCTTTGCACTGCAGATTTCTGGAGCCATTCGCTGTTTAGAAAATAGTCTATGACTCTATTCTTCCTACCGAAGTGTATAACCTCACACTTTCCCACATTGTATTCCATCTGCCACTTCTTTGTCCACTCGCTTAGCATGTTGAAGCCCTTCTACAGTCTCCTCCCTTCGTCAACACTACCTATCCTTCCATTTATCTTTGTGTCACCTGCAAGCTGAGCAACAATGCCCTCAGTTCCTTCATCTAGATTGTTAATGTATAACGTGAATAGTTGTGGTCCCAACATTGACCCCTGCAGAACTCCATTAGTCACTGGCTGCCATCCTGAAAAAGACTCATTTTACCTATCTCTGCCTTCTGCCAGTCAGCCAATCCTCTATATATATCAGTACCTTGTCCCTTAACACCACGGGCTCTTATTTAGCAGCCTCCCATGTGACACCTTGTCAAAGGCCTTCTGGAAATCCAAATACATCACATTCACTTGCTCTCCTTTGTTAAGCTTGCTTGTTACCTCTTCAAAGAATTCAACAGATTTGTCAGGCATGACCTCTCCTTGATGAAGCTGTGCTGACTCAGCCCTGTTTACCATAAACTCCCGAGTATTCTTCAATCTCACCCTCAAGAATATACTCTAAAATATTACCAATGATCAGGATCAGGCTAACTAGTTTTTAGTTTCCTGCCTTCTGCCTCTCTCCCTTCTTAAACAGGGGTGTGTTACTTTACCCATTTTCAAGTCCTCTGAGACCATCCTTGACTCTAATGATTCCTGAAAGATCACCACCAAAGCCTCCACAATCTCCTCAGCTATTTCCTTCAGAAATCTGGGGTGCAGACCACCTAGTCCAGGGGATTTATCCACCTTCAGACTTTTCAGCTTCCCAGCACCTTTTCCTTAGTGATGGCCACTACATTCACCTCTGCTCCCTGGCTCTCTTGAAGTTCTGGTATACTGCTGGTATTCTTCCTTTATGAAAACTGGTGCAAAGTACCTATTCAGTTCCTCTGCAAGTTCTTTATTCCCCATTACTACTTCTCCAGCCTCATTTTCCCGTGGTCCAATTTCCACTCTTGCCTCTCTCTTACCCAAAAATTTCTTGCATTCTTCTTTTATATTACTAGCTAACTTACCCTTATATTTCACCTTCTCGCCCCTCATTGCTTTTTAAGTTATCCTCTGCTGGTTTTTAAAGGCTTCTTAATCCTCTGGCTTCCCACAAATCTTCACCACATTGTATGGTTTTTCTTTTGATTTTATGCTGTCCCTGACTTCCCTTATCAGCTGTGGTTACCCCATCCTCCCCTCAGTATGTTTCTTCTTCCTTGAGATGAATTTCTGCTGTTCCTCCTGAATTGTCCCTCAAAGCTCCTGCCATTGCTGCTCCATTGTCTCACGGCTAGGCTCCCCTTCCAATAAACTCTGGCCAGCTCCTCCATCATGCCTTTGCAGTTACCTTTACTCAATTGTAATACTGTTACATCTGATTCCAGCTTCTGCTTCTCAAACTGCAGGGTGAATTCTATCATATTATGGTCACTGCCCCTTGGAGTTCTTTCTCCGTGAGCTCCCCAGCCTGCCTCATAACACAGCACCAAATCCAGAATTGCCTGTTCCTTAGTGGGCTCTACCACAAACTGCTCCAGAAAATATCTTGGACATTCCATGAATTCATTTTCTTGAGATCCACTACCAACCTGATTTTTCCAGACCACCTGCATATTGAAGTCCACCATGATTATTGTACTGCCTTTCTTACATGTCTTTTCTTTCTCCTGATTTATTTTGTTCTCTACATCCTGACCGCTGCTAGGAGGCCTGTATGCAATTCCCATCAGGGACTTTTTTTTTTCCCTTTACAGTTATTAAACTCTATCTACGCCTTCTGACTCTATATCACTTTTTGCTCTTGATTTAACTTCCTTTCCTACTAACAGGGCAAGCCAACCCCATCTGCCCATCTACCTGTCCTTTCAATAGAACGTATATCCTTGGAAATTTAGTTCCCGGCCCTGATACCCTGGCAGCCACATCTTTGTGATATCCCACAACATCTTATCCACTAATTTCTATCTGTGTTAAAAGTTAATTTATGTTGCTTGTATACTGTGTGAATTTAAGTACAACACTCTCAGTCCTCTACAGACTGACCTTCCTTCACTTTGTCGTTTCCTTATCTGCTGTGCCTGAAGTTAGATTCCTGACCCTTTCCACCCTGCGGCATCATCAGAGATATGGGCTCAGATATGATGAACTTGACCCAACTCAACTAGACCAAAAGGATTTGGCAGCACTACCTAAACAAGAGCTCTCCTAGTGAAGGTTTAGCCCTCAACCAGTAGTTTTTATTTATTCATTCAGAGGATGTGGGCATTATTTTCTCAGCCAGCATTTATTGCACACCCTAAATTGCTCAGAGAATAGCTGAGAATCATTGCTGTAGGTCTGGAGTCACATGCAGGCCACACCAGGTAAGGATGGCAGTTTTCTTTCCTTAAAGCACATTAGCAAACCCTAACTCCAGATTTTTTTTTGACTGGATTCAAATACCATCATCTACCATGGTAGGATTTGAACCCAGGACACCAAAAAATTACCTGGACTTCTGGATTAATTATCTAGTGATAATACCACCAAGCCATCCCACCCACTCTGATACAAACCCCCCACCCTCACAATGAATTCCATTCCTAAATTCCACTATAAAATAGATTAACTGGCCATTCATCTCATTGCTGTTTGCGCATATTTTACTCTGTTCAACTGTCGCCTGAGTTTAATCAAGAATCTCATTGAATATAATGTGCTTTGGGATGTCTTGAGATTGTGAACAGAACTGCATGAACATAAGTTCTTTCCTTCTTTCTAATTTGCTATTTTGTATAGGTTAATTCTAACCCGCCCGCGAATTTTTGTCATAAAGTGCAGGCAATTTGTTTAAATGCATGGTCCCTATGAATATTTTTTGTGGGTGACTTAACTTAAAGGAGCCAACTTGCATGTGCACTCTCTATGAATTTTCAAGTTGATGTTCAGTCATCCAGTGCTGCTTAGAGGGAATTTTGGGCATTTCTTCTTTTGACATGTTTCTCACTCCAGCTCTAAATGTCCCATCCAATACTTTATCTCTTCTCTATACCATAATGTTAAAATCAAGATTTATTGCCTAGATTTCTAGAGTAACTAATTATTTTCTGGAACTTCAAATCTAGAAGGTTTTACCTTGCTCAGATTTATATTTGAAGTCTTAACACATCTCCATTGAGACCCAGGATCACCTACCTTCTTTTCCTCATCCATTTCAAGCCTCAGTGATGTGCTGTGTTGGTTCTGAGTCTTTCACTTAGATTTCATACTAAAAGTAAATTTCAATCAAGTTGGATATTTACAAAAGAAGCAAAATGCTGCAAACTCTAGAGGTCTGAAACCAAAATAGAAAGTGCCAAGTTAGCATTTTGAGTTCAATATAGTAATAATGAGATATAATATTGTTATGTAACATTAACTCTGTCTCTTTTATAGATGCTGCCAGACCTGATGAGAATTTCCACTACTTTCTATGGATTCTTTTAGCATTTGTCTGTACACAATGAAGAGGGGATAAGTTAGCTAGACGGCTGGCCTACAATGCAGAATGATGCCAACAGTGTGGGTTCAATTCCTGTGCTGGCCAAGGTTACTGTGTAGGAGTCTGCTTTCAGTATATTAATATGTGAAAGGAGGAACTGCCAATGATTAACCTGTGCCTAGAATTCCATGGATAATATTTATAACAAATGAACAGGAGATGGTATTTGATATAGCACATCATTACTAACTATATATTTGTGATGAATACCAACTACTTAGTTATTAAGTCCCCACTTTCTTTCCCTAAATTAACTGTAGGTAAATAAGCGTCCCTTGTACTCAAATAAAAGGAAGTGGTACAAGATAACATTGGATCCATTGAATCAGAAAATCCTCATAAATTATAAGTATCATTTTTAACAAATGTGTGTTTGTAAAACAGCGGTGGCTTCATTGAATTTCTGGGTCATTCTTTTCATAAGAATCTTTTTATAGGAATTATGTGCCATACAGTATATACAAGATATTCCACAATAACAAATATGTATCCAGACTTTTCTGCAGTGTTCTACACTGGTTTCAAGTTTAACAGCGGGCATTTAAATTGATGATTTGTACAATTCACTTTATTAAAAAAAAAACTTTTTGCTGTTAAACCTCACTCTGGCATACTTTGGCAATTTCTCGCACACAAGTTGGTCACACCCAAGGTACAGAAAGATAAATGGGTGACTGCTAATTGGAGCAGTCAGTCTGTGCAGGAATCTCCTATAGCTGTCCCTCTGTCAAACAATTATTCTATTTTGGATACGGATAAGTGGGAAGGCCCATCAGGTGACAGCAGCAACACCACGGCTGGCCCTGCTGTACAGCGGGAAGGGACAAAGCATTGTAGAGAAATAGTAATTGCAGATTCAATAGTCAGGGGCATAGACAGGCACTTCTGTGGCTGAGAGAGGGACTCCAGGATGGTATATTGCCTCCCGGGTGTCAGGGTCTTGGATGCCTCTGAGTTGGTACAGGGCATCCTGAAACGGGACAGTAAACAGACAGAAGTCATTGTCCATATTGACACAAATGACACAGATAGGAGGACTGACAAGGTTCTGCAAAGACAATTCAGGGATTTAGGTAGTAAACTAAAAAAGCAGGACCTCTAGAGCAGTAATCTCAGGATTACTCCCCATGCCACGTGCTACTGAAGCTAGGAACAGAGACACAATATAATTGAATATGTGGCTAAAAAAGCTGGTGTAGGGGAAGGGCTTCAGGTATGTGGATCATTGGGATTTCTTCCAGGGTAGCTCGGACCTGTACACGAAGACAGGTTGCACCTAAACTGGAGGACCATCAATATCCTGGCAGGGAGATTCTATAGTGCAACTAGGGATGGTTTAAACTAGTGTGGCAGGGGGTGGGAACCTGAACAGCAGTTCAGTAGTGAAGAGACTGAGGAAGAGCTTGAGACTAAGGCAATTATAGCTAAGAGGAAGAGCAGTCAGGGAAAGGTTGATGAACTCAGCAGAACTTGGACTGTATTTGCTTCAGTGCAAGAAGTATAACAGGTATGGTGGATGAACTTGGAGCCTGGGTTAATGCATGCAATTGTGATGTTCTGCTTTCAGAGAAACATGATTGAAAGAGGGACAACACTGGCAGCTTAAAGTTCCAGGATATCGATATTTTAGATAAGACAGAAGAGAAAGCAAAGAGGTAGGGGAGTTGCATTACTGGTTAGGGAGCATATTACAGCTGTGTTGAGGGAGGACACCCTGGAGGGCTCTTACAGCAAGGCATTACGGGTACAGCTCAGGAACAGGAAAGATGCTGTCACAATACTGGGATTGTACTACAGACCTCCTAGTTACCACCGGGAGATAGAAGAGATATGTAGTCAGATTCAGGAATGATGCAAAATAACAGAGCTGTTGTGGTGGTTTATTTTAACTTCCCCCATATTGACTGGGACTCCCTTAGCATTAAAAAGAATCCAACTGGATTCTACAAATACATTAAAGACAAAAGAGTAACAAGGGAGAGGGGGAGGGATGTAGTCATGGTAACGAGGTTAGCCAGGTGGACCTCATAGAATGTGAGTTTCCTGATTGCGGCTGTTAATCTGGTCCAATCTGGGAGCCCTGGCTGACAGATAAGAACAGGGGTGTCAGACATCCTGTTCACTCTGAGAGCTGGATCTAAGGAAGCCGGACCAGTGTCCACTACTTTCCATGTGTAAATAAAGAGTAACTTGGTGACAGGATACCTGCCTCTGTGGAGTTATTTCACAAACGATATAATTGGGGCTGACTGGTGATGTATATAAAAGATTGCTGCACTTTAGGAGATAATGTCTTTGAGAGAAGGCATTAAGCTGAGCCCCTGTGTGCAACCTCAGTTGGATATACAAGGGCTGAAGAAGAGCGTAAGAGTTCTGTCAGTGTACAGTTCATGTACGTTTGGCAAATTAACTTTCTTACTTGTATTCTTCTCTTTTCCCTTGCCTGCATTTCCTGAGGTTATGAAAGACATTACTTAGATGTATTTGTTATACGTGGAATGATAACTCTTTTAACAGAGTCTGAGTCTACATTTTAATGAGATCTTTATTTCATTTAATCACACTCCATAAAACTCTCACCCTGCTGCTCACTAGCTCACTGTATTTATACAACAAATTCACATCCAATTAAACTCTAAAATATCTATCACCTGTTCCCTTTGTCCATCATGCCACAGGCATTTTTTCAGACCATTTCAGACTATGTAACATTATTAAAATATTAATTTTAATTCTAAGTGGCAACAACTTTAAAAAGTGACTGAAATGACTTATGATCTTGTTTTCTTTTCTGTCACAGAACATTTACTTCACAAAGATCAAAGATCAAAGGACAATACAGCACAGGAACAGGCCCTTCGGCCCACCAAGCCTCCACCGATTCCTGATCCTTATCTAGACCCGCTACTTATTGCCCATACACAGTTTCTATCCTTCCGTTTGCTTCCCGTTCATATGTCTATCAAGACATGCCTTAAACATTGCTAATGTGCCTGCTTCCACCACCTCCACTGGCAGTGCGTTCCAGGCACCCACCATCCTCTGTGTGAAAAAATTCTTCCTGCACTTCTCGCTTAAATTTTCCCCCTCTCACCTTGAACCTGTGGCCTCTTGTAGTTGACCTTTCCACCCTGGGAAAAAGCCTCTGACTATCCACCCCGTCTATCCCTGTCATAATTTTGTAGACCTTTATCAGATCGCCCCCTCAGCTTCCTTCTTTCCAGAGAAAGCAATCCAAGTTTCTTCAGGAACAAAAACAGAAGTTGCCAGAAAAGCTCAGCAGGTCTGGCAGCATCTGTGAAGAAAAAAATCGGAGTTAACATTCTGAGGAAGGGTTACCGGACCCAAAACATTAACACTGATTCTTTCTTCACAGATGCTACCAGACCTGCTGAGCTTTTCCAAGTTTATTCAATTTCTTTTCATAACTAAAACCCTCCAGAGGAGGCAGCATCCTGGTAACTCTTCTCTGCACCCTCTCCAGAACATCCACATCATTATGATACTGCAGCGACCAGAACTGTGGGCAATATTCCAATATGGCCTGAGTAAAGTTTTATACAACTGTAACATAACTTGCCAACTTCTATATTTTATGCCCTGGCCAACAAAGACAAGCGTGATGTATGCCTTCTTGGCCACCTTATCCAACAGTGCTGCCAGTTTCAGAAATCTGTGGACCTGTATCTCTAGATCTCTCTGTATGCCAATGCTCCTAAGGGTTCTACCATTTATTGTATAATTCACACCTGAATTTGATCTTCCAAAATGCATCACCTCGCATTTGTCTGAATTAAATTCCATCTGCCATTTCTCTGCCCAAATCTGCAATTTATGTATATCCCGCTGTATCCTTCGACAATCCTCCTCATTGTCTGCAAATCTGCCAATTTTGTTGTCATCTGCAAACTTTCTAATCAGACCACCTACATTTTCCACAGATAATTTATATATACTACAAACAACAAAGGTCCCAGCACTGATCCCTGCCGAAAACCACTAGTTACTGATCGCCATTCCGAACAAAAAACCCTTCCACTGCTATTCTCTGTCCTCTAAGACCATGCCAGTTCTATATCCATTTAGCCAGCACGTCCCGGATCTCATGAAACTCTACCTTTTCTACCAGCCTGCCATGAGGTACCTAATTAAATGCCTTTCTAAAATCTATTCAGACAACATCCACTGTCCTTCTCTCATCAATCAGTCTGTCACCACCTCAAAAAACTCAATCAAATTGGTAAGACATGACCTTCCCTGCACAAACCCATGCTGCCTATCACTAACAAGTCCATTTACTTCCAAATGTGAATTAATCCTATCTCTCAATATCTTCTCCAACAGCTTCTCCATAACTGACATCAGGGTCACCACCCTGTAATTACCTGGATTATCTCTGTTCTTAAAGAAATGAACAACATTGGCCATTCTCCAGTCCTCTGGAACTTCACCTGAGGCTAAAGAGGATGTAAAGATATCTGTTAAGGCCCCAGTTATTTCCTCTCTGGTCTCCCACAGTATCCTGTGATAGTTCTCATCCAGTCCTGGGGACTTGTCTACCTTAATGCATTTCAAGACATCCGACACTTCGTCCTTCATTATGTTGACCTGCCCAAGAGTATTCAAACACCTTTCCCTAACATCAACATTCCTCACATCCTGCTCTTTGGTGAATACCAATGTAAATACTCATTAAGGATTTCACGCATTTCCTCTGGTTCCACGCATAATATCCCTCCTTTATCCTTGAGTGGGCCTACTCTTTCCCTAGCTACCTCCTTGCTCTTAATATATGTATAAATGCCTTGGGATTCTCCTTAACTTTGTTGACCAAGGACATTTCATAATCCCTTTTAGCCCTCCTAACTCCCCGTTTGAGTTCTTTCCTACTTTCTCTATATTCCTCAAGGACTTCATCTGTTTTTAGTTGCCGAGACCTTAGATATGCTTCCTTTTCTTTGACTAAGCTAACAAATTCCCTTGTCACCCAAGGTTCCAGAATGCTGACATTCTGTCCTTCATTTTCATAGGAACATGCCTGTCCTTTACTCGAATAAACTTACCTTTAAGAGACTCCCACATATCAGATGTGGCTTACCCTCAAACAGCGGCTGCTAATCCACATTCTCCAATCAGACAGTCTGATTCAGTTACAGTTAGCCTTTCCCCAATTTAAAACATTCATCCAAGTCCACTCTTGTCCTTATCCATAGGTGTTCTTATCCTTATCCATAACTTACGGAATTAGGGTTAGGTCAGCAGCATCTCAGAAGAAATTCATCCTCTTCTTCAGGCAGTTAAAAGCTTCAAGGCTGCGACATCGGTTGAGCACATCTCAGACTCCTTGGTTTCTTTGACGCGAGATGGAGGGGGAAAGCCCATGTGTTCTGGAGCAGTCGGAAAGGCTGTCAAGGAGCCAGGCACATTTTGCTCCTGTCCCGTTTGTGAGTTTGCAGCTTTCATTTGGTCCACATGCTTGTTCGAGAGTGCCTCACCAACCCAAACTTTGTACGCCTTGGTACCTGACCTCACATCGACCATGTCCCTTACTCACACAGGGCCATTTCCTTGGTATCAGCACAAAATCTTCATTCCCTAAAGTAAACTGTCCCCCTCACTTGGAGGTGTCTTGTGTCTGACATTGGCATTCCTGATGCCATTTCAGGAACGTCCAGGAAGATCAGATTTAACCTGGTGCGGAGTCATCTCCCCTTAGCAACTCTGTTGTAGTTGCATCAGAGGTGGTCTGATAATCAAATAGGAACCCGGACATGTTGATATTGAGTGAAGCTGTAGGCTGTTTCTTTAAGCCAGCCTCCAAAGTTTGGACTACTCTTTTCGCCAGATCATTGGACGATATATGCCGAATGCCACGTAACTTTAGGAAACATCCGGAATTCACTGCTAGTAATTGGATGGCCCATGGTCTGTGACCAACACTTTTGGGAGTCCGTGTATTGCAAAAGATACTCTGAGCTTTTCTATCATCATCCCCATGTTTGGTGAATTAACCCGATGCACGTTCAACCACTTTGAGAGGGTGTCCGCAATGACTGAGAATGTTGAGGCTATGAAAGGCCTGGCATAGATGATGTGTAACCGAGTCTAGGGTTTACCTAACCATTCCCATGAATGTGAGGGAGCTGCTGGCAGTAATTTTTGTCCTTGTTGGCACTCTGGGCACAACTCTGCCAATGTGGCTATCTCTGCATCCAATCCTGGCCACAGACATAACTTCTCACCAAAATCTCCATTTTGGACACTCCTGGATGACCCTGGTGGAGTTCAGCCAGTATCTGATGGTGACCTTTGCACAGGACAATCACCCTTGCTCCCCATAATAAAATACCATCCTGTACGGTGATCTGGTCTTGCAGAAAGGTTTCAATTCTGGTTGCGATGGCCCAATTATTTCCACCATCACCACAAGCTGTTTTAGTTTTGCCAGGACCGGATCTTTTAATGTCCACAGCCTGACATTGCCAGCAGTGACCAGAAGGGTGTCCAGAAAGTTTGAAACCAGAACGGACTCTTCCAGTGGTGGCACCACCGATGGAGTATCTGCCAGCAGGAGGCGGCTCAAAGCATCCGCATTTGCTACTTGGCTTCCCGGATGGTGTTCCGTCTTGTAATTGTATGCATTTAGAATGAGAGCCAACCTCTGACTTTGACCTGAAACTACGGGCAGCACAGCCTTGTACTCATTGAGTAGCCCTAGCAGGGGCTTGTGGCCTGTCGCTATTACAAATTTATGTCTGTAAAAGTATCAGTGGAACTTTCCCACTGACCATAAAACCTTTCTTCTATCACTGGGTGTATTTGTGCTCTGCATCAGCCAAAGTCCGGGAAGGACATGCTATTGGGCTTTGGTCTTCATTGGGTGATCTGTGAGCCAACACTACCCTGATACCATACGGGGAGGCATCACATATCAGCACCACATTTTCCTTGGGATCATAGTGCTTCTTCATTTCCCTAAAGGCTACACCTTAGCTATGAGCCCATTTCCAAGGCTGACCCTTTTTCAATTGCTGATGTAAGGGTGCCAGGATGAAAGCTAGGTTATGTATGAACTTTCTGTAATAATTCACAACCCAAGGAAAGACGCAAGCTCCAAAACAGACATGGGGACGGGGTACCTTTGATCCCCCTCACTTTATCTTGCAACAAGTGTAACCCAGTCTTGTCGACTCTGTAGCCCAAGTACATAATGTGGGTGCCCAGAACACACATTTTTTTCCCCTCTAAGGCATATGCCTGCCTTGGAGAAATGTCTAAGTACGATGTCCAAGTTCTTTAAGTTCTCTAAATTGCTGTTCCCTGTTATTAACATGTCATCCAGATAAATGGCGACCTGGGGTAGACCTTGTAAAATGTTCTCCATTATCCACTGACAAATGGCACAGGCTGATGATACCCCAAATAGCAGTTTCAGATATTGGTACAAACCCTTAGGAATATTTATCGTACCATACTTCTTGGAATCCTCCTCTAACCACAATTACAAGTATGCACGGCTCATGACAGCGTCATGTAGAACAGACCACTCCCCCATCAGCTTTGCGTATAAATCCTCAACGCATGGGGTATTTATCCAGCTGCAAAAGGCGGCTTACTGTTTGTTTAAAACACAAAGGCAAACTGGTCAGAGATAAAAGGTACTGCAGATGCTGGAGAATCCGAGATAACAAGCATGGGGCTGGATGAACACAGCAGGTCTGATTGAAGGGTTTAGGCCCGAAACGTCAAGTTTTCCTGCTCCTATGATGCTGCTTGACCTGCTGTGTTCATCCAGCCCCATGCTTGTTATCAAGGCAAACTGGTCCATCGGGCTTCACGATTGGTACCACCTGAATTAAAATTGGGTTTAATATTTCAGTTGTGAAAGATCAAGTACTATTGAGAATATTAAGCAACCAGAATCTGACGATACAGATAATAACAAAAGAAATAGGAACAGGAGTAGAGAGATAAAAGGTACTGCAGATGCTGGAGAATCCGAGATAACAAGCATGGGGCTGGATGAACACAGCAGGTCAAGCAGCATCATAGGAGCAGGAAAACTTGACGTTTCGGGCCTAGACCCTTCATCAGAAAAAATCAGGAGTAGGCCATTTGGTGTCTCAAGCCTGCTCCTCCATTCAATAAAATCACGATTGATCTGATTATGTCTTTAACTCCACTTTCCGAACAGACATTCGTAACCCTGGACTTCTTTTTAAGTCAAAAGTGCATCTTGAATATATTTAATGGCTCAACCAGCATTTGTTGCCTGGGGAAGTAAATTCCAACTTTCTGCGTTAACAACCCACTGAGAAAAGAAATTCTTCTTATTTTGAAACTGTGGCCCTAGTTCTAGATCCTCTCAAGAGGGGAAATATTCTCTCGGTATGTTTCCTGTCAAACCCTGTCTCAATCTGATATGTTTGAGCAGATCACTCTCTGTGCCTCGATATTTCACTTTAATAAGCTGTTGGCTATGTCCACAAGCTGTTCAAATTTTTGAACTTGAGCCCTGAATTTAAATGATGCCAGCGCACAGCCTTACTAAAGACATCAACATAGCAAATGCGTCTCTTCTAATTTGATTATTAATCTCCATTGTTGTAATTAATTATGAGTAAATTAACCTTCACATATCTCATTTCAAGGCTATTCATGTGGAGGACAGTCAGCGAATCACAACACACCAGTTTACTTTACCCAAAGATGTGCAGTAATCAGGCGCATTCTAATCCAGAAATATTCAATAAGTTGAACATTTCAAGGTTAGTCTGCTAATTTAATGGCCTTGAGATGCATTAAAATCAAAGTTAATTATTTCATTTCTAAATTATTAATAATTCATACCATAGTCTTGGAATTCCATCATAAAATTGGCTAGCTTTTCCCTGCAATATCACCCACTTCTGTGCCCTCTTCAGCCCATTTGCTGCTGTAATCCTCATTCATCTCCTTCTTCTCTTAATAGTTTGATTGTTCTGCTGGCCAGTCTGTTGCTCTACAACTCCCACCACCTACTCCCCACCCTCAGATCCACTAAACCTTAGCTCCAGGTTGACACTATCTGTGCCCTTAAATGAAGGAAGTCCCATACATCTATCACATCATAAAAAATAAAACAATAAACTTTGAATGCTGATAATCTGAAACAAGATCAGAAATTGTTGGAGAAAGTCAGCAGGGCTGGTAGCATCTGTGGAGAGAGAGCAGAGTTAATGTTTTGAGTCCAGTGACTCTTCTTCAGGATATCAATCATCTATCACTCCATTACTGACCTACATTCTTTCCAACTCCCTAAAGCTTTCAATTCAAAATTTGCATCTTTATGACTAAATCCCTTGAAGATATCACCACTCCTTTTCTTTGCAACCTCTGCTAGCCTCACACTACCTTTCAATTATGTGGTTCCATACTCTCAAATGCTTTCCCTAAAATTCTATCTGTCACGAAGCGCCTCTCTAAAAGGGCCCTGAGTTGTATCATGCGAAATGAATACGTTAATGATCATACTATTCTGACATCAAGGAAACGTGTGATTAGGACTCGAAGAAGATAAAATGGAAACATCGTACTAGAGACTTACAATCAGCAAAATTACATGAGAATATTAATAAAGAGTTTATAGGACTTGCTAAGAATGGAGAACATTACCCTTAGACAAGGATAAGATTGTGATGCAGCAGATTCAGAGGAAGAGCATTCTAGCTAGATGCAGCAGCATAGAGAGTGCAGCACAGACACCCACTGACCAAAAGAACCCATGTTAAATAGAATCCATGCTGGGACAACAACGCAGGCTGAGGTCAATGGGAGTAGTGCATTGCATAGGTAAGATTGAGATAGCTTAAACCTTACTAGCATCAGCATTCATTCAAAGCATCTACCATTGAAATTGTGATCATTCTATTCCCTCTATTCCATCCCTACTTCTACCTAATTCACGTTTTTTAATGTCCATTAATTTCTGAGTATATCTCTATTACGTACCTCGGGACTTTTTTCTACATTGAACAGCCAGCACAAATGCAACTTTTGATGCTGAGGTACATGCCTCGCTTCCATTTTTGTTCAGGTCACATGATTTGATTGCAGTAACCTACCAATGGCTACCATGACAAGCTTGCTGTCAAGAGAAACAAGTGACATGTTTGTGGATTTCTTCAGGTCACTGTGTGAGTCAATTTCAGAAATGTAGCAGGAAACTTTCCCCTGAATGTATTTGGATACATCTGGGACTCATGAACTCTGACTAAATAAATGCCTTTAAAAACAAGGAGGAGGAGAAAATCGATGAAAAATTGAATAAGCTAATTTTATGTAATATTTTTAACATTTTCCTGAAGAAAATCGGGCTTGCCTTTTCATACTTTGCAACAACCCATTGTTGGTATGCTGTCTGCAGGCTGATAAAACCAATAGAGCGCTCAATTAGTCAACCCAAGCTTGATTACTAGTCTGCTCATGGCTTCCTAAGATGTAAGTTTTCCAGCCTTAACCACGTAAATTTGGATATAATTGCCAGAGTAGAATCATTTGTTGCACCTTTTGAAGACGCCTCCCGATGGATCAACTAAAAATTGAAGCAAAAAGAAGTGGCAGGAGTAAACCTGACCAGGGAGGGATGCTCTGGCACAAGAGGTTAAGCCAAGGCTAAGTTGGTTCAATGGTTAGCACCGCAGGCTCACAGTACCAGCGACCTGGGTTTGATTCCACCCTTGGGCAACCGTCTGTGTGGAGTTGGCATATTCTCCCCCATGTTTGCGTGGGTTTCCTCCGGGTGCTCCAGTTTCCCCCTACAATGCAAAGATGTGTAGGTTAGGTAGATTGGCTGTGCTAAATTACCCATAGTGTCCAGGGATGTGCGGGTTAGATGAATCAGCCATAAGAAATGCAGGGTTAGGGGAATGGGTCTGGGCAGGATGCTCTTCAGAGGCTCAGTGTGGACTCGGTGGGCTGAATGGCCTGCGTCCACAATGTAAGGATTCTAAGAGGAACAGCACAGAAAACGTGGGATTTTAGATAACACTTGAACTTCTATTAATATGTTAAAATTATCTTGATGTCATTAAATATTAACATTCGGAATCCATCATCATGTCCATGCTGTATTTTAAATAAACTGCTTTGAAACATCCTTGCAGTAAGTTGGATTTCAATAACAACTACTGGCTAGAAATAGGAAATAAGATTAATTTATTTAATTGCTGTTAATATGCAAAATGGAAACTGCGCAAAGATAATAAATCAATCTTTTTGAATTCCTGAAAACATACATCACAGTGAATGAAAATGTTAATGACTCATCACCACATAAATAGATAAAATGCAGAGAGTTAAACTGTTGGTCTTCAAACTTTGAACCTACAGAGGTGATTGCTCCTTGTACCTAGCGTAGTTTGTGTCAGATACCTTTGCCGTAGGTCTCTCCCGCTGAGACAACGTTCATCATGGAAGTTCTGCTTAGTGCAGTCATTATCAAAAGTTTTCCCCTATTGTTAATTTAATATGCTGTGAACTTAATGGAGAGAAAGTGCTGACTAAAAGTGGTTGGCCACGGGAAAGAATTTGATAAAATCTCAGTCATAAATGATGCATATGTGGAACCAGTTATACAATCTGACGTTCATTTAAAAGTATTGGAAAATAGGAACGGGAGATTTTACCCTCCAGCTTGTTCTGACTTTGAATTTGATCATGGCTAGCCTGAATACAGTTTCCTTTACCCATCTCAGTTGCAATTTTCATGATACCTTCATTTAAGGAAAACATAACTATTACGACCAAAATTTAACGTCCCCCCATACCGCCACCTGCAATCCCCCATCCCCTCTCTGTGCAGCAGGTGATGAGGAATGTAGTGGGGCAGGGAGGTCAGAATGGTGGAGAGTCTGTTGCCCCTCTGCTCCTTCTCAACTCAGGCAGAAGAGAAGAACGAAGTCAACCCAGCGATCTCCCTATGGAGTTACGGTGGTGGGAGGGGTCACCTTATGCTCTTTAGAAGGCCCATTAGCAACATGGGTTACTACCTCTGAGAGATCCCTCTGACCCTTAGTCAAGCTCCATAACCCCACCCTTTTCACCAGGACCTGTCTGATAGCTGGGCTTAGCTGGCCTGTCTCCTTCATGTTTCTTCTGGGACCTCCAGTGTTACAGTTGCAGGCCTCCTGCAATTGAAATTGCAGGAGGACTGCAACTGCAACATGACCACTGCTCCAAATACACTGCCAGCCTATCTTGGAGCTAGTTTCTTTGCTTTTAAAGATTTGGGAAGCTCAATGATGAGAAGGCAAACCTTCTGAGAGGCATTTAATTCCATTGGGAATGCTGGAAACGTGTACAACAGGATGGCTGCCTGGTTTCCAGAAGGTGAGCGGGTCACCTTGACATAGCCTTTAAATTCAGCCCTAGGTTTGTGAGAAATAACCCTCATTAACAGCATTTACCATTGGAGCTTTAATGTTTTATTACTAGAATTCACTGTTCACTTCTTCTCATCAATGGCAACCATTATTAACTCTAGAAACTGTAGGTGGATGTTCACAAGGGCCTTCATTTATCATTTCAACACTTCTTTTGCCCGGTTTTAAAGCAGCCTGAATATTCAATTACTATGCTTCCTGTCAGCAACAAAATAGGAATAATATAGTCATTTAGACGACATTATACAAACTGTGGAATCAGACCAAAACAGCATTAGCATACTACACACTTCTGTCTGTCTTCTTGAATGACTAATGTTCCTGTTTGGCCTTTTTCATGACTTAATGTAACTTCACAGATATGAAAAATGACTTTGGCTAAAATGATTCAAAAATATTCATTCAACATGTCTGTCATGAGCGAAATATTTTAAACGCTGGGGTGCAAGGCAATCATGGGCAATCTTCGTGCTATCTTCCTAACTCCATTATTGTGCTATGCAAACCATTGGTAAACATCCAGCTGAGTGGTAGCATGCTCAGCAGAGACCCAGTTCATCCACGCTTAGCACTAATGGAAGGTAGCCTGTACTTTTTAAATGTGAAAGTGAATTATATCTGCACCAGAAGTGCCTGGGAGAGATTTTCTGCAAAGGAAGAAATGTACAATGGAGCAGTAAGCCTGAGGAAGGGTTCTCAGGTTCTCAGATGAAGCTGCTGGTGGAAAGAGGTGAGATGTCATCTTTCTGTAGGGAGCCAAGAGGCTGTCCAGACAAATACTTTGAAGGGAATGGAAGTTAACTGACGCAGAGGTCACTTGCAATGTCAAGCCCTAAGACCGTAGGACTTTTTTTTGTTATTCACTTGTGGGACATGGGCATCGCCGGCCGGGCCAGCATTTATTGCCTTCTTGAACCATTGCAGTCCATGCACGGTAGTTAGGAATGAGCTCTGAGGAAGGGTCACTCAACCCAAAATGTTAAGCCTGATTTCTCTCCATAGAAGTCACCAGACCGGCTGAGCTTTTCCAGCAATTTCTGTTTTTGCTTCCGATTTACAGCATCCGCAGTTTTTTTTTCAGTGTTTATGCTGTCTGAGGATGTTTGGTGAATTTCTGCAATGCCTCTTGTGGGTGGCACATACTACTGGTACTGAGCATCTGTGCTGGAGGGAGTGGATGCTTGTGGATGTGATGCCAATCAAGTGGACAGTATTGTCCTGGATGGTGTTAAAATTCTTCAGTGTTGTTGGAGCTGCACCCATCCAAGCATGTGGGGAGTATTCTGTCACACTCCTGACTTGTGCTCTGTAGATATGGACACTGACTTTTGGGAGTCAGGAGGTGAGTTACTCATCACGTGTTCCTAGCCTTGACCTACTCTTGCAGCCACTGTATTTATATGGTTTGTTCAGTTGAGTTTCTGATCAATAATAACCCCTAGGATGTTGATAGCGATGGATTCAGTGATGGTAACACCATTGAGTGTCAAGGGACAGTGGTTAGATTGTCTTTTGTTGGAGATAGTCATTGGCTTCGTTTGTATGGCGTGAATGTTACTTGCCACTTGTCAACTCAAGCCTGAATATTGTCCAGGTCTTATTGCATTTGAATATGGACTGCTTCAGTATTTGAGGAGTTGCGCATGGTACTGAACGTTGTGCAATCATTGGCGAACATCCCCACTTCTGACCTTATGATAGAGGGAAAGTTATTGATCAAGAAGCTGAAAATGGTTGAGTCTAGGGTACTACTCTGAAGAACTCCCGCAGATGAGATGACTGACCTCCAACAACCACAATCATCTTCCTTTGTGCCAGGTATGACTCCAACCAACAGAGAGTTTGTCCCCAACACCCATTGACTCCAGTTTTGCTGGAGTTCCTTAATGCCACACTCAATCGAATGCGCTGTCACCCACTGCTCAATTCACTTCATCCATTTCACTCACTTGCCAAGAACCCTGAGACAGAATATCCCAAGGCCTTGTTTGTCGTAGTCAGTGACTTCAATCAGGTGAACCTCAAGAGTGTACTACCAAACTACCATTAACACATCTCCAGTTCCACCAGGCGGCCAAACACCCTTGACCAATGCTACGCAGCAAAGATGCTTACTGCCCCATACCCTCTCCACACTCTGGAAAATCAGATCACAACGCTGCATTTCTCTCCTAGCTTACAAGCAGAAGTTGAAACGTGAGGACCCAGTACGGATGGTAGAACTGTGCTGGTGTGAGGCAGCAGGGACTGCTTGGAATCAGTGGACTGGTCTATACTCAAGAATTCAGTCGCCAATATAAATGAATATGCCATTACCATTACAGACTTCATTACAAGTGTGTATAAGCCTGTGTGCCAAAGAAGTTAATAAGAAATTTTCCTCAACCAAAAACAATGGATGCACCGGGAAATGCATTGCCTACTGAAATCCAGGTGTGTGGTGTGCAAGTTAGACAACCCTGACCTTTACAGGAAATCCAGACACAACCTCCATAAGGCTATTAGAGATGCCAAGAGACAATACCAGACAAAGCTAGAAACCCAAACTAACCACTTGGATACCCACAATTTGTAGCAAGGCCTACACGATATAATGGGCTACAAAGCAAAGCAGAACTGAATGGCAGCCAAAAATACATCCCTCCCTGATACACTCAATGCATTTTACATTCGTTTCGAACAGTAGATTTTACTGTTACCTCCTCAACAGCCTCAGATGCGCTTGTTCCCTCAGTCACCACTGCAGACATCAGATCGGCCTTTTTGAGAGTGAACACACAAAAAGTGATTGGCCCAGATGGAGTCCCCCTGTTGTGCGCTCAGATCCTGTGAGGACCAGCTGGCAGGATTATTCACTGACATCTTTAACTTCTCCTTACCATGATCCAAAGTCCCTTCCTGCTTCAGTAAGACTACAATCATTCCAGTACCAAAGAAAGCTCATGCAGTATGCCTGAATGACTACCACCCAGTGGCTCTGACCTTCATGATGAAGAAGTGCTTTGAGAGGTTAGTCAGGGCTCAAATCAGTTCTAGCCTGCCAGCCTGCCTTGATCCCTTACAATTCATCTACCATCACAACAGGTCCATGGCAGACACCGTCTCCCTAACCCTACACTCATCCCGGAAACATATGGATAATAAGGATACCTATGTCAGGCTCCTAATTATTGACTACAGCTCCACCTTCAACACTATAATTCCAACAAAATTAATCTCCAAACTCCAAGACCTCGGTCTCTGCTCCACTCTCTGCAATGGATCCTTGATTTCCGGCCCCCAGACCGCAACCAATGAGAATAGACAATAACACCTCCTCTGCGATATTTCCTCAGTACCAGCACCGTGCAAGGCTGTGTACTCAGCCCCTTACTATACTCCCTATACACTCATGACTCAATGGCCAAATTTTGTCCTAACTCCATCTACAAGTTCGCTGACAACAACACTGTTGCAGGCCAGCTCTCAAAAAATGATGAGACATAATACAGGGAAGAGATAGAGTGCTTGGTGGCATGGCGTAAAGATAACTATCTCTCCTTCAATGTCAGCAAAATGAAGGAGCTGGTTATTGACTTCAGGAAGCAAGATGAAGGGCATGCCCCTGTCTACTTCAATAGAGCTGAGGTGGAGATGGTGGAGAGTGTCAAGTTCCTAGGAGTGATAATCAGCAACAAACTCTTCTGGTCCACCCACATTGATGAGACAGTCAAGAAAGCACAACAATGCTTCTACTTGCTCAGGAAGCTAAGGAAATTCAACATGTCCATAAAGACTCTTACCAATTTTTGTAGATGCACCATAGAAAGCATTCTATCCAGATGTATAAATGGCTTGATATGGCAACAGCTCTACACAGAAACGTAAGAAACTATAGGGAGTTATGAACATAGCCCAGTGATCATGCAAGCCAACCTCCCATCCATTGATTCCATCTATACTTCTCGCTGCCTCAGAAGGGCAGCCGACATAATCAAAGACCCCTCTTACCCCGATTATAATCTCTTCTAACCCCTTCCATCAAGCAGAGGATACAATAGCTTGAACAGATATACCAACAGATTCAAGAACAGTTTCTTCCCCACTGTTATTTGATTTCTAAACAGACCTGTCAAATTTTTAGTTTGATGTTGATCTCGCCCTTTGTGCAACTTCTCTGCAGCCCTAACATTGCATTCCTCACTCCGTAATGCACTTTTTTTGCATGATCTGCCTGTACTGCATGCAGAACAAAACTTTTCACTGTACCTAGGTACATGTCACAATAATAAATAAAATAAAATCTGTCAGTAACCTCTAATTCATATGCGTTATCTTGCCTTCACATGCTTAACACTATTACAAGCTTCACACCCACAATTCACAGCTCGTACACATTGGCAGCTGTTCAATCATGACTGCCATATCCTCAAAAATACTGCTTGACACTGACTGCCACACTTCCCTGCAGGACAGGGTTGTGTACAACAGAAGGCTGCAGCAAAGAACTGGAGAAGGACAAGGTTTTAATTCTGATAGATAAGACCATGATATTTTTTCGGGAATTGTGGTTAGAAGCTGCTCAGAGAAGGGTCTCTCGCCTGATTCATTGAATAAAAAGATTATTTTACAAGGAAATGTTGGACAGGTCGGGCTTATATCCATTAAGTTTGGAAGGATTGGAGAAGACTATTATGTAAGATCATGAGGGAACTTGACAAGGGGAATGCTGAAAAGGATACTTCTCCTTGTGGGAGAGACTAGAAAATGGGGGCATGGTTTAAAATGTGTTCTCCCATTTAAGATAGTGATGAGGAGAAGCATTTTCTGTCAGAATGTTGGGAGTCTGTGGAACTCTTCCCTTGAGACCAGTGGAGACAGGATCATTAATTATTTTTAAAGCAGAAGTAGATAGCGTTTTGACTGACTTGATGGGTATTGGGGTAGATGGGAATGTGGAAGTGAAGCCATAATCAGGTCAACCATGATCTTTTGAATCTCAGATCATATATAAGGGACCGAATGGCATCTTCTCCCGAATAGAAACCGAAAGAACTGTGGATGCTGTAAATCAGAAACAAAAATGTAAATTGCTGGAAAAGCTCAGCAAGTCTGGCAATATCTGTGGAGGGAAATCAGGGTTAACGTTTGGGGTGGAGTAATCCTTCCTCTGAGGAGCCCTTTCTTGCCAGAATGGAATGCATAATCAACTTTATCAACACATTAGTGAATCCCACACTGATGCAGGATCTAATTGTTGGTGTCACAATCTCCATTGCAGCAAAAATAACTTCCTCAGCAGTACATGGCTGTGTTGGTAACACTCCCCATCTGAGTCAGAAGGCTGTGGGTTCAAGTTCTGCTGCAACACTGGAATGGAACAATCTAGTACAACACTTCAGTGCATTAATGAATAAATGGTGAACTTCATTGTAGTTTAAACAAATATATTTAGTTGCATTACAATCAAGAAATAGTACCAACCTTTTGTTTTCTTTACCCAGTCTATCATGAAACCTTCAACAATTAAGAATGAAATCCTCTGCAGTTTAACACTTTCAACTAGCAGCCTGCAATTGTCAGGCATATGCTTTGTTTAATCACAAAAGCAATTAGAGGCCAGAGTTGCGCAAATTGTCAGTAATGGCTGAATTATCTTGATTCAATTCTAAGTAGGATAGTGTTAAAGTATTCAAGACTAGCAGCCATCCAGGTCAGCTTCAGGAGGCATCTGTTATTGTTGCTACTGCCTCTAGCTGAACACTGCTGTTCTCTGACTTAAATATAAAAAAACCTCACACCTTACCCAAAAAGAAACAGATGGCTGATTGCATCATATACTTCCAAGGGATGTGGTGAATACGTTCACATATTCAGATTAGCAGTCAAAAAACAGCAGATCCCTCTTTCAGCTTGTTTAAAGCAAATTGATCATTGGTATTGGTTTTCTGCTTCATTTTCACATTTTAGATAAGGTTTCGCAAGGCAACAAAATAAGGTATTTTTGCCAATTGAAATCAGTCAACTGCTCCTTAAAATGGTACAGATTTTCAGTCACTATAGCCGCACTTCCTTTACCTGCATTGAGAGTCATTGTTTTAAGCATGATACAGATACATTGGATTCAAATTGTTTATTGAAATAATTCAAAAACGGCATGATGTCTGCAATATAGTATTTAAAATGTATCCCCTTCCCTCACTGATTCCCTACCTCCAAAAGATAACAAACGGCTTTTACAGTGCAAGTGTGAGGCCTTAACCGAAATTCAGTTCAGTCTGAAGGGAGTAATTTTCTTTTCCTGTCAACTGCAAACTTAGTTTTGGCAGCCTCTACTATATTTTATTGAATATGATTTCAAAGTTTAAAAATAATTAATCTCAAAGGAGTAGGAAATATGGCTGGTGGTGCGAGAAACACAAATATTCACCCAGGTGGAATAAATGTTGTTCTGATGTGACTAGCAATGAAGGACTATACCGTGTTGCAGCTATCTTTGCAACTTTATTTTTTGCTATGCCTTTGTGATTCCTACATCCTTCCAATCCTGGCATCCCAGAAGGCAAAACTAATAACGTTCATTAGTAACACATCTTGCATTCTTCAAAGTGGAGCTCCAGAACAGCATTTCCATATATTGCTTTTTGTTTTCTCTGGGATTCCATACATCCTCCACTTCTTTTGCTCCAGCATTAGCAAACTTGTCTTTGATTTGCCTAGGATCTGAAAGTGAAATGAAAATTTGACCTAGTTCCAGATGATCATAGGCTCTCCCTCATGACAGAGAAGCAATTGGTTTTGATTTTAACCTGAGGCTCACCACTCCTCAGGTGAGGGGCAAGGTTGAGAAGACAGGACCTTCATGGTGACTTCAGTCAGTATGTGAATTGGACCTGTATTATCGGTGTCATTCTGCATAGTAGACCTAATGTCCGACCAATCAAGTTAACCATTCCTAACTGCATGTAAGCTGCCTACCTCTTTCTCTTCCTTAGGGACATTCCTTAAATCTACACTTTGAACAAGTTTTAGCTCATCTCTTTATGGCTTGGCACCAATTTCTTTCTGATTGCACTGCAGTGAAACTACTCAGGATGGGTAACTACATTCAAGATGCCATTTGTATGGAAGGTGGTTGGCCTGGGGCTCTCCCCTGAAGAACTCCAGCAGTGATGTCCTGGAACTGAGATGATTGATCTCTAAGAACCATAATTATCTTCCTTTCTTCCAGGTATAACTCCAACCAATGGAGAGTTTTCCGCCTATTTCTAATTGACTCCAGTTTTGCTGGGACTACATACCCTGTCAAGTACTGCCTTGGTTTCACGGGCAGTCACTCTCACTCCTCTGCAGGAATTCAGTTCTTTTGTTTAGACCAAGGCTGTAGTGAGGAACAGATATAGGCCATTCAGCCCATTGAGCCTGCTCATTCATTTAATACAACCATGGCTGATCAAGCAATGTAATGCCTTTTACCTACACCAGCCCCATAACCCTTTACTCCACTTGCAATCAGGTATCAATCAATCTCTACTTTAAACATACTCAAAGGCTAAGCTACCTCATCCATCTAGAATAGGGAACTGCAAAGATTCACAACCCTTTGAGTCAAAAAATATCCTCGTCTCAGTGTTACATGGAATCCACTCTTGTTTTTAACCTGTACCTCCTTGTTCTATGCTCCTCAACAGGGAGAAACATCTTATTTGCATTTACCTTGTCTATCCCTTTAAATATTTCAGTGAAATCACTGCTTATTCTTCAAAACTCTAGAGAATACAGGCTCAGTTAGCCCAGTCTCTCTTCATAGAGCAGCCCCAGCACCCTCGGAACTGGTTTGCTGAGGCTTTGTTGTACTTTCTCTAAAGCAACAAGATCTTTCCTGAGGCCAGGAGCCCAAAACTGCACACAGTACTCCAAGTACGGCTCAATCAACAATTAAAGCAATACTTCACTATTCTTGTACTCAAATCCTCGTGATAAAGGTTAACATTGCCTTGGCCTTCCTAATAGCTTGCTGTACCTGCAAGTTAGCCGTCAGTGACTTATCGATAAGGACATCTAGGACAGTGCAGAAAGAGGCCATTTGGCCCACTGAGTCTGCATTGACCCTCCAAAGAGGCTGTCACCTAGACCCACCCTGCATGCAGTTTTTACTGTGTCTCCCCACCTAACCTGCACATCTCTGAATGCTATGGGGCAATTTTTAGCATGGCCAATTCACCTAACCATCTTTGGACATCTATTGGCATCAACTGTTTCAAGATATCACATAGACTGAATCGAATCAGTTGAAGACTGGTATCAGGAGAAGACTGCGATGAATCATACACTTGGCACACTGGCTGGAAATGGTTACTGATGGCAATGGCATTAGTAGTGGAGCAGCAGAAGTATTTGAGCTCCTTTTACTTTACATCCTCATCATTCCTATCTTACCAGTTGATAAATGTTGGGCTAGGACTTGATAAATCAGATTGTTCCAAAAAATTGGTAGAAGTATACCATGTTAGTAACACAATAGAATTTTAACTGTTTGATAACAGTTTCATTTCTCCCATAATAGATAAAAAAAAAGACTCACAATGACAGTGGAGAATGTGCGAGAATGCTTGCTTTCAGGGATTGGCAATAGCAACATCTAGGCAGCATCCTCTAATTGAGGAATACAGTGTACAAACTTTATATTGCTTATTCACCCACACCCTCATAGTGCTCCAGCCAAAAAGCAGCTCTTGCTTACCACTTGCTCACACAATGCACAGACAACCTCCAGTTCTTAAAGACAGTCTGCTCCTCTAAAGGGGAAAATAAATCGGCCAATAGCAGGTGCTGGAACAATGCTGTTCTCATGGCAGTCCAGCAACATGTGGCCCTGTGAATTACTAGGAGAAGTAGCAGTGGTTAAATGGAATTTTTTTTAACTCTTGTGGGGTGTATGCGTAATTGGCTAGCCAGCATTTTTTGCCATCCTGAGTTCCCTTTGAGAAGGTGGTGGTGAGCTGCCTTCTTGAACTGCTACAGTGCATGTGTTGTAGGTAAACCCACAACGCCATTACGGAAGGAAGTCCAGAATTTTGACCCAGTGACAGTAAAGTAACAGCTTTTTATTTCCAAGTCAGGATGGTAAGTGGATTGGAGGGGAACTTGCAGCTGGTGCTGTTGCTATGTATCTGTTGCCCTTGATCTTCCAGATGGAAGTGGTCGTGGATTGGAAGATGCTGTCTGAGGAGATTTTTTTCCTGCATCACATCTTGTAGATAGTACACGCTGCTGCCGCTGAATGTCAGTGGTGGAAAGAGTGGATGTTGTGGATGTAAATGTCAATCCATTGAGCTGCTTTTTCCTGGATAGTTTCAAGCTTCTTGAGTGTTTTTAGAGCTGCATCCATCCAGGCAAGTGAGGAGTATTCCATCCTGACTTGTGCTTTATAGATAATGGACAGGCTGTGGGGAGTCAGGTGAGTTGCTCACTGCAGTATTCCTAGCCTCTGGCCTGCGCTTGTAGCCATTGTATTTATGTGGTGAGTCCAGTTGATTTTCTGGTCAATGGTAATCCCCAGGATGTTGATAGTGGGGGATTCAGTGATGGTAACACCATTGAATGTCAAGGGATGGTGAATAGATTAACTCTTAATGGAGATGGTCTTTGCCTGGCATTTGTGTGGCACAACTGTTACTTGTCACTTCTCATCCCAACTTGTTCTTTCTTAGGAGGACAACATTCATGTTGCTGGCACTGCTGCTCCATCAGTGCTCCTGCTGATGTCTCCCAGCTAGCCAGCTCAGATTGCTGCTCTCCATGTTGAGGTGGTACAATCTAAAACTATGTCTTCAAGATTCAGGACTACTCAAGAGTGCCCTGTAGTGCCAGGTGCAGGTCAGCCCTTTTGAAGCAAAGGCAACATAATGTCACATCCTCTTCCTCCTCTTGAAGTGCCCTCCAAAGGCCTGATGTCAAAGACTGTGCCCTAATATTAGTAATGTTCTGTATGATTGCAGATCACCATGTACTTTGAGATACTCTTTGGAAAGGAATAGTGCTTCAAGTGGCTCAGGCAGTGGAACCATGGTTTCACAATGGCAATGATTTGATCTGTGATGTTCCTGGTGGCAGCTGAGCTATTATTTTACAATGTTGTCCCGAAATGGTCAGTTAGAGGAAGAGAGTCAGGAGCAGGTGTGGAGTGAGGAGCCTTGTCATCAGGCAGCCAGACTTTAGTTCACTGTGATGGCCAGAGGATGAAAAGTATGGCTGACAGGTGATGATGAATGTGTTGTGTCTGCTGCCAAGGTCACTGACTGTACTGCTGTTCATGCAGCTATAATATTTGTGTTTGCAATATATCTTCCTGTTGATTTGCAAACACACAGGGACATGTGTATGAATTCAATGGCATTCTACAACACTGGGAATCCCATTGGTTTGGCAGGACCATTTGCTCACTCCTCATGTTTCTCTCTGGTAAGGGAGAAGACAATGAAGTCCTCTCCCTTTCAATGTATGATCTCTGTCGTGTTCGTAAAGGAGAGTTCCTTGCCCTGATGTGAAGATAGTATGCTTGGTGTCATGGTGCAAAGATAACAATCACTCCCTCAAAGTCAGAAAAACAAAAGAGCTGATCATTGACTTCAGGAAGAAAGGAGGACATGCCCCTGTCTACATCAATGAGGTGGTGAGGGTCGAGAGCGTCACGTTTGTATGTGTGATGATAACCAACAATCTACACTGGACCACCCACGTAGATGTGATGGTCAAGAAGGCAAACAGTGCCTCTTCTTCCTCAGGAGGCTAAGAAATTCAGCATGTCAAATAATAACCCTCACCAACTTTTACAGATGCACTATAGAAAGCATTCTATCTAGATGAATCACAGTTTGGTACAGCAACTGCTCTGCCCACGAACAAAGAAACTATTGAGAGTTGTGAACACAGCCCAGACTATCACGCAACCCAGCTTCCCATTCGTTGACTCCATCTACACTTCTCGTTGCCACGGAAAGGCAGCCAACATCATCAAGGACCCCTCCTAACCTGGTAATAATCTCTTCCAACCTCTCCCATCAGGCAGTAGATAGAAAGGGTTAAGCTCACATGCCAACAGGTTCAAAAACAGCTTCTTCCCCACTGTTATTAGACTGCTGAATGGACCTCTCAAATTTCACAGCTACTGTTAATCTAGCTTTTTGTACACCTCCTGTGCAGCTGTAACTTAGTAAGCCTCGCCGTGTTCAATCACTTTGTGATCTGCATGCCCGTGTATGTTATGATCTGCCTGTACCGCATGCAAAGCAAAACTTTTTGCTGTACTTGAGTACATGTGACAAAAACAAATCAAATCAAATCAGATGCATGATCAATTATAGGAGCTGGTACAGTTCGGCCCATCCTTGAGATGTGTAGCTCTCCCAGACAACACTGACAATCTGAGGTGAAAGCAAAAGAATTGCTCCCTTAAAATCTTTGGTACATGGTCTTCCATGAAGAACGTCCCTCTTCCTCCCTCTGTGCACATTTTCCTACTTCTGCTGCCTGTGCTCCATTTTCAGATTGAAATAATTGCACAGAAGCCGATATCCTGTCACAAAGTCACCCCTTATTTATATGGGCACAATACACTGGCTGTGACCAGTGAGCTCGGAGTCAGTCCCTGAACTGAGTAGGCTCTAAATCCTCCTGTTTGTATTGGTCAGCCAGGGCTGCCTGAATGACTGGGGTTAACAACCCCAATCAAAGATCTCACAGTCAACAAGATGCGCCTGGTTCCAATCACTGCAAGGGTAATGCTGCAACCGAGATGAAAAGCAAGTATATCCCCCATTACTGAAAGCAGCATTTCCACTGACAGGCCAAGCAACTCCTTGTACCTCATTTCAAATTCCAGCACTATACATTTGTATCAAACTCGTGCCAATGAACACAGACTTTGCAACATTATCAAAAGCGTTAGGTGGGAGGTATTCTGTTTAGCCCAGCTAGGGGTATCTGAGGAAGGCTGTTAACAGGGCCCATGAGTCACGAAATGACAGCTAGTATGCAAAATCAACGTTAGGTACTGACACTGACTTCTCCACAGAGAATGTTAGGTACACATTATGTCCATACTACTGCCCGTGTCATCAGTTTGCGCCATGCTGTAAGTGGATGGAAGCAATCCAGATGACAGGTTCAGTCTTGTTTAGCATTGGAACCAATGTCACCAAATTGTACAGCTAGTAAGCCTAATGGTAATCGGAGGTATTTGGTTGTTAGGAAGTTTTAATTATTAATATTAATATGGCTGCCTCTAACGAAAATTCTTTGGTTACCTTCACTCCTGTATTCTTGCCACACCACGATCATTCTCTAGACAGAGTATGGAGATCTATTCACCAACTCCTGCTAACACTGCCGTTTAGCCACTTTCTCAAAGATGTTAGAAAACGAAAGGCCTAGAGTGACTTATCCTCAGATTTTCCCAAGTAACATTGCGTTGGTCGTAATTTCCATGGGAAGATATCAAGCTATAAAACTACATCCCACTACATTCTCAATCCATACAAAGACATATAACCAATTCATTACCAAATGAAAAATATGCAGTGATCTCCTTACCAGATGAATCTCCTTATTAAACTTACTCTTCTTAATAGTTTCTTTGGAAGCTACCAAATTCAGCAAAAAGGTATACGTTCTTTCATAAACAAGAGTTACAGACTAAAACAACAATTAACATTATGTACATAGAACTAAGGATAATAGATATAGGTAATAGATGAACAATATAAGTGCAACATAAAGGATGAAAATGAGTTGGACTTTTGGTGGATGGGCACAATTCAACTCACAGTCTGAGAAGTAGGCACAGTATGGAGGAGGCACAAACACTTGGTGAATGGTCGATATGAATATCATTAACAGAAGTGACTCAGTCCTTAGATATTTCAGATTAAAACAATTGGTAGCCTTCACTTAAAGTAAAATAAGGTCATTGACTGCTGAACTTTCTTGATTCACAATCATGGTAGAGCTTAGAGTAAAATTATTAACTAATTGTTTATACAATTTCAATTGACTCTACTTTCTACATTTCCTAAGGTGTGTTGTTAGAGTTGATCCCATTGTGAATGTTTTGTTGAGTTTCATTAGGTCCATAAATATTAAATCAGTAATGGATTGTTGTATATGCCGTATCTTTAATTTTTCCATACTTTTCATTTAATAGTGAAATGGGAAAGGAGCTAGTTTAAAAGCAAAGGATTGTTGAAGGATTGTTTTACTTATTAAGTGCATGTAAACTGATATTCATCACACGTTCTGCTTACACAGCTGCTTGTTCAAGCAGTATTGGAAACCTAGTTTTCAGATGAGTTAGAGCCAAGGGTTATGTATGATTGGAACTTTGATTGGCAACAAATAGCTGACTGATTTGTGGACTAATCACCCAGTTATCAAAAACAAAAATCTGCATCTTGCCACCAACTATGTGATTGGCTCCAGGTAGTCAAACAGCTTAGATGGTGTGAATATTTTGACAGAAACCATCCGACTTAGAATTAGACTCCCTACAGTGTGGAAACAGGCCCTTTGGCCCAACAAGTCCACACTGACCCTCAGACCATCCCACCCAGACTCATCCCCCTAAAACCCACTTAATCTACCCATCCCTGAACACTATTGGAAATTTAGCATGGTCAACCCACCTAGCCTGCACATCTTTGGACTGTGGGAGGAAACCGGGGCACCCGGAGGAAACCCACACAGACATGGGGAGAATGTGCAAACTCCACACAGACAGTTATTCGAGGGTGGAATCAAACCCAGGTTCCTGTGAGGCAGCAGTGCTAACCACTGAACCACCGTGCTGCCATTCTGGGGGAGAAGGAGCTGTTTTTGCTCTGCAGTAAAAAGGTGTCTCAAGCCTGACCATGGCCAGTTTATTTCCCTTTTCCAATTGTTGTGAGCTGTGACTTTTACTTAAAGACCTCTGTAAGTGTGAAGGGGTCACTGTCTGCACCTTGGAAACAAATGAAAGTATCTGGGAATGGTGATGTGATGCACCATTCTGATCAGCAAAACAAAAATCAAATCGGCAGTCCCTGCTGTGGACAGTGACCACTGAACTGTCTTCCCAGATATTTCCCTCTGCCCATAACACCCTTCTTTTGTGTTTGTCTGTATGTGTGTTTAGAGGGTGTATTTATTGAGGCTTTAGAGTTTTAACAAGTAAAGTTATATGTCAATGGTTTATAATTATTTATCTGGAGTTACAGTCTGTTTGGTTGTAATAAACAGTCATGCTTGTTAAGTGCAGAAACCAGGTCCTTACTTTCTCTCAACGTGGGTCTAAAAAAATGGGTAAGTTGGGGAATTTTGCATCCCTTTCATAAGGCCATAAGACATAGGAGCAGAAATTAGACTTTTCAGCTCATCACGTCTGCTCTGCCATTCAATCACGGCTGATAAGTTTCTCAATCCCATTCTCCTGCTTTCTCCCCGTTACCTTTGATCACCTTGACATCGAGGACCTATCTATCTCTGTCTTAAATATACTCAGTGACCTGGCCTCCACAGCCTTCTGTGGCAATGAATTCCATAGATTTACCACTCTCTGGCCAAAGAAGTTTCTCCTCATCCCTGTTCATCTCTAAAGCTGTGTTCTCAGGTCCTAGTCTCTCCTATTAATGGAAACATCTTCCCAACATCCACACTGTCCAAGCCATTCAGTATTCTGTAAGTTTCAGCTAGATCACCCCTCATCTTTCTAAATTCCATCAAGTATAGACCCAGAGTCCTCAAACGTTCCTCATATGTTAAGCCTTTCATTCCATTCTTTCATTTCAAAATCTTTAACTTTGTGATTACTCAATGAATAGCGGGGCTTGATTTTCAGTGAGTTACCCCAGTGAGGAATAACATTGTAGAGCATATTGATAATTGGTTGGTAGCACAGAACTTAAACATTGCTGAAAGGAGTCATGTCAAAGCGTTTTGTCTTTTACTCATCAGAACTACAACACAAGAAACAGACGTGAAGGAAGGGACACCATTTTTTGAGAAGAGGGTGCTGGTTGGTTGGACTATCATTGGCATAGATGCAGCAAGAACAGTTAAGAGTTAACAGTTTACAATCTTAACCCTCAGACCAAGCAGAATCATGTCAAATAGTGGATATATTTTTCTGAGGAAGAGCACAGTCAGCATGTTGCCCACTGTGAATGATCAGTGTGAAACCAGCCTACGATAGCTAGCTTCTCATGTTGTTCAAATATTTGAGACATCATTTCCTTCCAAGGTAATCTGAGGTAGATTGGCCACTACTCAAGGCCAGGATATAGGTCTTTTCAGGAGTTTTTGTGATATACAGCAAGCGATGGTTTGATCATCAGGTTATCTGTGATCCTTCAGCATAGTTTTGGGACACCATTTCTCAAAATCAAGCTTGCACGGTAAGCAAATGGCTAGGACCTTACTCATGAGGTTTCTAATACAAATGATCACACGAAAGAACCAACATCCATAACACTTGGTGCCAAGCTATTCCCAGTGTATCTCAGATTACCTTGGAAAGGGAAGGTGTTTCAAAAGTCGGAACAATAGGTAAAGCTGATTGTCTCATGTTGCTACAATGCAGTAAACACACAACTGGTTTTCTCCATTAGTTGGATGTAGTTGTCTAGCTGAAACAATATTTTGCTGATAATGGCAATGCATATGCAATATATGAGTTTCAATGTCAGTGCGATGCTAGGTATGTGGGCTGTACACATTAATGCCTGGAGGACAATATTAAACATGTTCCATTAATCATTCACAGTGAATATCATGCTTCTCATGTTCAACCAGCCTGTGCTTGCAAGCCAATCCACCATTAGATACAATTCTGTTATTGGAAATCAGTTACTAAATAATCAAGATTGTGTTAAGAGTTACACTGGAAACCTATTTAAGTTCAGCAGTTGCCTTGCAGTGTGATGCATCTGCACATACTGGAAACTATATATGTAAACACAGGAGCCTGCTTTAGAAGGTAAAAGCTTTGTTGTCGATATACTATACCATTTGCATGTAAAAATGGGTCATAAAGACACCAATCTTTGCTGCAACTACTTGGCAACATTCCTAACAAATCAGAACCTATCTGCTTGCTCTGAGAGTTAAGATTGACAGCTAACAGTTCTTCATGTATCGATGCCAATAATGGCCTAACCAATCATCACCCTCTCTTTTCATGCTGGATAAAATGGTGTCCCTTTTTTCAAGTCTGTTTTTTGCGTTGTAGTTCTGTTTAGGGCAACGCAGAAAGCTTGTTGTCTCTTTTCGTAACAGACACATTTACTGACAGTTCTAAATGGCTGTTAAAGTGTTAGTTGTTCTCTATGTGGTTAGTGAAATGGATGTTTATTTTTACAACTATATGACCATTTAGAAATATTACATTTCTTGGATGGGGTTCATGAATGTCTTTTTTTTCAATATCAAGTGAATCTGACTGTCATTTTTATTTGATTATAAGAATTTTTTTTTTCATTTCGAAGTAGCTGTAAGATGAGATCTGTATAGAGTGAATACCAGGTGATTGGCAATGGAGGAGACATGTACGGCATGCAGGAGACATGGATGGCATAAGGAATATCAGTAAGCTTGGAAACAGAACAGGTGTAAGAGGGCACAAAGAGGGGTCATATGTGAAATGATTCCACAGGGGCTGGTATCCAAGAGTCACCAAGTCACTCTTTATTTACATGTGCATAGTCTGGCTTCCTCAGAGCCAGCTCTCAGAGTGTACAGAACCTCTAATACTCCTGTTTATATCTGTCAACCAGGGCTCCCTGATTGGACCAGATTACCAACCCCAATCAGAGAACTCATATTCTATGAGGCCCACCTAGCTGACCTTGTTACAATCACTACTATAAGCAATGGGTGGTATGAGGGATTATAAGGGTATAAAGGAGCATGGGGCAGACTTGATTGAAAGACTGATTGATAGATTTATTGTCATGTGTACTGAAGTACAGTGAAAAGCTTTGTCTACGAGCAGTACAGGCAGATCATAGTAAGCAAGGATGTACAGTTCAAAACAACTTAGAAGTACAGGTTACATTGCAGAGGACATGCGCTAGGCGAGATCAACATTAGCAAGATCAATCATTATTTGAGTCCATTCATCTGTCGAATAACAGCCAGGAAGAAGCCTTTCCTGAACCAGATGGTGCATGTGCTCAGGCTTCAGTATCTTCTGCCTGATGGAAGATGTTATAGGAGGGCATTACCGGGGTCACTGATGACATTGGCTGCCTTTCCCAGCAGTCAGCCACGTAAATGGAGTCCATGGAAATAGGTTGGAGGGTGAAGGGACATGAGGGGTGAAAGGGCCTTGAACACAGCTTTGAACACAACACAGCAGACGTTCTAACAAGCCCATCGCTCTGCTCACGTGCCTGTGTGGTCATCTCTGAATTGTCTCTGGAAGCAGGGGCCTGACTTCATTTCACCCTCATTTCCCAAGAACTGAAGGTGCCTTTTGAAAGAAATGGGTCTACCTAGTGAGATAGTTTTCAGATTCATCTTTCTCACCTCATTAGCGAAAATCCAACCTGTGGTTTGCAATTGGTAATAGCTGTTCACTATCTTTTGATCTAATTAAAAGGCCTGTGTTACATTGGCAAAGTGAGTTTGTTGCTACTATGTAAATTCTTCTCTGGTTTGAATTCCAGCATAACCAGTTATATCAAAGAATCTCTCAATCCTTTGAGGGAAACAGGTTTTTGACATGATCTGAATGTTTCTTCACAAGATCTTGGTGGCCTGAGTGTTGAGAGGGTAGGTGTGTTGATGGTGGAATTCAGTTCGATTCCAAGGTTAAGTGAAACTTGGGGATTTTAATCACGGGGACTCATTAAAATGTTATTGGAATGGTCAAGAAGCAGACCTGAAATAGCTGCTGGCCCTGTTCCAAGCTGACACAATATCAGTCTGACTTAAACTGTGTCCTTATTGAAGAGGCTGTAAGGTGGATGCCTGCAGCAAGTGCCGCATGGTAGAAGTCACATGACTTTGACAAGCCAGGAAGACTCATTAGTACAGGGCTGCATTTCTATCCTAATGGCCCTGGGATATTTGAGGTGGCACTCACTTGGCATGGGAGATTCTCAGTGTGTGCTATGTAGAGAAGAAAAGGGAATACAGGACAGGAACTTGAAATTTCCAACTCCTCTGGGCTAAAGAAAGGAAAATACTAACCTTATTTTTAAAGGCATCTTCTACTTCCAATTCTCTTTCAAGTTGAGTTCACTGACAGAAAGGCTATAGGGACTTCTTTGCCTGGTCCAGAGTTACAATAGTCAGCAGGCTAGATAAGGTCAACAGATCTCTTGACTTGCATAGTTAAAACATGTCCTCAGTGGCTTTGTAAGGACTGCCCATGTTTGAAAGACACAAAATGGCTGACAAAGGTTAAACAGAATTAAACAGCCTGCTCCAGCCTTAAAGTGAAACATAATGGTACCTTTGAACAGGGATACTCCAAGGTTAATGGGAGACCCTATACAAGCAACCATCCGAGACAGTTCGATAAGAGGATATCTAAGGATAGACACAAGTTCATTAAAATACAACAAGTGATTGATTCCAGCATCATTAATGAAAGGATGTTGTCCCATTAGTGAACAGCACCAGTTAGAACAAGGGGTGTAAATCTCATTCCATGAGACAGTCAGCCTAACTCATTAAGCAGCTACAAAAACAAGAGCTAAAGTTATTTTGTGGTAATCAGTTGTTTCTTTGAAGTTATGCATAATATTAGGAAATAGGTTCTAGTTAAACATTATTCGGATAATCATAGAGATAGATTTCAATATATCTATAGATACACTTATAACCAAAGTATAATAGAAGCATGAGGGGAAAAACATTTAAACATAAATATGGAAGTTAATTAGTTTCAGGAAACGCTTCCCTGAACTCTAAAAAGATACCCGGCACGTCCTGAATGAAATAGATTGTTCACAAATTATTTAACTTATCAGTTAAAAATGCTAACAATAGAAGTAGCTGTAAAACTCTACAATGCTACGGATCTTATAACAGTTAGTTAAAACTTTTGTATTTTTTATATCTATAATTGGGACAGTGGAAAATGTAAGACGATTAACAGGAATTGATAGAGATAGCGTTTGGAATACAACGAGTAACAGAATTCAAGCTGTCCTTAGAGATAAGCAAGTCTAGAACAGGCCTGAAGGAATATAACCAGTAACTTTGGAATGCAAATTAATAGGATGCATAGAAAGATCCCAAGGCCTGGAGATTACAATGTCTGTTAAAACACCATGAGATGATGGGAACCTGGGGATGTCCACAGTAATGCCCAACATTGATTAGGTGTTTCACAGGACTGGGTGTATAGAATAAGGGGAAGGACACAGTGAAAACATTGCATATGCTTACTGTAACACAAAATGTATAAAAATGCTGTATTTCATTGTAAAAATCAGAGTGTGTCATTGATCTCTCTTCTGATCTGAGCCGTAAATTAAGAGAACAATTGGGTTCTCGTGTCAAGGCAAGATTTTGGGAAAGGTCTTTGACCCTCTCCCTGCATTAAGAACTGGTTGTTGCTTGAATAAGAATAAGTCTGCTACCTGCCTGAATCCTGCCTGCCTCCTGAGTCTTTGTCCCCGGGTATTGTCACAGGGTATCCTCCTATAGGCTTCCATTGGCATTTGCTCTATAAAAGTAGATTAAAATTGAAGACAGCAACACTCAGGTAGAATATTGACAAATAAAGCTCCAGGTTAATTGTTAACTGCTTCCCTGCCAGACTGTCAATAAATTCTCTGCTTTTAAATCGGTGAGCATCAAAATGAACACTTAAGTGAATGATCAACCATCTTTCCAAGATCAAACCAAAGAACAAATCATGTAGTATTCCAATTAACTTAGGAGTTTGGTTGTAATTCTGAACAACTCAATAATGCTTCATGCGTGAATGCAAAGCCCAGGTGCAAATGTAGAACCTCTCATCAGTATAGTAGAGAATTCTCATTGAATTATGGAAATCACGTTGATAAAAGACCACAATTTTCAAATACAATTTAAGTAGCTTTATTGCATTTTAAAGCAAGAAAAATGAGAGGCACACCAAGTAAATTAGCAAGGTTGAAGTAAAATAAATCATCTAGTCTGGCTCCATTTTCAAAGTGTAAACACTAATTATCTCTTTTGGATATTCATTGATTAGAATATAACTTCAGCTCCAAAGGAGGCCTTCCAAGCTTACCCTCCTTTGCAATGCTATCTCTTCATCTACAGTTATTCTCTCTAAAGTCTGCTTTTTCTGTCTTTTCAGCCTGCTCTTTTGACATGTAGATGGAGCCAAAATTTCTTCCATTGCTTTCCTCCTGCAAGACCCTCTCCAAACGTAGTAGAGAGAATTTCTGGCAATTCTTGTGTGAAGAAAGAGGGGCTGGGGGTAGATGCTGGGGCTGAGAAAGCCATGATTTCTTGTGTGAGTCACAAGAAAGTCATTCCATCAATCCAAGCCCCAGAATGAAAGTTTTGTGTTTATCTTGGTTGGCCTCCTCTGTTACCCAAGCAATTGTAGACCTGCTACAGGCTGGAAGAAATGTTACAGTGGTTTCCTTCGGAGGATCTAGGTACCCTATTGACATAATAGGGCACCGATTTCAGACTAATTTCAGATACATGTTGTGGATAAGTGGGCTTATCATTATTGAACTCTACAAGGTAAAATCAGAGAGAGTCAAGGCACTGTTGGGTAAGTCACTGTCTTATTTTAATTGTCTACCTGCCCGGTCTTTTGCTGGATAGCTCAGTTAAAATTAAATATCTCCTTTATATGCATCTTTGTCCAAACTCTTGCATTTATTCACGTTCTCTCTCACTTCTCTACAATACTTATCTTTTCCTTTTAGCTTTTACTTTGGAGTTTTGTCTTATTTTGTTCTTTCCATGTTTAACCTTTCTTTCGTCATTCACTGATAGATTCTGTCACAGTTTGTCAGATTGGTGCCTTCCTTTTACTTTGTTCTCCTGAGAAACCAAGAACTGAATGCAACATAAATTCTTTGCAAGCCAGACACAGAAGAAGTGTGACACTTTTAATTAGTGGCTGAAGAGACAGGAAAATTACATTTGATTGTTGTCCCCGGTAAAATAAAAAATTACAATTCTCTTTCTACTGCATATTGAGAACTTTTGTTACAATGCTGAACAACTGAAAGACAAGATTGTGAGATGCTGCAACATCACAAGTAGCGAGTGAATGTAATTGCAGGTTGACACACTTAAATTCGTAGTTTACATTATAAATCTCAGTGTAAGAAGTTACATGCATGCATGACAGAAAAAGATGACAATGGCTAGCAACTTTTTGCAAGAAATGTACAACAACTAAATATTTGTTTGTTATCAATAATATGGTTAGTAAAGAACTTTAAAAAGTAGCACAATTACAGATTCCCTTCATTTGATTGCACGTTCTAACGCCAATGAAAAGCATACATTTTTCTATTTGTTCTTCCAGGTTTATTTATATAATGAGAGTATTCTTTCAAAATACACATGTGCATAACATATTATCTATAATTGTATCAAGAATAATAGGAAATCTCTAATTTAGCCAATGGAATGTACCAAAGATATTGTACTCTTTGCAATGTAGAAATCTTTTTCTAAGTGTGGCTAAGTGTGAATTTGATTAATTCTTTCTGGTGAAGAATAAAAGGATAAACTCACAATAGCTTAGCATTAAGCCTCATACACTTTCAAGTCTTCAATTTTTGAAAATTCTTGATCCTTTAATTTGTGCTCTCTATTGAGGCTTTCATTCAGAATAGACTGTGTTGTTGTACTTGAATTTTGGGAACAGCAGACACTGCAAATCATTCAAACAGTTGATAACCACAACTTTCATTGCATGTCAGGGAAGGGGAAAAAAGAAATAACAAAGAAGCTGCATTTACTTTTTCTCATAAACAGAGGCCGCTTGCATTTTGTGACAACAAAATATTTCCATGTAGTGAATGATGTGTTCACCCAATTCCAATCTCTTGGAAGTGGTTATCAATTAGGGTCTGGCTGGCTTGTTATGCCTAACGATGCCTTGCTCTATCACAGTGTGAGTGATGTTCCTCCTATTCAATCTACTGACTTCCTCCTCAGAAGACTGTTGCCACTCTCCCAGCTCTTTGGCATTTATAACATCCCCTTTTTGTCTGCTCCCATTAAGCAGAGTGCAGCTGGCTAGGATTATGAGTCATGCTTATTCTGGAGTTTATTGCAACCATTAGTACCTTAGCTTAAGTAGCTCCATGTCTTGTTCATGATGGCCCTTGTAGGAGAATGAGTTGCATTGCATTGCAATTTGCCTTAATTAGGTCATTTCTTAAAGGAATCATCAAGTAATGCTTGGAGAGGGTAGCCCTTGACCCTAACTAACCATCCACGTAAGGCATTTGGTCCTTTGAACAAGTCAGAAATATGAAAGTTATCAAGAATATTGGCATCATGGCAGCTGCCAGGATACCTGATGCAGATTTGGGATGGGATGGTCTCTCACTCCTTCAGAGCACAAGTGCCGCTCCAGAAGATGACAGAGTTCTGTAATGGTGCTCCAGGGCATGCTTAGTCGGTGTCTGCAGTGAGCTTCGGTCTTGTGGAGGAAATGGCAGCAAGGTCAGCACACTTTTGGCCTTCTAAAGTTCCTCCACATCCTGAGGGGGATCTCCTGCTGCAGCTTCTTCATGTGGAAGCCGTTCGGTATTTGCTGGAGGTTGCTCTTGGCCCTGGGCTTGCTGACACTTTGACGCTCTTCAATGTATCGACAGCAATGATAGCACCTACTGTTAATGGACCCATTAGGGACTGCAGTTCACTGCAGCGAACCTGCGTGGGAATATCAGAAACTGAACACCTTATAGGGATGTGAGTCCTGACAGTCATGTCAAACACACACACTGCTGTACAAAATGACATGGAGGCCTCCTAGAAGAGGGCCATGAAATGCCTCTACATGGTTCTCTGTGATATTATACTTAATGCCAGTGTATGTGGTACAAGCCATGGCACAAATATTTTGGGATCTTGTAACTGAGGTTGGACTGTTATTCTATGTAAAAAAATAAAACATCCCTCCCATGCTATACTGTGCCCTGTCATGCTAAAGTAGACCTCATTCTAATGTTTGCACTTGGCCCCTTCACAGTCATTAGGCGCTCTGTGACTCAGCACAATGTCTCCAAACACCTTACAAGTTTCCAAACCAGTGACAAGTTCTCAGATTCCCCAACAGAGCATGTGCTGGCCCATGATAACTCTGACTGATCCCCAAACCCCTCCCCCTTTATCTACTGCCCAAACCTCCAGCACTGGCTGTTGGCCACTACTTTCACTCAGACTGACCTGTTAGCATAGCCCCAACAGAAGTTGGTCCAGCCCACAGACTGATGTCTCTACAGCTCCCTGAAGGCCTTACCTCTAATCTTTGGATTGATCAGACTTGACCTACAGAACTGATCCTTGGTCTGGATAAATAAGGATCCCCTGACCCTGATTGCAGCAAGCACTTGAGGACTGTGATCACTCCCTTGGACTTATATTGAACAATGCCGTTGACTGAACATGATAGCACCCTGACTGATTGTAGACCCCTTCACTGACTGAGGACTACGCTTTTTAGTGTTTCAGACATGGCTATTTGGTTGAAGCACATGCAGTGCTTTTGCTGTTTAAGCTGCTGGTATGTGCTGCAAGTGTGATGTTGATGTAGCATAGCTGTACAGCAAGATGTCCACCCCTTGATTGTTCAGTACTGACCGGTATGACAATGGCTTTCTGAAGTAGCAACGCCTTAAAGGGAAAGCAAGACAGAGACATTGACAGTGTCCAAGTACGTGCAAAATGAACGAGTGCTAAGAAGGCAAGCTACGAGCTCTGAGATCATTCTGTACAGGTGCTTAAGATGGATGTCTGTACTTACAAGCAAAGTGACCTGACAGGAACATTGTAATATATGGTGTTGTTAAACTCTGAAAGCGCCAAAGTGTCTTCTGAGGTAGCCGAAGATCTGCCATGGTGATGTGATGAGGCCAGAGTCTTCAAATGCCAGCTTCCATGGAGAGAAGGTGGAGGTGGTTGCTGCCGATGGTCTGTGCCCTGACATGTTGGGGATTGATGACCAAGATGGAGCCTTGGAGAACACACTGGTGATCTGCAGCTGCCAGGTAACCACTCAGACTAAGAGATAGTAGGAACTGCCGATGCTGGAGTCAGAGATAACACAGTATGGAGCTGGAGGAACACAGCAGGCCAGGCAGCATCAGAGGAGCAGGAAAGTTGACGTTTCAGGTCGGGATCCTTCTTCAGAAATGGGGGAGGGGGAAGGGAGGTCAGAAACAAATAGAGAGAGGAAGGGTGGGACTGGGGAAGGTAGGTGGGATGGTGATAGGTGAGTGCAGGTAGCGAGTGGTGGGGAATGGTCACTGGGTAGGGAGGAGTGGATAGGTGGGAGAGAAGATGGACAGGTTGTGTCAGGTCAAGGAGGCGGGGATGAGAGGAAGGTTGGTCATGGGATGAGGGCGGGGGTGGGGAGATTTACAAGTTCAGAATTGGCTTGTTAGCATTATTCTCATTAAACCATTGAAACCAAGGGTAATATCAGACTTTCTCCTCTAATCACTGAGAATCTCATTTTATAATTCTCGCCACATTCCCACAAATTGTTCACTACTGCCCACAAAGCTCAAGGCCTGGGAAGATTCTGCCCACTGGGTATGTCATTGAATTGATGGGAAATGACAAGTGGTGTCTCACAAGGTTCAGTGTTAAAGCTTCAACTGTTTGCTATGGATGTTTTTATTTTAGAAAACACACCAGAAAGTCACATATTCAGAGTCAATACAGTGTGGAGCTGGAGGAGCCCTGATGAAGGGTGTAAACTCAAAACATCAACTTTCCTGCTCCTCTGATGCTGTCTGGCCTGCTGTGTTCATCCAGCTCCACACGGTGTTGCCTCTGACTCCAGTATCTGCAGTTCTTGCTGTCTCTAAGTTACATATGCATGTTTCCTGATGACATAAATATAGGTGCTGTAGAAAGTATTGCGGATGGGAGCATAACATTACAAAGCATTGATACATTTAATGATTGGGCTAAACAACAGTGGATAGATTTCAGTGCAAGTAAATGTTAGTTTGTCCTTGTTGAATCAAAGAAAGATTGATTTAACTTGTTTTTTATTTGTTAGAAAGCTAGAAACACCAAAGGTCCAAAGTGATTTAGGGATTCATGTACATGGATAACAAAATTGTACTAGTCAGGTACAAGAAAAAATTCAAAGCCTATATAATTTTTGTCTACATAATGAGAAAATTAGATTATTAGGTTTTGCTAGAATAATACAAAGCCCTAGTGAAATAACATTTGGAGCACTGTGCACAGTCTGGGTATCACCTGTGAGAAAGGATAATTGGTCTTAAAAAGAAAGCAGTGCTGATGCAGCAAAATGTTAACAGGGCTCATAACTTTGAACTATGAAGAGATAATAAATCAATCCTTGGAATATAGAAGGTTAAAGTAATTTGATTGGACTTCAAGATTTTCAAATAAATTCTTAGCGTAGATAAAGGAAATATCTTTCAGTTTTGGGGGAGACTAGGAAGGAGAATGTAACCTTAATGTCAGAGCCAGGCCATACAACAGTGAAATAAGGAAATACTTCTTCACATAAAGGACAATAAAATATGGAACACAAATCCAAACCCCCACGCCACCCAGATGAAGCAGTAGATACTAGCCCAGGCAATTATTTTAAATCTGACACCAATGGATTTTTGGCACCTCAGGATATTAAGGGATCACAGAGCCAAGTTGGGAGCATACTGTTGAAACATAATCAAATTGTTTGGTAGAAGATGCTCAATGGGCTGAATAGCTTGCTTCAGCTCTTATATCTTTTTGGGTCTCTCCTGTAATTTTTCCATTTACACGTCAGCAGAGAAGCTATTTGTTTCTAATCATAAGGATTCTGAAGAACAGTACAAGCAGACTGATTGTCATTTGACCAATAACTGGGGAAGAGATCCAAGGTCAAAATGGGTTTTCCATGGTTATCTTTCGTCATGGTCTCATCATATTCATTATTACAATTGACTTCACATTTTTAATTCATCCAGTAAGAGACTTGCCCTTCTTGCCTAATGTGGTTGAGTTAAACATATCTGTTTTCCAATGTATCTCAGTCTGCACTCTGGCAAGCAGTGAAAGAGTGTTTTTGTATGTCCTTCTCCAGTTTGAAGCTAAAGAGTCATGTGTTATAACAACTTTATAGCAAACAAGATAATACCCAAGTTGAAAGCTATCTATACAATAGCAATTTTTCACTACCTGTAAGGGACTAATGTCACTTCTTTCATGTTATTTTAGCAGTATCAGTGAAGAAAACCACAGTCAGAAAATAAATATAAAATGGGGTTCTGTGCAGATGGATTCCCATGCTTTTTGTAGGTGGTTAGATTTTTCCAACAGAAGTGATGGAGGACCAGCAAAGTTTTGTCCAAATGTAAGTAGCTGCATTTAAATTGGTATTCGTGTGTTAAATCCTCTGTCTTTATTGTTTTATTGGCACGGGACACTAATGATAGGAGCACACAACAAATGTCCAGCCTTGCAACAAGTAAATGTCCAAAGTAGACAGTAATTTATGGCAGGTCTACATGTCAGTTTCATGCTGTCATCCTGTTAGATCTTTAATCAGCATTGCAATTTCATCCTGCAGACTGCCTGGCCTTTCATTCTACAAAAATGAATCCACCTGCAATCCCACTCCATATCCTCTCATTGCATGTCCCCAAAGTGCAGTTGGGAATGTTGCTGCAATCTGTCACAACAAAACTGAAATTAGAATGGAAAATCTATTTGGGCTTGGACACAGTACGAAGAATGGACACAACCTTCTCCCACCCTGTCAATGTTCTGCTGGTAATCCTAGCAAGCAGAAAATTGAGGCAACAGAATTCATACATTGAAAAATCTCTGGTAAAAATGGTTTGAATTACCAACGTTTCTGTTGATATTTAAAAAAAAATTCTTATGTGTTAAACGTTAAGTTTTTTAAAAAAATTCAGTGGGAGAGGCTTTAGAAGCTGTTGCAGTCAACATCCTCCATCAATTATTTTTCACACATATGTCACTTTGAAATGCAGATTCTGATTTGACAGAAAGTGCAGTATGCTAAGGCCCAACAACATAGCACAGTGTGATCATAGTGAAACAGTGCTATTAAATAGTGAGATAGAAGCTACTTTCTATTTTAGCACAATACTATTGGAAGTACTTTATTACAACAATTCTCCCTTGAAAAATTAATTTGCTAATTACATTACTTCAACATCAATGTGATCATAGTAATCGAAAATAAGAGTTCAACATAAAGTCAAAGTCATACACAGCCTCTGCTCTGAAACAGTCTCTAAGCAGCCATGTGGCACGGAATCAATATTGTGTTTTTCCTAAAATACTAGCTCGAGAAATCTCTCCTTTACTCTGCACATAATGGGTATATTCTGTGAAGGAATTGTCTCTTTCAAGCTTACAAGACACAATTGCAATTGATTGAAATTATTGTAAATGAGAAAACACAGGCATTTTGTGCATGAGAAACTTGCCCTGAAAATTCAGCTAGGTGGACTGTCACTTTCATAAATTAGAGGGAAGTCAGTTATGGAGCTGTGTACTAGAAGTCTTTACTACATATAATTAGAGGTTCACTAACAAATCTAATACAAATTCAGGAGAAATATGATCTGTATTGGTTATTGTAAGAATCTAATTTCTACTTTGAAATCTTCTCAACAAAAGAGAATTACACAACAAAAGCATTTGCAATAATTAGAAGCAGGAACATAAGCAACAGGGAAGTAAAAAGGATGTTTTACAATAGGAATATTTTATGCTATTCACCAAGAGTTGCTTATTGAATATTCTGTCAACTGTCAAACAAAAATTCTGGACAACTGCCACTGAATACATCTTGGAAATGTAATAACCATTGATAGAGACCTGACATAAACAATTCTGGAGAGCTATTGTAATTTTAGTGGAAGGCATTGGCAAATAACTCAAATTGGTCGCATAAATCTGCTTTTGCGTTAACAGGCTTTACCAAAATATTGTGTATTTTCCATCAAAATAAAAATTGGCATGATTTTTTTCTGGTTGTTTTACAGCCTTTATAATATTGAGATCACCCCAGATTTTCAAGCCCCCATATTTTTTAATTATGTTAAATTCTGCAAACTGAATTTTCAAAGCAAGTTTCTCATATACTAAATACCTGTGTTTTCTCATTTACAATGTCTTTTGCAACCTGAGAAGGCTCCTCACACTTTTGTGCTTTTAGTACAAATGTGACAGGGTTGCAGTGGTTTGCTTCATTCAGAAAACACAGGGAACAAGCCCCCTTCTCAGGATCTGTACACTTCTGCAATTCTACTTCGTAATGTTTAATTGTGTGCTGTTTGCAGAAAATAATCTGGCAGAAATTACAGGTTGGAACACACACAGTTGGGAGTCAAACAGCAAGCAATTTATCAACATCATCGGTCTTCGAAAGATCTACAACATGAAGATCCGACTATAAAATATGACAGGAGCATTGATACTATATATCACTGCATCACATTTTCGTATTTACTGGCTCCCTGTGTTAAATCACTGTTTTCAATGGTAACAAAAATGAACTTGAAATTCCAAAAGCTTGTTAGTTTTGTATGTACTTAAGAACATGCACAAAAGTCGAAACTCAGTGACCTGTACTGAAGTTGAATGACTATGTAGCATGTTTGAAAGAATAATTATCAAACAAAACAAAGAATGCTCTTTGAATATATTTAATTGATTATTCATCTGGCTATTGATTACAGTAACATGAGGGCATTGCAGAGAAAACATATTATTGAGATCTTACAGATAAAATATTGCAGTTTAGTTGTGTCTGAGAATAACCTTTGGAACGAAATTAAAGGCGTTGCACATTCAGAGGCTGAGTGCACTTGTTAGCCACTGTTATTGGAAAGCTATAAATAAAACACATTATAGCACATCTGTTTGTCTAGTGATGATATGTTCAGTTTTCATTAATGCCCTGCAACTAAAAAGCAGGACTAAAAAGTCAGCAAGAAATGCAGGAAGTGCACAGCCACATTGGCAATGGAGTCAGTGTCCCACCTTTTATCTGAATATTTATATAGGGGATTCACTGGCTTCCATGTGACAACTCCATGCCGCCTATAACATTCAAGAGCACATCACTTGGAGCGTTCTGGATCGTGACTGAGGATGCAGTTTGTATTTGACTGCTAATCAGGCAGTGGCTGTGTCTGAGCAAGGCTTCTGTCAAGGAAGGCAGAAGAGAGCAAGGCACCGGCTCCGTGGCTATAGACTCAGCAGCAGCTGTTCTGGGGAAACGTCAGCGTGTATGCAGTTCTGATTCTCCAGCTGAGCACTCCTGAGAGACACAGATATAAAGACATCGCACAGGAGCTCGCTCATTACGCAGGTTCGCTTCTCAAACTTGCCCCCTCTCCAACTGCTTGGCACCCAGCCTTTCTATCGCTGTTTCTGTTTTTTTGCTCCTCAAGGTTCCACTGTAAGAATCTGCACAAATGATGAACTTTCTGCGCCGGAGGCTTTCTGACAGCAGCTTTATTGCTAATTTGCCAAATGGATACATGACTGACCTGCAGCGGCCAGATCCCCCTCAGCCCCCTCCGCCAGTTTCCCCCACCCCAGAAAGGAGACAGTCGAGCCAGTCTACCGGAAGCAGCTTCTTCAGCTCCATTTCAAATGCTGTCAAGCAAACTACAGCTGCTGCCGCTGCCGGATTAGTGGAGCAAACATCCACAGGCGCTGCCAAGAAAGCCAAAATTCTCCTCGTCATCGATGAACCTCACACCGACTGGTAGGTACCCCTGTATCTGCTCATTCAGGCAGCTTAGCACAACTGTGCTTGGCGTTATGAGCAGTGTTCCCTGCTAAGCAATAGCGCAAAATCACTCAGTAAAATTGTATTCTTGGAGAAATAGCTTCACAATTCAGTGACATTTGAAAAACACATGCATGTGTTTGAAATACCGTTACGAGTCTTAATAAGTGCTCTGTTTTTGGACACTTGTAATAAATATAAAGGCAGTTTTAGATTCTCAATACATTGCATTCATTTCCTTTTATTTAGACAACGCTGGGGCAAGGAATGTGTAAAGTAGTGGTTTAATTGCGTTTCCAGTAACAAGCGGCTTGTACTTGCTGCTTACCTCTTGAATATTAATCGCCATGGAGGAATACACCAAAGGGAGGAGGGGATATACCCAAAGTGCTCCTGTAACTCTCATGAGTCTTTACAACCTTCCACACTGCACTGCAGAGCAACATGCCTGTGTTTTCCAGATCTTTGAACCATATTTCCTCTGCAAGGCAGCAATCAAAATCTTTTTTATTTGTCAAGACATTGCATACTGGTAGGTGACTAATAATTCAATACAGACCAAGCTCTTATTTAGCATAAGCACTTCATATCTGGCAATAGAATTTTACTGCCAGGCCAGGATTTCCCTCGTCATTGTATGCATGTTTTATCAAGAAAGGTCAATTCAAAAAAAATCTTATAAATGATCTCTGATCTGAAATAGCACTCCAGAAAGCCACAGGCACCTGCTTATTTTTGAAAGCAAACATATTTTTAAGTGACCTTTATTGTTAGCTTGAACCTTCCAAAAATTAAGTGTATATCACAATTTATCTTTTGCTGTGTACTGCCCAGCCACAATTGCTTGACAGTAGCAGTATTTAATGTTTTATTAGAGATTGAAGCACTTGTGGTAAATCCATCCTTTTCACTCCGGTAATCAGTATTTCACTCCTCCTATTTATTGGGAATGTTTCTCAGCTGCTGCTCACCTTTCCGGTCCAAAGTCTTCATGCCCTTTCCTGTATTTGAGTTAGTTGTGTTGCCATGACATCTCTTGCCCTGTTGTGAATGATGAGTAGGTTGCACCTGCACAGATGCTGTGTTACACCCATTCTTCCATTACATCATTTCCAAATAACTGAACTGATGTTACAGTGAAGCTGATAAGCCCTCAGTCTTGCTGTTTAAATGTAATTTCTGTCATGGCAGCGCAATGCTTAATTAAATGAACAGTTTGATTTGGAGCACTGTCATTCTATGGATTCTTAAAACAAGCAATTAATGATGTATGATTAGTCATAAAATCATAAAATCATACAATCATAAAATTTATAGATATTGCTAATGGAGACGTATGTCAGGAAAACTTCTTTTTGAAACAATTAACTTTTTAAAAAGATTCTTTTCAAGTACCAATACATTTATTGTGATGTTAAAATGTTCATTTTCAAACTGCCTTTTCCACACTTTTAAAAAGGTGAATTATTCATCATGTAACCTGACCATTTTCCTCTAGACACAAATATTGATGGGATTTGAAACTGCCTGGAGAATTTTAATCATGGCTTCAAAAAGGGAACTTCAAAAAAGAATATCCATATCAGATAATGTGGGAACCTATGTTTTGTTTTTGCTATTCATGTTGACTATAACATCAGTATACTGTTGCATATATTTCAGGAAGTGTTAATCTGGACACAGCCCTTACATTTCAGTCCTTATTCTTCCACACGTTTATGTTTTGAGTATCAAATGCAACAGAACATTACAGGGACAATGTCAGATTCCTCCCAATCAGAGATCTTGATTTATTAGGTTTTATATTAATTTAGTATTATTTCTTTCATGACATTGTGGATTCAGTTTCTCAGCATTATATAGTAACGCTGGACTTTATATCTACGAATGCAATTCATTAACCAGCTCAAAGGTGATATGGTTCTCAAATGGTTGTGGATAATTATAAAACATAAATTGTTTCACGTTCCTGGTCACTGCAGCATTATTGGGTGCAATTAATCCATTTTGCTTAAGAGAACTGATTTTTCAATACCCAACAGATGAAGTTGTTCTGAAAAAGAGCTCTTCAAGCAAGATGGTAACCAATGTATAAATGTGATCTATCTGAATCAAAAACAAAAACTCAACTTAAACTAATGAAAAACAAATTATAAATCACTGGCAGATAAATTGTTATTTTGGATTAACCAAGTGTGTTCATGATGCAAGGTCTGCTTTTGGACCCCAGTTTATAGTTTAATGAATGAACTATTACAGTAAATATAAGCTTTCTCCCAGGCTGCAAAATGCAATTGCCCAGATACAAAATTTATAAAGGTTACAGTAATCTTCTGACCTTATATAGTTGTGCAATAATTGAAACTAAGCTTGCGTATCTTTGTCACTCGCAAATTCTAAGTTGTGAAGTTTCTTTTACTTATGAAGTAAAATGTACATTAATATTCATCCTTGAGATATAGGTGCTGCTGGTAAGGTTGATGTTTATCACACCTCCCTGATTGCCCTTGAGAAGATGGTTCTGGGCCTTCTTCTTGATCCACTGCAGTCCTTTTATTGAAGGTACTCCTACAGTGCAGTTCAACATGCAGTTCCAGGATATTAGATTCATAACACCATACAGGTCTATTGCACATAAAAAGCCCTTCGGCCCATCAAGTCACCACTGCTCAAAAACAATCACCTAATTATTCTAATCCCATTTTCCGCCTCTTGGTTAATGTATGCTTTGGCATCACAAGTGCACATCTAAATACTTCTTAAAGTAGATCCTGCATCGATGTACGTCTGTGTTAGATAGTGTGTGAGTTGAAGTGAGAGCTGGAGCTTATGGTGTTTCCAATCACCTACTGCCAATGGTGTTAATTAAGCAGACTACTTTGTCCTTGGAAGTGTTGAACTTGTTGAAATATTGTTGCAGCTGCCCAATCCAGGCAGGTGAGGAACAGTCCACATGCTTCTGATTTGTTGCATGTTGAAGGGAGGGTTTTCAGGATGCAGGAAGTGAGTTGCTTCCCACAGAACCCCCAGCCTTTTGCCTGCTCTAGTAGACATTGAGCGTAATCCTGTAGGAGTCCGAACAATGCAGGCTTTGCCGAGATGTGTGGCAGATTCCGACAGGAAGGTCCCTCTCGAGATTGAGTTCATCTGGCTCTGTGGGTGTATGCTTTTCACAAATGGTGAGGTGAGATTCCTGCTAGGCAGCAGCAAGATGCCTATTGATAGTGACTAACAATTGTTAGCTACCTTGTTAACATCACAACTTGCCTCATTAATATTCACCCTTCATCTTACCAAGCAATCTAAATGTCAGGAAAACGCGACAAGGAAACCAGAGTGTGTACCTGGCAGAGTCAGCTTGCTGCTTGCTCCGGGTGCCTTCCTCGTCTCAGGGAATGATACATGGGCATCAGCCAAACATACTCCTCCTCTGTGACCATTGGCAAGGGAACCAGTCAACTCATCATGAGTATCATAGCACTTATACTATACACCAGCAATGTGCTCTGGACACACAGGCTTACGCTGTAGCGCACACCAGCAGCTAGCATTGAGAGATTGCACTGAGGACACTAACAGGGAAGGGAAACAGCTCACTGATTGGACCAGGCTGTATTGTAGGGATGCTGGCTTGCTTTCTTAGTACTTGCTCACTTTGCGTCAACCTACATGCTCACATCATCCCTACCTTGCCGTGTCCATGGAGGTAACTAGATGGTCACATGACTCACTGCACTCAGCAATGGGAACTATTATGCCTGCCACTCCTGTTCCTACATGTGTATATGGATAAAGTCCCTGATTGCCGACACGACTGGGTTGTCCCCTGTCTGGGGCTAAGCAGGTGCCTGGTGTCAGAGAGTCCTCGGAGTGACAACTCTCTGGCCATGCCTTCCCTGGCAAGCTTTGGAGCCCTTGTAGTGAGATGATCACCACATTGTATATTCACCATCTCTGTGCCTACGGTTCTCACCAAGGTGTCAGTATCAGCTTGGTGGGGAGTCCAGGAGTCAGCCTTGCCAATGTTTCCTTTGAGGCTTGAAATATTCTTGTCTTCAGAAGGTGAGGAGGGTCATTCTTCCATAGCCAGATGTTTCTTCACTGAAATCATAATCTGGCAGAAATTGCAAGACAGAAAAGAGAGAGAAGGTGATGCAGCCAGTCATTAGAAATGATATGCAATGATTGAAAGTGACAGTGGGGGGTGATGGAAGAGTGGCAGTGGAATAAGGAGTGGTACTTACTCATTTGGTGGGGCAGGAGTGGTCTTGGTCTTTTCCTGTGAGGGCATGGATTCTCTCCTCATAAGGAGTGAGGACATTGATGTCAGGTGCCCTCCACTCATATGGGTTTTCTCGGTCTTGTCATGAGCTGTCTTCTCCTGTAATGAGAAACAGGGGAAAATTAGTGAGATGACAGTGAATGACATGGTTACTAGTGATGGTGCATGTGGAGGAAAGATGAGGCAGAGTTGGATGAGATAGATGCAATACAGACAGGGCAAGTAGTTAAGGTACAGTGAGAAATCTTGCTTGGTCTTCTGGTTAGAAACCTTCAAAAAAAAACCCAACGATTCTCAGCCTTAGCCAAAAACAAAACATAATGGGCTGAATGTTCTCAGAATTTGAGAGATGCGAGCTATAGTGAGATGAGTGGTTAAAAATTGGCATGATGCTCAGTGAACCCCATCTCAACGTTGAGATCAGCTCATCCCATCTTGTATTCTTTTCTCAAGCAGCGTGGTAAGATTCTCACAAGGCGGTGACAAGCTCCCAGTTGACCCTCGTTATTGTTTAACTTTGCTTTATTAACAGCCCCGTCTTTGGTCAAGGGATCATAGTTCAGTAAGTCATTGATGACCCCTCGCATAGTTCTGGTTGCCACACTAGCAGAAGGATGTTGATGCTTTTGAGAAGGCACAGAAAAGGTTTACCAGGATGCTGCCTGGTATGGGGGCTTGTAGCTATGAAGAAAGGTTGGATAGACTGGGTTTGTTTTCACTGGAATGCAGAAGGTTGAGGGGGCGACCTGATAGAAGTTTATAAGATTATGAATGGCGTGAAGAGAGTGGAAAGTATGAGGCTTTTTCTCAGGATGGACAGGTCAATTACTAAGGGACACAGGATCGAGGTGTGGGGTGGAAGTTTAAAAGGGATGTGCGAGGCATGATTTTTTTCACAAATGGTGCTGCCAAAGGAGGTGGTGAAAGCAGACACAATAGAAGCATTCAAGAAGCAACTGGACGAATACATGCATAGGAAGGGAATAGAGGGATATGGATCCTGTAAGTGAAGACAGTTTTAGTATGGAAGGGGAAAATGTGTCGAAGCAGGCTTGGAGGGCCAAATGGCCTATTCCTGTGCTGTATTCTTCTTTGTTCTTTCTTTGTTCAATTCGTCCAGGCCATGCTCAGGGCAATTTTGTTTTAAATTTTGAAAATGTACTTTATTCATATAAATATCTTTATATACTTAGTCACTAAAGCAGTTCAGTTCTGTTCTGTAGCATGTGAAGAAACAAACAAAACAAACAAGCATTGGAATTTGACTCTTTCCAGCAAACAAATCAAAGGCATTTCTTACTTGTACAAGACAATATTTACGTATCATTGAGGCACGGGAGAGTCTGATAACTAAATGATCACATTTAGCTTCAACAGAAAGACCTCAGATGGTGGGCTTTCTCCACTGAGCCTTAGCAGCAGCTGCCCCAAGCTTTAGTGCATCCCTCAGTGTGTAGTCCTGGACGTTGGAACATGCCGGTCGGCAACACTCAGTCACGGTCAACTCCTTGTTCTGGAAGACCCACAAGTTTCAGACAGACCAAAGAACTTCCTTCACCGTGTTGATGGTATTCCAGGTACAGTCAACACTTGTCTCAGTCTGCATCGCTTTTTTTTATTTCAAAGACATTCTTTATTAATGAGATATCTTTATACACGCACATAGTCCCTGAAGCAGTTCTGTTCTGTGCAGTAGCATATGAAGAAACAAACAAACACTGGAATGGGACTTTATCCAGCAAACAAACCCTAGGCATTTGTTACTTGTACAAGACTATGTTTCCATATATTTGAGGCACTAAGTGAGGTTGGGGGGGTGGTGTGGTGGTGTGGGGAAGGTGGTCAGAGTCAGAATCCTCTGCTGAAAAGGGGCAAGGATTTAACTGACAGACAGATTGATCCAAGTTTCACCTTCCTGCCCCACCTGCTGCTCACAGTGACTGCTGGCCTTTGATTGACATGCCTTTATCATGCCTTAATTTGATGCCTGGTTATCATAGCATTCTCCAGTGTTTCTCCTCTCTAAATTCAAAACATGCATATTATTATAAAACAACATTTAGGTTAGGCTGTTGTCTGATTATTTTAATTGAGGCATTCAACAGTGCATAAGCTAAATGTTTGACATTTGTGATGTTAAACCAATTAACTAGATTTTTCTGAAGAAGGGTCTAAGCCCGAAACATCAGCCTTCCTGCTCCTCTGATGCTGCTTGGCCTGCTTTGTTCATCCAGCTCTACACCTTGTTAACTAGATTTAGGAATTCAGCTTCAACCAATCCATTTTGTCTATCCCTTAAATAATTTCTTGTACTTATTAATCACAAACAGCTTTGAAATTCAGATTTTATTTTTGAATTTGAAAATTGTCCACAATGTACAACAGTTGTCTGGCACTATCCTAAGAACACTGGGTCATTCAGCACCTCAATATTATTCTTCCAGTCACTTCAGCTGTGGCTGATTTACACTCCAAATGCATTCATCTGCCTAGCTCCAATATCTCCTAATACTTTGCCCTAAGAATGAAGTGTCAGTCTCAGTCCTGAGCGATTCAGTTGACCTGGTATTCACATTCTTTTGAGGAATGAATGTTAGATTTGATCTGTACATCCTCGCTTACTGTGATCTGTCTATACTACTCGTAAACAGAGCTTCGGTACACATAACAAATCAATCAATTCATCAAAAGATTTCCATGACTGTGTGTATTAAAAATGGTTTCCTTGTTTCACTCCTGAAAAATCTAGCTTTAGTTTTAAAATTATGACATTTTTGTACCAGAATCCCTACCATCAGAGGAAACAATTCGCTTGTACCTAGCCTATTAAATACCTTCAACATTTTAAATAGGTGAATTCAATCAATACTCTTCTTTAACCGAAGGCAAGACTACGTGACATATTCTACCCTTTTTATAACTTAACCTTCCAAACATTCGTATATTTCAGCTAAATCTATGCTGCACCCCTTCCAAGACCAAAATATATTTCATGAAGTTCGGTGCTCATAACTAAATGCAATATTCTAGATGGGGTCATGACAAAGATGTAAGTAGCATCCTAAGTGACTGTGGTAAAGGTAAACTTTTTGCTCTTGTGTGATGTGCATGGTTTACCACACCATCATCATTCAACATCTCCCTCCTATCATCTTTCTGTTTCTGATCTACCTACCACCTTTTGGTGACAAGCAAGCAAAGGCACAGCCCTAGTTCAAACATGTACCCTGATGACTGCCAGCTCAATCTCACCAGCATTTCTTTCAGCTCTCCACTATTGTTAAATTATTAGGCTACTTATCCAACCTCCTGTGCTGGATGAGCAGAAATTTCTTCAAATTAAATATTGGAAAGATTGAAGACTGACTACTCTATGATTTTAGTCTTGGCTCAAAACTCCTTTTTAATTACTGACTCTATCCATCTCCCTGGCAACATATTGGCAAATATGCCACACCTGATCCTGAAATGGATTTCTGACCTTACATTCGTAGCATCTATCAGGTTGCATGTAAAATCATTCACCATTGCTCCTGTCTCAGCTCATCCATACCTTAACACTAATTCAATGCACTCCTGGCTGGTCTCCCACATTCTACTCTGTGCAATAAGGTTATCCAAACCTCTGCTTTGAACAAGTCTAGTTTCCCCTATCACTTCTGTGTCCAATGACTTGCATTAACTTCTTATCCAGCACCATCTTGATTTTAAAATTGCCATTCACATTTTCAAATCGCTGTGCGGTCTAGCTCTTCCCAATCTCTACAATCTCCTCCAGGCCCACAACTCATTGAGAGATCTGTGCTTCACTGCAGACCTTTGTGCATTCCCAATCATAATTGCTGTGCCATTGGTGGTCATGTCTTCAGTTGTTCAAACTTTAGAATCCCCTTCCTTACCCCTCTTTGTACCACAGCTCATATTCTTTAACACCTTCTAAAGCCTACCTCTTTCACCAAGCTTTTGGTCATCTGATCCAGTATCTCCTTACGGGACTCAGCATTACACATTGTTTGATGATGTTCCTGTCAAAGCCTTGCCATGTTAATTACACTGAAGCACTCTAGTGGTTGTTGTCAATACGGACTCTGCAACGGAAACATCAGATCTTCACTCTTGAATTCGAAGGCACTTAATTTTAAAGCAAGCATTAAAGTAAAATTTATTGGAATTTAGAGATGGTGGTGACAGAGCAATTACTCTGATTGCCTGAGAGAGGGCAACGTGTGCCTCATCCACTTAAACCACTGCCATTGACGTAGAGCTGAGGCCCATCACTTGGATTGATTTGAGGGAGGGAAAACTGCCAGAGTTGAATGATTCCTTAACTCTTTTCCACTTGCTGCAAGAAAGACATCCATTTCAAGTTGGAACACAGGTTGGAACCTATTCTTTAACTAGTACGTTCCTTCTTAAGAGACCACAGTGGACTTGCATATGGACATAAAGCAAATAAAGAGAAGTGATGCCACAGGTCTCGCCCAAAATCTAGGCTGGCACAGCTAATTTCTTAGGTTTGTTTTCTCACTGAGACTCACATAGGTGTGCACACCACCAAATGAATATCCCTCACGTTGTATCCAGTACTGGGAGCTCTTTTCATAGAATCCTTACAGTGTGGAAACAGGCCATTCAGCCCATTAAGTCCCCATCGCCCATCTGAAGGACATCCACCCACACCCGTTCCCCTACCTTTTCCCTGTAACCCGGCATTTCCCATGTTTAATCCACCTAACTTACACACTCTTAGACACTACGGGCAATTTACCATGGGCAATCCACCAAACCTGCACATCTTTGGACTGTGGGAGGAAACTGGAGCACCCGGAAGAAACCCATGTAGACACGGGGAGAATGTGCAAACTACACACAGACAGTTGCCCGAGGGTGGAATCGAACCCGGGACCCTGGTGCTGTGAGGCAGCAGTGCTAACCACTTTTAAATATCTGTTTAACAGTTTAAGATTTGTCCCAATTCCATCATTTTAAGTATGAAAAACTAGCCTGACAGTTCTCTCAGTGGATCAGAACAAGCCATCAGCTCAAGAATTCTACATGCCTTTCACAACATATTAGCAATACTGGCACTGATTGTCAGATCTGAGGGTGCAGTCACAATGAGACAGTAGGAGACTGCAAATTCTACACGAGTACTGACGCCTCCTTCCAGCCTACATCACCCAAGAAAGGTATCATTGCATATCAGAGCATGTTGCAGAATAATTACAGTTCAAGGTGAGAGATTCAGTTCCATGTCCCTGTGCAGCCTATTAGATCTTTTCCTTTACATTTTATGGCCTGCAGGTGAAGATTTTACCTTCGTCTGTGATTATTTCTGCTTCACAGAGAAGGCTATCTTTAATCTGCAATGACCAGTGACATAGTCTAGATTGTTTTGTGAGCAGCATTTGTACCTCACATAGTTGGATACAGCCTGTATTTCACATGCACAATGCTATGATTACAGATGACTTCAGCCCGCACCCTGCACGTGCATGATTAATACAATTCTCCCTTGAAGGGCGTCCTATCTCTCAGAAGTGGATCCCCTGTGTGGAACAGAAAATAAAAACACTAACTCTGCCCACTCTGGTTCTGGTCACAGCCATTTTCCATTTGAAGTTTGCAATTAGGAATCAATTGAATTTGGAAGGCAATGCAGGCTGTGTTTGGCACACTGAGATTCACGCTCAGCCTGGTAGTCCCATCCATCACCCTCCCCCTGCCCGGTCCAAAGATGTGCAGGCTAGGTGGATTAGCCATGCTAAATTACCCATAGTGTTCAGGGATGTGTAGATTAGGTGAGTTACAGGGGGATGGATCTGGGTGGGATGCTCTGAGGGTCAGTGTGGACTTGTTGGGCTGAAGGGCCTGTTTCCACACTGTAGGGATTGTATCGAGTTTCAAGGCAGACATACAAGCTATTGGGTGCTTAGATGTACTGTTTATAAGGCCTGGCTCAGTGCTGTGGCACTTCATCTCAGTTATAATAAAAACAGCAATGTCATTTATCCTCATCCCTCACAGCTCCTCACTCCCCATGTCCCATCCACACTACCTCATGCCCCATCCTCATGGCCCCTTGAACTACCATGGCAAGCTTTGGCTTTTCAATGTCCATTCACCCATGACATAGAAACAATGATCTCTATATTTTCAACAGGATAAGGTACAGAAGCCTTTAAAAACATAGTTATTCATTCATATGTTTCTACTTTCTTAAAATCTATCTCTTTTCATTGTGGGTCAATAAAAGTATCAATAACAGAAACTATAATACTTGAAACCTTTTGTCATCAGTAAATAAATATTGTGCAATTAACAGAAAAGATCAGAGAGCCAGAGCTGTTGATCAGCCACTTTTTTTACATGGGGCTCAGTTGTTTCAACTATCTAATGGATGTCTGAGCTTACTGCCAGGCCTTATTCTACATTCTTCTGAAAATCGCACCTTAGGAATGGGGTCAGGCATCCCAGAATCAGGTCACAGCCATCGTTTTCGCCTCCTGTCAAATCTCCCCAGTTCCATGAAAACCCATCACAATATAACTGCATTTTTCGATATTAAGAATGAAGCAAGTGCTGCTCTAGTGCTCTGCTACAGGAAGATAAGATAATTTCTTGAGAATCAAATAAAGCCTCATTAGTACATTGCGGTAATGGTACTAAATCTTTTAAAGACAGTATAATTTAACTTCAACAGAATTGAACAGGAACTTATCTGCTTTATAATTTAGTGGATTCTACAATTATTAATTAAATTGTGATCAGACAGGAAGCCTTTGGATGAGTTGGTATCATATTCAAAAGTTATATTATTTGTCTGTGTGCACAGTGAGACTGTTTCAGTTCAATATGTGAATAATCTTCCAAGCCAGCAACATATCTCCCTTTGGATAATAAGTTGCTCAGTAAGTTAGGATAGACAAATGCTTGAATTACTTGAATTCTGATCCTTAACATGTAGTTAAATCAATTATAGTAATATTCTCTTATGTACGAAAGTATTCACATATTAACAAATGAGGCAATCCAATTGAAGGGCGATTATTTAATGCAATGTCTGACCAACTTATCTCATGATATATCTGTCAAGGGGTTACCAGCAAATATTACCAGGTCAAATGTTAACCATGGTGTTTAGGAGGCAACATACAGTGTGCCAATAATGCTTGTATAATGTTAATCATTATCTGAACAGTAAGATCATATTGCAGCCTTGAAGTTGCCTAGGATCATCCAATTTAAAGCATCGGTTGTTTGCATTGTAATGTGAAAGTACTGGTGTGATTTTGGCTTTGTCCTGGCGTGTTTGCTGGTGTGGACCTACTAGCCAGTGTGTTCAAGTGTTTAAGTATTACTTTGCTACAGAAAAATTAATGATTAAGGAATGGCTACTGCAGAATTAAAGTCACATGCCCTCAACCACAATTAATAGATACTTTGTTCAAAGGTAGTGTAACAGTGCTAATGATACAAGGTGAGTGTTCAATCTGCTGCACCACAAGCAACATAATTTGGGTTCATAACCATAATTGTCCACATGCGGTAATTCAAGTCTTAGCTATGGCATTGTAGGGAGTCATAGTATGATGTGAATATCTAGCTTAGGGATTACGTAATTTTATACACGATTTTTAGTTTTAAGTAGAATTTAGATTTTCAATAGGAAATGGGATAAATATATCTAAAGTACTTTGTTTAGTTCAAGTGGCTTTAAGATGTCAACAGCTAGGAACGGTGAGATAATTGAAATTCTGGGGTTTGGTGCTTGTTGGAAAACCCAAAACAAACTGCAGATCGGAAGCTTACCCACGGTTGTTTAATAGTATCAGAAAAGAAAAGAGTGCTTATAAAAACAACGTGGGATTTCTTAGTTGGACATGTTGTTTCTGATTAGCTTGAAGTACTGGAAGTCCAGAGGAAATTAGCGATAATTTAGCTTAAAAGCAGAGAATCATATCGTAAAAGAGGACCTTCGACCCATCAAGTCTGTACCAGCAAAGCTATGCTAATCTGCACTAGTCTCACTTTCCAGTACTTGGCCTATAGCCTTGAATTTTATGACATTTCAACTGCTCATCCAAGCACTTTTTAAAGGTTATGAGACTACCCTCCCCAGCATTGCATTCCAGACCCCAACCACCCTCTGGGTGAAAAATATTTTCCTCAACTCTACTCTAAAGCTCGTGCCTTCCATCATAAAATGATGCCACCTTGTTACTAACCCTTCAATTCATCCTGTCCATGTGCCTCATGACGTTTTATACCTCTCTAAGGTCTCCCCTCAACCTTCGCTGTTCCGAAGAAAACCTGAGTCTATTCAGCCTCTCTTCATAACCAAAACGCTCCATCTCAGGCAACATAACAACAGTGAATCTCCTGTGCAATCATATCCTTCCTATGCTGCAGTGACCAGAACGGCACACCGTACTCCAGCTGTGGCCTACCCAAAGTTCCATATAGCTCCAACATGACCTCCCTGCTCTTACAAACCTCAGCTGACTGATGGTAAGCATCTTGCATGCCTTCTTTGCTACCTTGTTAAGCTGTCCTGCCAGCTTCAGGGATTTATGGATAAGCATCCCAAGATCCCTTTGTTCTTTTGAGCTTCTTAGTGTTTTAACATTCATTGATTACTCCCTTGTCCTGTTACTTTTTCTACAGTGCATCACCTCACACTTTTCAAGGTGAAATTCCAACTGCCACTGAGCGTCCCATATGACCAATGCATTTGTTTTCTCCTGTAACTTAATACCTTCTTCCTCACTGTCAACCACCCAACCAATCTTCATGGCATCCACAAACGTACTTATCATTCCCTCACTTTCTCATCTGCATTGTTTATATATAACACAAATAATAAGGGACCCAACGCTGATTCCTGTGGCACACCACTGGTCACTAGCCTTCAGTCACACAAACAGCCTTTTACCACCCTCTGTCTCCTGCCGATAAGCCAGTTTTGGAGCCAACTTGCCGAGTAGCCTTGATTCCCCATGTGTTTTTACTTTATTTGTCAGTCTCCCATGTGGGACCTTGTCAAAGGCCTTACTGAATTACATACGAACTACATCAACTGCGTGACTGTCATCTACATGCTTGGTTACCACCTCAAAAAAATTCAAACAAATTTGAACCCCCTTTTGACAAAGCCATCCTGACTATCCCTGAACAAACCTCGCCTCTCCACATGGAGATTCATTCTCTCCTTCAGAATTTTCTACAATACTTTCCCTACCACTGATGTGAGACTCAGTGGTGTATAATTCTCTGGTTTACCTCTACCACCCTTTGGGAAAAGTAGAACCACATTTCACAAGCTTCAAGATCTCCCCTCCCCCAACCGCATCCCAAAACCAGCCCAGCTCGTCCCCGCCTCCCTAACCTGTTCTTCCTCTCACCTATCCCCTCCTCCCACCTCAAGCTGCACCCCCATCTCCTATCTACTAACCTCATCCCGCCCCCTTGACCTGTCCGTCCTCCCTGGACTGACCTATCTCCTCCCTACCTCCCCACCTACACTCACCTTTATTGGGTCCATCCCTGCCTCTTTAACTTGTCTGTCTCCTCTCCACCTATCTTCTTCTCTATCCATCTTCCATCTGCCTCCCCCTCTCTCCCTATTTATTTCAGAACCCTCTTCCCCTCCCCCATTTCTGATGAAGGGTCTAGGCCCGAAACGTCAAGCTTTCCTGCTCCTATGATGCTGCTTGGCCTGCTGTGTTCATCCAGCCCCATGCTTGTTATCTCGGATTCTCCAGCATCTGCAGTACCTATTATCTCTCTCCTCTACCACATTTGCTCTACTCTGGTCCTGTGGCACCTCCCAGAGAGGAATTAGTCAATTAGGGCAGCGTTTGCATAATTTTCTCCCTTGTCTCCTACAGGAGCCTCAGATATAACTCACCCGGATGTGGGGATGTGATCGCTTTTAAGCCTGCCAAAACCTCCAATACCTCCGGACTCCCTATATCAACCTGTACAATCCACCTTCCTGAGTTCTGTGCTTACATCCTCCTCCTGTGTGAAGTCAGAAGTGAAGTAAGTCTTTGTACTTACTAATGCCTTCAGGCTCCACACACAGATTTCCCCCTTGGTCCATACTCTGTTCCTGGTTGTTATTTCTCCTGGATATACTTTATAGAATATCTTGGACCTTTCCCCAATCTTGCCTGCCAGCACTTTCTCATGCCTCTCTTTGCTCTCCTAATTGCTTTCTTAACACCCCTCCTGCACATTCTATACTTCACTAGGGACTCCACTAATGTGCTCCTTTAAATCTGTTATATGCCTCCCTTTTCCTTTTTTATCCAGTTCTGAATATTCCTCGACATCCAGGGTTCTCCAGGCTTGTTCCTGTTATATTTCACCCTAAAGAAGACATGTTGAGCCTGTACCCTTCCCAGTTCTCTTTTAAATGCCCTGCACTGTTTGCTGTGGGTTTACACTGAAGTAACCGTTCCCAGCCGACATTGGCCACATTCTCCCTTATTGGATTGAAATCTGCCTTCCTCCAATCCAAAATCCTTTTTTTTAAATTTTTGCAGCCCATCTTTTTCCTTCTCCGTAACAAACTTAAAACTTATTGTGTTGTGGTCACTATCACTAACATACTCGCTCACTGCCACCTGGAACAAATGTAATATATCCTCTTCTTTCAGACGAAGGGTCAGTGGACTCGAAATGTTAGCTCTGTTATACTCTGTACAGACGCTGCCGGCCCTGCTGAGTTTCTTCAGCAATTTCTGTTTTTGTTTCGTGCCGTGAGGCAGTGTGGGTAGAACTCAGGACTAGGAAAGGTGAAATCGAAATCGCAATGTTGTGGGTGTACTACAGGAGAGAATATGTAGACAGATTTAGAAAGATATGAAAACAGCAGGGTTGTTGTGGTGGGTGATTCTAATTTCCTCTATATTGACTGGGATTCACTTTGTGCTAGGGGCTTGGATGGAGCAGCATTTGTAAGGACCATTCAGGAGGGTTTCTTGACACAGTATGTAATCAGTCCAACCAGGGGAAGGGGTTATACTGGACCTAGTTTTGGGAAAATACTCTGGCCATGTGAGTGAAGTTTCAGTGGCAGAACATTTCAGAGAAGCGACCATAATATCATGAATTTTAAGTTACTTATGGTTAGGGATAACGGCAGTCCTCCAGTGAAGGTACTAATTGGGGGAAGGTGAGCTACACCAATATTAGGCAGGAACTGGAGAATGTTGATTGGACGTGGCTGTTTGAGGGTAGATCCACATTGGACGTGTGGGAGTATTTCAAACAGCAGTTGATAAGAGTTCAGGAGTGGCACATTCCTGCGACAATGAAGGATGGGTATGGCAAGTTATGCAAACTTTGGATGACCAGGGAGGCTATGACCTTGGTCAAAAAGAAAAGGGAAGCATATGTAAGGGGTAAGAGGATGGGAACTGACAAAGCCCTTGAAGTATATAAGGAAAGTGGGAAAGAACTTAAACAAGGAATTAGAAGGGCTAAAAGGGGTCATGGAACGTCATTAGCAAACAGGAATAAGGAGAATCCAAAGGCTTTTTATATATAGATAAAAAGCAAGAGGATAGCCAGGGAAAGGGTTGGCGCACTCTAGGACAAAGGAGGGAATGTATATGTGGAGCCAGAAGGGGTAGGTGAGGTCTTAAATGAATACTTTGTATCAGTATTCACCAAAGAGAAGGAATTGGTGGAGGAGTGTCAAATTTCTAAACGAAGTTGCTATTGAAAAGGTGCTGTGCATCTTTAAACGTATTGAGATTGATAAGTCCCTGGGACCTGATGGAATCTATCCCGGAATATTGAGGGAGGCAAGAGAAAAAATTGCTGGAGCATCTGTATCTCCTCTTTGGCTGCAGGTGAGGTCCCAGAGGACTGGAGAATAGCCAATGTTGTTCCATTGTTTAAAAAGGGTAACAGGGATAATCCAGGAAATTGCAGGTCTGTGAGCCTCATGTCAGTGGTCGGGAAATTATTGGAAAAGATTCTCAAGGGACAATATCTGTAAGCATTTAGAAGCAAATGGACTGATTAGCAATAGATGGCATGGTTTTGTACAGGGCAAGTTGTGCCTCAATAACTTGATCGAGTTTTTTTGAGGAGGTGGCGAAGATGATCGGTGAGGGAAAAGCAGGTAATATTGTTTACATGGACTTCAGTTAAGCCTTTGACAAGGCCCCTCCTGGCAGACTGGTACAAAAGGTGAAATCACATGGTATTGGGGGGAGCTGGCAAGATGGATACAGAACTGGCTTAGTCATGGGAGACCAAGGTTAGCGGTGGAAGGATGTTTTTCAGAATGGAGGGCTGTGACTAGTGGTGTTCCACAGGGATCAGTGCTGGGACCTCCGTTTGTGTTCTACATAAACGATTTGGTGGAAAATGTAATTAGTAAGTTTGCGGATGATACAAAGTTTGATGGAGTTGTGGATAGTGAGGAGGATTGTCAGAGCATACAGTAGGATATAAATCAGTTGGAGGCATTGGCAGAAAAGTGGCAGATGGAGTTTAATCTGGAGAAATGTGAGGTGATGAGTGCGAAGTCAAGTACGGGTGGACATTATACAGTAAATGGCAGAACCCTTAGGAGTACTAATATGCGGAGAGATCTAGGTGTGTAGGTCCACACATTACTAAAGGTGGAAGCGCAGGTAGATAAGGTAGTAAAAAAGGCCTCTGGCCTGCTTGCCTTCATTGGAAAGGGCACTGAGTATTAGGATAGACAAGTTATGCTGTAGCTTTATAGGACTTTAGTTAGGTCACACTTGGAATATTGCATTCAGTTCTGGTCACCACACTACCAGAAAGGATGTGGATGTTTTGGAGAGGGTACAGAAAAGGTTTAACAAGATGTTGCCTGGTATGGGGGATTTTAGCTATGAAGAAAGGTTGGATAGACTGAACGCAGGAGGTTGAGGAGTGACCTGATAGAAGTTTATAAGATTGTGAATGGCATGGATAGAGTGGAAAGTATGAGGCTTTTTCCCAGGGTGGAGGGGTCAATTACTAGGGGACGCAGGTTCAAGGTGCAAGGGGGGACGTTTAAAAGAGATGTGCAAGGCATGTTTTTCACACAAATGGTGCTGCATGCCTAAAACATGCTGCCAGAGGAAGTGGGGGAAGTAGGCACTTTAGCAGCATTCAAGAAGCACCTGGATGAATCCATGAATAGGAGGGGAATAGACAGATACAGATCCTGTAAGTGAAGACAGTTTTAATGTGGAAGGGCAAAACGTGTCAGTGCAGTGCAGGCTTGTGCTATTTTCTTCTTTGTTCTTTGCCACCAAATTGCTTTAAAAAACATAGTGCCATGAATGGGGAAGCAATGGCCTAGGAGTGTTATCGCTGGACTGTTAATCCAGAGACCAGGGTAATGTTCTGGGTTTGAATTCCACCACAACAGATGGTGGAATTTGAATTCAATAAATAACTAGAATTAAGAATCTAGTGATAATTGTGAATCCGTTGCTGATTGTCGGGAAAAACCAATATGGTTCACTAATGCCCTTTAGGGAAGGAAACTTCCATCCTTACCTGGTCTGGCCTACATGTGGCTCCGGACCCACAGCAATGTGGTTGATGTTCAACTGGATGGGCAATAAATGCTGCCTAAAAACGATGCCCTCATCCTGTGAATGAATTAAAAAAAGAAACTGAGTGGAATCTATCTTGACCATATTGCCCATTTAAATGCAGTTCGTAGGTAATTCAACCATATTTGTCTTTTGTTCGTATTTGTCTCATGTCAATCCTACATCTTGGAGTCTGAATGGTTAGGAATCATTACCTTACCTGTGCAACATCTCTATTTAGTCACTTTTGCTTATATTTATCTTGTTTGAGTTTTGCAAAATAATGGTTTGTTTCATTGTTTCATTTCAATCCTTGAATCCCGTAACTTATTTTCTTGGACTTAGATCTTCCACATATTATATTCTTTAAATGATTGTGGTCTATCAAATCAAATCCTAATAGAGATCCAGCTTGTTAAGATCTCAGTTCTGAGAATACTAGACAAGTGCCTGATCATTGAAAACTCAATCATTTATACAGAGTTACAATAGGGCTTATTGAGTGCACTTCAAACAGTGACTTGGGAAAAGTGTGAGGTAGTTTGAATGATGCACACTGTCATACTGATATTAGAGAGTTTTAGAAGCATATCTCCAGTCTGTCTTCTCACCCTAGTGTTGGTCAGTTTAGAAACACTGATGGAAAGAAGGTCTGTTTAAATGTTATCTGTTGAATAGGTTTAAGTGACCTGATATTTGGACCTTGCATTCTTTCTATTCTGGCCTCAGTGGTGGCAACCCTAGATACCCACCAGTCAGGTGTTTAAATGGAACAATTGCTGCTAGCCACGAGAAACAACAAATCATGTGGGACAGGATTTAGTATATTCCAATGATAATGCAGCCCTGCCTATCTCTTGTCTTTTACAAAATAACCGTATTATCTATTTTGGCAGATGTAGGATTAAACATTGAAACCAGATGTTTTCTGATGTAATGCAAAACATCAAGATACACAACCTCAGAAATGTGGATGTAAACACAGTAGGCCAACGCAGCACCCTCAAGGGAATCATTTGCACTTCACCCACAGTTAGAGGAGTGTTCATGGCATCATCAACATGAGTAAATATGTCTGTCAATAGTATAGTTAATAAGATATCAAAAACAACACTTAATTTGAAGACACAAAAATTTAAGACTTTCGGTTGAGTGGTTAAGAACATAAATTCTTAAAAATCTGTGGCAAACAAAAATTAATTTACCAAAAATGCAAAGATGGTTTATACTGTATAGAAAAAGTGTCAAATAAAAATTTCCATATTTTAATTATGGAGGTAATTTTTTTAGTTACTACTGCAAAATATAAAATTTCCTATTATCTTGTAACTAGCAGTGACTCACCACAAATACGTTCTTGCAAGCTGTTCTTGACAGTTTAATAGCACAGGAATTAGATAAAGACAGAAGGGGATAGGATTTGGTAGTTGCTTTCCAAATCCGTATGTTACTAATCATTCAATAATGTCATTTTATGGAAAGAACTATAATAAAATGAAATTGGGCCAATTTTGTGTGTTTTAAATGAGAAACTTTGTACACTAAATTAAACCGATTTGCTAGTCACTGATACTTGCTAGAGGTTTTTATTGTTTTTTGGATTAGCTGATGTTTTTATCCTAAAGCATAATATGTAAATCAGTGACTATAACCATAAGCCTTCATTTGCAATAGTAGGTTGGATACCATTTTGCATCAGTCAGAAATCGCAGAAGAATTTACAGGTGAGAAATATTGATGTCTGAAGTTCACTTTTGCTTATTTTGAGAAATGCTAACTTTAAGAAAATATATATATTTCAGCCCAATCCTTCTCAATAGGCTGAACATTGTCCTGAGTTTGAGATTTGCTGAACAAAGGCACAGATTATCAAAGCTTTTGTCTTGCAGCCATCAAGACATTTGCAAGAACAACAATGTAAAGGAGAAACTGCATTTTAGTCTGTTCGAGAGGAGAGTGCTGATCGGTGAATAAGCAGACTGTGACTGAGAGAGATATTTCCATGGCAATTGCACCAATTAGTCCATCTTTGCTTATTCCATTGCAGGGTATATTGAAGCAGCAGGTCATTAAGGTATAAACCGCAGTAAGAACATCCTTTTCATTATGGATGCAACCCAATGAAAATCAGGAAATGCAAAATTTTCAAAGAAAAATGTGCACTATCTGAGATTGATAGAATTAGAGCAATAAAATGATAACAAAAAATTATCTAATTTTCAGTAATTTTCTTGAGAGCTAGTGTAGATTTTAAAAGGCACATGTAATGCAGGGTTGTACTAATAAAACAGCTGCCAAACTAATTACATTTCACTGACGTAGTATAATGTTCATCAATAGTAGCTACAAAAACTTGCATTTATGTAGTGTTTTTAATGGCGCAAAATACCACGAAGCAATTCACTGGAGAGTCATCAGAAAATATTTGACACTGAACCACAAAAGGAGATGTTAAAAAGAAAAAAATGGTATAAATACTTAGCAGGCCTCGTATAATCTATACAGAGACAGAGAATTAGCCTTGCAATCAATGACCCTTTAACTTGTGTTTCTGTCTGCAGTTTATGAAGGAAATTGGTGATGTTAAAGTGGACAGAATTGGAGGACCACTTGGGTCTTAGAGAATTGTAGGGCTGGAGCAGGGTACAGAGATAGAAAGGGCTGAGGCCGTAGGGGGATTTGACCACTAATGATGCAAATTTTAATACTGAGGCATTTCTAGAACAGGAGTCAGTTTAGGTCCATCTGCAATCTGAAGGGTAAGCAAGAATATAGGCAGCAAGATTTAGGAATGAGCTCAAGTTACTGGAGAGTGTTAAGTCAGAGACCAGAAAAGTATTGGAGGCAGGAATGAGGGTTACAGCAACAAACTGCCTGAGGTACAGTCTACGATGAGCAGCATTATGGAGGTAACAGTAGGCAGTTATAGTAATGGATTGGCCATGGTGTCTGAGTGCAGGGGCAAAGACAGATGATGTTACAAAGATGTAAGTCGAAGGTCTACGTGTCAAAATAAAGTATATAACAGTAAAGCAGTGACTTTGATTGGAATGGACTCATTTCGGGAATTATAAAGGCAGAATACTATAAAGCTCGTTTGCAGCTGACGCATTTCCTTGATGTGCTTGTCTAAATTGGTCCAGTCCAGTTCAATCTGCACTGACTTTTTGTAATAAATGTGAGGAGACAGTTCTTCTCCAGTAGCCTTCACATCTGTAAATCTGGCAGAACCTCCAGCTATTTTTCTGACACTCATGAATTTTGTTCTGCTTCTTGACTTGGCTAAAAATGTTAATAATTTCTGACATTGAGGCAATGAAATGAGGTTATATTGGCTTATTTCCAGTGCCTGGATCAGTAGTAGTCTAGGTCACGGCACCAAATTCACCATAATCAAATGTATACAACGTCACTTTCTCCAAACGTAGTCAGTTAATCTACGAAATATAAAAGGTCAGTGAAATTTGTTGGGAGTTAGTTCTTAAATTACACCATGACGCAAGCTGGATGGCAGAAAATTAATCTGATTTGCTTTTAAGGAAAATTCAAATTCAATATAAGTCTGTATTCTCAGACAAGATGAGCTTCAGTGACTTAAGCATGTTATAGCAATAGGAACTTACATTGCTCCTTTGACTTAACACAATCACGAGCTTAAGGTCTGCTTATTTTTCTTAAAAGTCTTTTTCCTTCAGTATGACCAAAGATTCTTGAAATTTCTGAGTACTAAATGGTTAATTTGGTATGCTTAAAGACCTGGCAGGTTAGGGAATCAGCCTTAATTTCATTCCGTTGCCAAAAAACATTAGGTTGTTATTTTCCCCACAAACAACAAATAGTGTTTGCAACTTCAACATTATTTTATATATGTATAAATATTGTCAGAGGCAGTGAGAAGAATTGAATTTGATAGAAGTCTCACGTAATGCTTCTGAATAGCCCAGCTTGCTGGCTTTGGTGATGGCTTCCTATGGCGAAATTTTGTTTGTTTTCATTGCTCCTGTCTGTTTGACCATGGCAGTTCTAAGTTTGTTCCTTCATATCCTCATTCCTTTACCAGCACCGGAATTAAAGAATGTACGCAGCTTGCTCTGTTAGTATAGTAAATAAAGAAATAAAATGCAGATAACAATGAAGATAGAAAGTATTGAGAGACCCCTATGTTGGAAGCTGCACTGAATAATCTGCAAATTTTAGATTAATTAAACATTAACAAAATGCTAGTAAAAAGGATGATTCACCTCACAAAATCACTGCTAGGGATGTTGAATCCTTTCCACAGCTGTACAGTTAACTCAAAAATGTGTATTTTACTCCATTTCAAATTGGCACTAATCAGTTTAATAAATGTAAAGGTTTTGTGTATTACTTCAGGCATAACGTCATAATAGATATAGGAAATATAATTTAATCCTTGTGATTAATTTCTGTGATGAAATGCCTCCAAACAATTTACAATGATAACTTCTTCAAATAATTGCCATAATGTAATCCAATTGATCAAAAATGGATGGTACTCCATCGTGCTGGGAATTAAGAGAGAAAGAAAAAAAAAGTAGTAAATATTGATGAAAACTCATTAGTAAATTGAAAGTTAAACTATTAAACATGAAAAGTTCTGGGAAGCAGCAGTTGATTCATACCTTTCCAAAGTTGACACATGTTCAATAGACTCCAATGGATGTGTGCTGTTTGCCTCCACTTTCTGTTGTCAGTTAATTAGCATAGCTTCAAATTCAAATTCAGACTGTTATAGGGAGGGCATGAGTTGTAGAAATGGAAGCTTTCTGATAGAGAGAGTTAAAGAGGAAATAGGGTGAATTTCTGCCAAATTATAGCATTTATAGCATTTAGCAAATTTATAGAAGCTAGGAATACTGTGGCGAGTAACTCACGTCCTGACTCCTCAAAGCCTGTCTGCCATCTACGAGGCACAAATCAGGAGTGTAATGGAATACTCCCCACTTGCCTGGATGAGTGCAGCTCCAACAGCACTCAAGAAGCTTGGCAGCATCCAGGACAAAGCAGCTTGCTTTGATAGGCACTACATCCACAAGCATCCACTCCCTCCACCACTGACGCTCAGGAGCAGCAGTGTGTACTATCTACAAGATGCACTGTAGAAATCCACCAAAGATCCTCAGACAGCACCTTCCAAACCCACAACCACTTCCACTTAGAAGGACAAGGGCATCAGACATATGGGAACACCAGCACCTCCAAGTTCCCCTCGAAATCACTCATCATCCTGACTTGGAAATATATCACCGTTCCATCATTGTTGCTGGGTCAAATCCTGGAATTCCCTCCCTAATAACATTGTGGGTCCACCCACAGCAAGAGATGCAGCGGTTCAAGAAGGTAGCTCACCACCACCTTTTGAAGGGCATCTAGGGATGGGCAATAAATGCTGGCCAGCCAGTGATGCCTACAGCCTAGAAATGAATAGGAAAAAAAAATTCAGCCAAATGAAGTCAATTCACTCCTGCATAATAATTGCAGTACAGTAGTGAACATGAAGTAAGTGCTAAAATGGGATATTGATTCAAGCGTTTATACTCTTCAGGAAATTACTAAACTTACAAATGCAAAGAAAAATAATCAGATATTCCAGAAAATAAAGTTTTAAGCAGTTGAACAGTTAAAGTAACAATGTTACTTGAAAGACTCCACGAAAATATGTAGGGGCTTTGTATGTTAAGTGTCTATTAATACTTGCCACTTGAACTTCTATTTCTCCATTATGAAGCCAATGCCAAAAATGACCTGTACATCAAGTTAAACCTGAATTTTTCACGTGTCTTCTTTACAGCAACTATTAGGAAATGAAAATCTGTATTTTGCTGCAGTGATCATGGAAATATTAAGAGACTCAAAGAGTTTAATAAAAAGCTGACAAGGTTTGTCTGATCTTCGGGCTAGATATTTCAGGAGGTTGTTTTTGATTTTAAAGAGGTTGTATATGTCAATCATTAATAATTTTAGGCACTGGCTCTCATCACTATTGCTGATTTTGTGGCAGCAGGAATCTTTTGGTATGGAAGAGCTCAATATATTTACAAGAGATCCATTTTTAGTTTTAAAAGAAAATTAGTGGTTGCATAGAGCAACAGAGTCATACAGCATAGAAACTGGCCATTCGGCCCACCAAACTTACTAACTATACCTTCTAAATTCACAAGTTTGTTGTTCATGCATGTAACAAACAACAAGGGTCCCAGCACTAATCCCTGTGTTAAACTGCTGGTCACAGGCTTCCAGTTACAAAAAAAAAACCTTCACCATCACCCTCAGCCTCCTGTTTGCAAGCTAACTTTGGATTCAGTTTGCCAACTTGCCTTGGGTTCCCTGGGCTCTTACAGTTTGGACTAGCCTTTCATGTGGTATTTATGGGTCTTATGGTCTTATGGAAATCTATACATCTGCAAAAATAATAAGAATTGAAATTGATATTTTGTTGAAGATGTGAGCGTGTATAATCTTAAAATAGGTACTTTGAAAATAACTATTTTGTTATAAATGATTAACTGATCCTAGTATGCCTGACAATCACTGACCAGGTCTTGTGCTGAGAAACTGTGATATGTTTGTCACTGATGTACGCAAATGTTTTTACAACTAAGTGACTTGTTGTCAACTGAATAGTCTGGGACTGGAGTCATGTGCAAGCTAATTGGATGGGAATAGAAGATTCCTTCCCTATCACAATTTCATTCTGTCCCTAAAATATCACATTTATAACTTAGTTTGATAACTTACGATGGGAGATTGGGACTCTCAGTTTCTGGTATTTTAATCCATTCTGTATGTTTAAGCGGTTTACCTAAAAACTAGCTGATTTGTATTTGAAATTATTGTGCATACTTTGGAGTTGACTAGGAAATGCAAATTGCCTCCATGCACATGCATTTATGATGGATGCTGATATGAGAAGTTCTGGCAAATGTCAAAGATCTATTTGCTCCTTTAGTAATTCTAGAGATAAGAGATGTCAGCATTGTAACCATCTAATCAGGGGACGTAATGTACATGGTAACACCTTGCTCTTTCAATTCGGATTCAGAGGTGCAGGTCAATTCTTATCTAATATTTCAGCCATTGGGTTCAAATGTTTTTTTGAAATCACACTATCCATTAGAAGAGTAAAAAAGAAATAATTTCAATTTTGCTTCATGTAAATAGGCATGAAGGCAGAATCAAAATATGGTGGAGAAATGGTACAGTCTGGTCGATGATACCAGTATATTGGCTGTAGCTGCCAATGAGCAGTGACTTATTCAAGGCAGTCTCAGTATGCAAATGAATGATAGATAGCAAGTGAGAACTGTTGATGAAGCAAAGGAAGGAGGAGGGAAGACTTGAGAGATTGAGCAGAAAGCAGTACTTTGGGCAAACAATGCAAAGCAGCTGTTTGCAGGAAAATGTTGGTGTTTACTTGTCTATATTAACGTGGTGAAAATGTTTAAGTAATTTGCCTAACCTGTGACTGTGTTTTATTGTTCCTATTGCACTATAGTATACCTTTATTATCAGTGATGCGAGTAACAGATAAGATTATAAGGCTTTAGTCATTTATATGATGGATGTGCTAACAATCATACGCAAGCTTAGTGCACCACTGATGTTAAAGTGACAACCTGGATTGTTGAGAAATGGATAAGTGCTGTGAGGAACAATTGACTCAAAATCTGTACTGCCTGACTTTGGTAGGAGAATCAGGCCAGACTGGAGTTGTACTATTTGAAGTATTTTTTAATGCCAGTCGAAAATGAAATTGCTGTTGTATAGAGCTTTACCCAACAACTGAATAGCCAATGAAGTAATTTTGAAATGTAGTCACTCTTCTGGAAATGTGGCAGTTAAGCTGCACTGAGTAAAGTCAAACCGCAATGTGATGATGGTTAATTTTTGTGTAGTTGTTTTTGAGGGATACGTAACGGTTGTCTCGTGAGGAATATCTCTCGCCTCTGCTCTTCTCTGATTGTGTGCTATGGGATCTGTTACATCCACCTAAGCAGTTCATGGGAGATCCTTTTATTGTTTCATCTGAAAGATGGCACTTCTGACACCACAAAACTCCCTCAGAACTTCACTAGAATGTTGGACTCCAGCCTAAAATGCTGTGTTTTTGGAGCGAGTGAACCATAATGGAGATTACAAAGAGAACAACAAAGTGAATAAGAAGCCATACACTTTAACAGATACAGTTTGATGCCCACCATGACCTACGGAACCAACATTCAAAGAAGGTAAAGCATCATAACTGTTATCAGTTCAGTATCAGGACTCGAGTCCATGAAAACTAATTGTACATTCTATGACTCACTGATGAATAAGATGGTAATTCATCACTATCTTAGTAATGCTGCTATTATAGATTTGAATAGGATGTGATTTGTGTTTGAATTACTGTTAATCTATTTACAGTGAAACAATATTAATGGATGCAATGGATGCTCTAGATTGTTTATAAGAATGTAAACTTGAGCTAAACTAAACATTTACTTAATGTACTGAGATGAAATAGATTCTTTAATTCAATAATCTGAACAGAAATCTAAAAGGTGAAATTCATAAATACCTAGAATTTAGTCCACTGCATTAAAAAAATACGTTTTGCAATATCAGGAAGTAGAGATGACGGGGCCATTTGGCCTAGCTAAATTTCACCCATCTAGATATAGTCTACTGTCATCATCACATTCTATTATATAGTTTCAGAGCTTTTAACTCCACTAACATTTCATGAACCTTTGTAAACTTGTTGAACACCCATTGTTTGAAGAACATCCTACTGTTACTGCTAAATGTATCTCTTGCCTGTCCTAACTGTCCAACAGCTGTGGTTCAAGTTATAGTAATTTTCTGGGTTTATTTCCAATTTCTTCACTGTTTGAGGATATCAGAAAGAGAAGGGATGGGTTAAAGGAAGAGGTGGGGTGTGAAGCAGTCAGTCCATGGTCACACCATTAGCAGCTTGCACATCAAAGCAGAAAGCAGGATGCGGTTGAGCTGTGAATTGAAAAAGGATCTATGGCAGGAACACACCATCCTCTTCAATGTTCCCAGTGGCATTGAATGCCATTCCCTCCATCACAGCCAGTCCCATAATTTTTCTCCTCAAGCACCATTGCTGCACATATTCTTGGCAACTATCAGTTTAGCTCTGCACCCTCCTACAGTGTGCCACCTTGCCCTGCAAGGCTGAGAACAAAATATCAATACTTGTGTAGCAATATCTTTTGGTGATCAGCATGTCATAGCTGGAAGCTACAAGATGTAAAAATAGCTAGATTTGACAATGCAAATCGCAACATTGCTAGTTACGTGTGGGTGAGCTGTTTGGTTTTTGATTAGAGTCCTAAGTGCTAGGAAGTATTGTTGTGTGTATGTTTGGGGTAAATTTGATTGAGCAGCTTGAGATGCTGGTGTTGCAGTGGGTAGGGAATGCCATGTAAAATGCATTCACTGACCTTGACCATTCGTGTGAGGTCTTAGACAGCAGTACCAAGTCCTCAAGCCCAGTCTCAGGCTACCTGTTCCCAATCCTTTCAGACCATGGTCCTGGGCAATATCCAGAAACGTGTGGAACTATGAATTTTCTCTCGGCCACCTTCACCATTAAAATCTGCAGAACTGCAACCATTAATTGGAACTTGAATGTTAACTCTTAGCTTTGGTGTTCCATGTTTTCCCATTGTTCAATATTGTTCAGTGCAGCTTCCCTTTAAGAGGGACAGACTGCCTTTAAGAAGAGTGCTGGCTGTATCACATATTCTCACCATAATCTGATCACATCCTGTTGAATGCAAAGGCAACCAGTGGCATGAACAGGTATCCAGTGACAAAGAGGCTGCTCACTACTATCGGGTAAAGAAGTTGGGAGCACCAGATCACATTAGAGTTCTGAGGAAGGGTCGCTAGACCTGAAACGTTAACTCTGATTTCTCTCCGTAGCTTCTGCCAACCTGCTGAGCTTTTCCAGCAATCTCTATCTTTGTACTTGATCGCATGCTGCCCACCTCCAGTGGACCTGACGTAGACGGGCCATGGATCACAATTCACATTTTCAGAAAACGGGGCAAAGAAATGTTAAGCACATTCCTTCTACTTCTGTCCATACAAATTATGCCTTTGCAGTGTTATAAAGAGGTGTGTTATTTTTCCTCCTTTTTCCAGTCCTGTGAACTTCATCGAAAAACATGTTGGAGTTTACTTGCTGTTTCAAACTGCAGAATGCAAGACCCTCCAACATATTGGGTATAAATCACATACTTCTTTCTGTTTTAATTTCTTGCTTTTGCTTTCTAATGCTGTTGACTAACTTCTAAAAGTTTAAAAATGATGTATAAAGTATTTATTTGTTCATAAGTTTGAGTAATAATGATTAATATTTATGACTATTCAATAATAACATGCCATATTTAATAATAAGATAGCACTTGTTTGTCTTCAGCAAATTTCTTTATTGGCAATTCACTGCTCTACCTTTGAAGTCTCACCCATAATTGTCCTTTCATCTCATCTCGAATTTCCATTTGTTAAGCACTGCTCAAGGAAATGATCTGCCAAATTGTGAGCAGATTCTCACAGTAGAGATTAAGCATTCTGAAAGATATATCAGTTTTCTCTGATTAATAATTGCAAAGAGCTCTGTCACAAACACATCCCTCTCATACTTAATCAGATTTTGTATTTGAGTGGCTTATCATTCATCTCTAATTACAATTTCAGCTATAACAGCGTCTCTCGTCTTCTTAAGTTTATATCTTACCGTATCTGAACCCACAGGTCTCCACCAACCTTGTGCTGTTCAGGCTCATTAAACGACAGGACCAAATTTCAGACTTCACTCACAGGCCTTTGAATGCTGCTTATATATTCATGGTTATTGCCCATTGCTGACTGGCCTTGAGAAAGTGGTTGTAAGCTACCCCCTTGAATTGCTCCTCTTCTTGAAGTTTAGGGACACCCACGGTGCTGATGGTGTCAAGCATCTTGAGTGTTGTTGGACCTGTACCTATCCAGCAGGTGGGACCTGTTCCATCACACTCCTGACTTGTGCCTTGTAGATGATCATTAGGCCTTGAGGGATGAGTTACTTCAGAATTCCCAGCCTCTTGTAGCCATGGTATTCATTGGTTAATGGGAATGTGGAATTCGAAACAAATTGGCCATGATTTCATTCAAAGGCAGAGTAGTTAGAAGGGGTGAATGGTTTAGTTCTTCTTCTATTTTTCTGTTCATGTATGGCTGTTCCAGCACAGTTTCTGGTCGATAGTAACACCCCCCACCAGGATGTTGACAGTGGAGGATTGCATGATAGTAATGCTGTTGAATGGCAAGGGACAATACTTAGATTCTGTCTTGCTCCACTGTTTGCACTGGAAGGAGAAGTGCTGTCAACAGAAGGCCATACTCACCTTAGGCCTTCAGTGAGCATTTCACTTATCCCTATCCCAACGGAGGCATTTAGGCATTGTGAACCATCTTGAACTGGATCTGCAGTCTCGTACTGTGAAAGAAACAGACCTGCTATGGCTGTAACAATGAAGTGGAGCATATGAATGTCAGGCATGAGACCTGACTGCTGGAAAATTTTGAATGCAGTGCAGTACATTGAGTGGAGCATAAAGTTAATAATATGGTGGGTTGAGGGATGGCCTTTTGTTTTATTCCTTCCCTGGGTGTTGCTGGCTGTATCAGCATTTATTGCCCGTTGCTAGTTGCCCTTGAGTAGGTGTTGGTGAATTGCTTGCCTGAACCACTGCTGTCCATTTAGTGTAAGTACACCCAGGGAATTCCAGGATTTTGACCCAGCCACAGTGAAGGAACAACAATATATTTCCTTGTGAGAATGGTGAGGGGCTTGGAAGGGAATTGCATGTGGTAGTGTTCCCATGTATCTGCTGCCTTTGTCCTTCTGGATGGTTGTGGGTTTGGAAAGTGATCTCTAAGGCGTCTTGGTACCTTTTAGATAATACATACTGCTTCTTCTGCTGAGCACCAGTGGTGGTGAGAGTCAATGTTTGGAAATGTGATGCTAAACAAGCAGCTGCTTTGTCCTGGATGGTATCAAGCCTCTTGAGTGTTGTTGGAGCTGCCAGACAAGTGGAGAATATTCCATTGCACCCCTGCCTTGTGATTGGTGGACAGGCATTTTGGAGGCAAGAGTTGAGTTACTCGCTAGCGCCTGACCTGCTCGTGTGGTCACAGTATGAAAGGGATAAGATTATGGATAGCAGGCCAGAATTGAAGAGAAAATAAACAAGTGATAATAAGAGCAAAGGGTAGGAGGAAATGGGTGAGCTGTACTGAATATAGCCCACATAATGTGATAATTGGCAAAAGGTATGTGATAATGGGTGACTGTGCTAAAAACAACCAATGTTATAACATGACTGGGTGTAGGGTGGGTAAAAAAAAAACATGGAAGGATGGAATCAGGGTCTAACATTGAGTTTCACAATGTTGAAACCTAGAGGTTGCAGGGTCCCCAAGTGGAAAATGAGATGTTGTTCTTCAAGCTTGCACTGAGGATCACAGGAACACTGCAGCGGGCCTGTGACAGAAATGTTGGTGTGGGAACAGAGTGCTGTGTTGAAATAGCAGACAACTGGAAGCTCAGGGGTGTTATTGTGGACAGAGTATTTAACACAGTATTTGTATGGCTTGTCCAGTTCAGTTTCTGGTCAATGGTAACCCTGCAGGTTGCATTCACTGACCTTTACCACTTGTTTGAGGTCTTTTTGTCTATTGTCACATTCTTGGGTCAGATTCCATCCATTAGCCTCAATGGTATCCTCTCCCATTCCTGACTGAAGGGTTTCCTGTTGCCCTGCAGAAGGATGACCTCTGTCTTCCTTTCCAATATCTGCCCTGAGTTAAAGAAGTTTTGAGCTGTCTCTCTCACTCACTGTCTCTCTCACTCACTGTCTCTCTCACTCTTTCACCCTGTCACCCTCTCACCCTCACTCTCACACACACTCTCACACATTCTCCCCACCCCCACTCTCCCTAGCCTGCTGCTTCATTGCTCTTATTTCTTTCTTCTGAGAGTCCCATTCACATCCACTACCAGTCCTGCTACATGCAGAATGCACTTCCTATTAAGCAGTGTAGCTTAGCTTTGAGAAATACAGTATATCTTTAATGGGTGCTTACCTTGCACAAATTTGAGCATACAACCATTCAACAGCACATTTATTGCCAGGCTGCCTGCCATCATCAGGGATTGGAACAAAAATCATGAAATTGGCTTACTGCCTACATCACTTCGATGCTGGAACAAAAACAAAGTTGCTGGAAAAGCTCAGCAGGTCTGGCAGCATCTGTGAAGGAAAAAACAGAGTTAATGTTTCAGGTCCGGAGGTCTAGTCATTTCACATCATAATTGCCAGGCTTGCCAATATATAACACGTGCTTATCCAGTTTTTCTCATCTCCATTGAGATTTATAGTTGAAATGAACAAGTTAATTTAAAATAAAACAAAGAACTGTGGATGATGGAAATCTGAAACAGAAACAGAAATTGCTGAAGAAACTCAGGTCTGGCACCATCTGTGGAGAGAAAGCAGAGTTAATGCTTTAAATCCAATGACCCTTCTTCAGAGCAGAAGTTAATTTAAAATACTACCCTACAGCACATAAATGAAGAATCAGTCTTGGATAGAACAAAATATCTGGAATAAAATGCTGGCAAAAATATAGGGTTGTAAAATTCTCAAACTAATTTTCTGAATGTTTCACAATTAGAAGGATATAAATTGATCAACAGGTAAATAAAACTCCTGAAAATTAAAACTCACAAACTGATCTCTTTTAATTTAGAACAAAGAAGAACAAGGAACAGTACAGTAGAGGAACAGGCCCTTCAGCCCACCAAGACTGCGCTGACACATGACGCCTTTCTAAGCTATAAACCTTTTGCCGCTACGCTGTTTGTATCCCTGTATTCTGTGCCTATTCATATATCTGTCAAGTTAATTGTCTCTTCATTCTGTAAATATCCCACAGAAGCTGTATCCTCCCAAGACACTGGACAACTCATCCATCTTACTTTAATCTATTAAATCAAACATTTACACATTTAGTTGCCTGGACAATATCCGTAAAGCTGAACCTTTGCACTTGGTCCCCAGTCTTGCCCTTCAATCACATTACCTTAATCCACAGAAACACTGGTCTCTTTCACTAAGGTATTCTGCTGTTAACTCAAGTACAGAAAGACTGGCACTTCCCACCCACTTGCCACTTTAACTTAACCAGGAGACTTAAGAGTTACACATTCCCTGAACAATCCTAACAAATTTACCACTTACCCAGCTCAGCTAGTCCCTGTTCACAAGCCTGAAATAACACATTTAATATCTCTGCTGTTAACGTACCTTGAATTTATCTTTCATACCTTTGGATATTTACTTCAGGGCATGATACAAATTTGGCATTTGTTTTGGATTAAATCCATTTTCAAATATGAATCCTCCATATGGTGGCGAAACATGCGTTAACTCATTTTGCAGACAGTACCCCCTCAGGATAGCATCCGTTACTTTCACCCACATTAATCTCAGAAAGCATGCTCTTCTTCCAGAGAAAATTGGAAAAAGAACTTAAACTGAATTCCATACAATGCCGTTGCTGACTAACATAGCAATTAAGATGGGGCTTGATTGATGCTTATATATTTTCTCAGTAACTGCCACTGAATCAAACAAAGGAAGCATTTCAAATTACTGGGTGTCTCAACAAAAATTCAAAAGGCACAATTGGAGTGATTCACAATGATACTATTAAATCACTCAAAGTTCTAATCTATAACACCCGTTGCCAGGTTCATTTTAATTTCAAAGCTAATTTTAATGCATGTAGCCTTTACTGTATTTGTTATAAGGGAACCATGTGGTTTTCAGATGAGTACGGATTAAGGATGAATTGCTGAAGGGGGTTTTGATTGAACCATTCATCACATGACATAATGATCAGTGGCCTGAGCAACAAAAGAAGTATAAAGGTATCAAGTCAATGGCGTCAAGATGGAAGCGCCTGGTTTGCTTAATGGAAAGCTTGTAATCAGATCGGGGGTGATGTTCTTGGGACCAGACATGAAAATGGAATTCATAACAGAATTGAGAGGATTTTCAAATGCTTTCCAAAAACGAAGGGAGGCTAATGATTATCAATGATGAAGAACCAGGAGAGACAATGTTCTTTAGGGGAGAGAGATCTTTAATTGATTACTACTAGTTTTATCATGCTCCTTTGGTTTGAAAGCTTTTGTTTAATGTTTTACACATTTCAAGGTAAAGTCATCATAGTCCTGCTAGTTTAACGTGGGTGACGTGGCACCTCAGGCAAAGGACAAGGTTGAAAAGGTGAGACTTGGTTGTGACCTCAGCCAGTACAGGGATTGAACTCATGCAGTTGATGTCTCTCTATATTACAAGCCGGCCGTCCAGCTAACGCATCCCCAATAATACAATTACCAGACACTGTTATTATCCATCAATTTTTGTGAAATATCCAAGTTATCCTCACTCTGGTTGTGATAGGTGAATACAGAGCAATTAAGTTGGGAGAGTGCTTGACTGCCTCACAGCTGAATGTATCACACACACAGTTTGCTTAATGGTGATAGTTCTGTCTTTCAGAAAAGGAAAGGGCTGGGTGTGTGTGTATGAATTGGGTGAAGGTCAAAACAGGATGAAATTGGGAAGGAAGAATCCTTCATTGTATCTTTTCTAGCAAGAAACTTAGCTGTAAAAGGTGAAACAATACACACTGTGGGGCTAACACAATGATGGAAAAGAAGAACCTATACATTTATTAAGGTAGATCAGGAAGACATTCCAGCTATAGAGATAACAAGGTGTGGAGCTGGATGAACACAGCAGGCCAAGCAGCATCAGAGGAGCAGGAAAGCTTGACGTTTCGGTCCGAGACCCTTCATCAGAAATGGGGGAAGGGAAGAGGGTTCTGAAATAAATAGGGAGAGAGGGGGAGGCGGATAGAGGATGGATAGAGGAGAGGATAGGTGGAGAGGAGGCAGACAAGTCGAAGAGGCGGGGATGGAGCCAGTAAAGGTGAGTGTAGGTGGGGAGGTAGGGAGGAGATAGGTCAGTCCAGGGAGGACGGACAGGTCAAGGGGCGGGATGAGGTTAGTAGATAGGAGATGGGGGTGGGGCTTGAGGTGGGAGGAGGGGATAGGTGAGAGGAAGGACAGGTTAGGGAGGCAGGGACGAGCTGTGCTGGTTTTGGGATGCGGTTGGGGGAGGGGAGATTTTGAAGCTTGTGAAATGCACATTGATACCATTGGGCTGCAGGGTTCCCAGGCTGAATATGATTTGCTGTTCCTGCAGCCTTCGGGTGGCATCATTGTGGCATTGCAGGAGGCCCAGGATGGACATGTCTGAGGAATGGGAGGGAGAGTTGAAATGGCTCTCGACTGGGAGGTGCAGTTGTTTGTTGCGAACTGAGCGCAGGTGTTCTGTAAAGCAGACCCCAAGCCTCCGCTTGGTTTCCCTGATGTAGAGGAAGCCCCAACGGGTACAGCGGATGCAGTATGCCACATTGGCAGATGTGCAGGTGAACATCTGCCTGATGTGGAAAGTCTTCTTGGGGCCTGGGATTGGGATGAGGGAGGAGGTGTGAGGACAGGTGTAGCACTTCCTGCGGTTCCAGGAAAAGTGCCGGGTGTATTGGGGCTGGAGGGGAGCGTGGAGCGGACAAGAGAGTCGCGGAGGGAGTGGTCCCTCCGGAAAGCAGATAAGGGTGGGGAGGGAAAAATGTCGTTGGTGGTGGGGTTGGATTGCAGATGGCGGAAGTGTCGGAGGATGATGCGTTGGATCCGGAGGTTGGTGGGGTGGTACGTGAGGACGAGGGGGATTCTTTTTTGGTTATTATTGCGGGGACGGGGTGTGAGGGATGAGTTGCGGGAAATGCGGGAGACACAGTCGAGGGCGCTCTCGACCACTGTGGGGGGGATGTTGCGGTCCTTGAAGAATGAGGACATCTGAGATGTACAGGAGTGGAATGTCTTATCCTGGGAGCAGATGCGGCAGAGGCGAAGGAATTGGGAATAGGGGATGGCATTTTTGCAGGAAGGTGGGTGGGAGGAGGTGAATTCCAGGTAGCTGTGGGAGTCAGTGGACTTGAAATGGACATCGGTTTCTAGGTGGATGCCCGAGATGGAGACAGAGAGGTCCAGGAAGGAGAGAGAAGTGTTGGAGATGGTCCAGGTGAACTTACGGTTGGGGTGGAAGGTGTTGGTGAAGTGGATGAACTGTTCGAGCTCCTCGTGGGAGCACGAGGCGGCGCCGACACAGTCATCAATGTAACGGAGGAAGAGGTGGGATTTAGGGCCAGTGTAGGTGCGGAAGAGGGATTGTTCCATGTAACCTACAAAGAGGCAGGCATAGCTTGGGCCCATGCGGGCACCCATGGCCACCCCCTTTGTCTGTAGGAAGTGGGAGGAATTGAAAGAGAAGTTGTTGAGGGTGAGGACGAGTTCGGCTAAGCGGATGAGGGTGTCAGTGGAGGGGGATTGGTCAGTTCTGCGGGACAGGAAGAAGTGGAGGGCCTTTAGGCCATCTGCATGGGGAATACAGGTTGATAGGGACTGGACGTCCATAGTAAAAATGAGGTGTTGGGGACCGGAGAATTGGAAGTTCTGGAGGAGGTGAAGGGTGTGGGTGGTGTCACGGACGTAGGTAGGGAGTTCCTGGACCAAGGGGATGAAAATGGAGTCTAGGCAGGTGGAGATGAGTTCGGTGGGGCAGGAGCAGGCGGAGACAATGGGTCGACCAGGGCATTCAAGTTTGTGGATTTTGGGAAGGAGATAGAAGCGGGTGGTGTGGGGTTGGGGAACAATGAGGTTGGAGGCGGTGGGTGGGAGGTCACCTGAGGTGATGAGGTTATGGATGGTTTGGGAGATGACGGTTTGGTGCTCGGGGGTGGGGTCATGATCCGGGGGCGGTAGGAGGAGGTGTCGGAGAGTTGGCGCCTGGCCTCAGCAATGTAGAGATCAGTGCGCCATACTACGACTGTGCCTCCCTTGTCCGCGGGTTTTATGGTGAGGTTGGGATTGGAGCAGAAGGAGCAGAGGGCTGCATGTTCTGTGGGGGAGAGGTTGGAGTGTTTGAGAGGGGTAGAGAGGTTGAGGCGATTGATGTCTCGACGGCAGTTGGAGATGAAGAGGTCGAGGGAGGGTAGGAAGCCTTGGGGTGGTGTCCAGGAGGAGGGCTTGTGTTGGAGGCGGGAGAAGGGGTCAGTAGAGGGAGGGTTAGATTCGCAGTTGAAGTAGTAAGCGTGGAGGCAGAGTATGCAGTTTTGATCAGTGATGAGATACGTTGGCCTATAGTAAAAGACCTGGAACTGAATAGGGGAGTGAACTTCCTTCTATCTCGAGTTTTAAGGCATTGTCAATCTGGTTGCTATTATCTCAACGAGGAGTTGGATAAATGGGCTAAATATAAGCACAGAAAGATGATCGGGTATTTTAACAGACTTTGAGCCCTCTTCTTCTGTAAGTCACTAACTAGCCATGAGTATGAATCAGAAAATAATGGATGTTTTTACAAATCTGTGGTTAGACCTCAGCTGAAGTATTATGGGGTATTCTAGGAACTGCAGGAAAGATAAAATTGCCTTCGATAAAGAAAGTTTCAACAGGTGATATGTTTTACCAGTAGTAAGAAACTTGTTGGAGACATTGGAAAGTTCAGACTGTCTTTCCTTGGAACAGAGATGGTGAAGAGATTTTCAACATGATGAAAAGTTTTCACAGTTGATTAAAAAAAAAAGGTTGTTGCCTCTGACAAGTGGGTCAATATTCAGACATCATCAATTTAAAATAATTGGCAAAACATCTGTGTGGGGAAGTTCTGAGGAAGGGTCACTGGACCCAAAATGTTAATTCTGATTTTTTTCTTCACAGATGCTGCCAGACCTGCTGAGCTTTTCTGGCAACTTCTGTTTTTGTTCCTGATTTACAGCATCCGCAGTTCTTTCAGTTTTTATCTGTGTGGAGAATTCTGCTTTCAGAGATGGCGAATCTGGAGGCACAGAGACCTGGAGATGGAGGCATGCCCAAAGCTCACTGGATTTCCACCTGCAGCCGAATTAAGCTGTGGTCAGGAAGGCTCGTGGTCCACTTTTCCCAACCCATCACCAGTAGCAAGTGGCCAACTATGGACTACCTAAGATGGAGTGCATTGTCCTGGAGATGTCAACAATCTTGAGTGCTGGAGCTGCAATTGGAGAGTATTCCATCACACTCCTGACGTGTGCTTTCTGGATGGTAGACATATGTTGGGGAGTAAGAAGGGAGTTAACCACCTCAGAATTGCTAAATTCTGACCTGACACAGTTGATGTAATGCTTACTTTCTGGGTAACGTTGATAGGGAGGGTATTCAGTGATGGTAATACTATTGATTGTCAAGATGAAATTGTTAGAATCCACCTTGTTTGAGACGATCATCGTCTGGTACTTGTGTGGTGAAAATGTTAGTAACATGGAAAATAGGGACAGAAGTAGACCATTCGATCAATTGAGCCTGCTCCATATCCAATATCATCACGGCTGATCCTCTACCTCAGCACCATACTCCCATTTTTCTTCCCATTTCCCTTGATTGCTTTATTGTTTCAAAATCTGTTTGTTTCTTAAATGTATTCAATTGCTTGTCTTCCACAGTCTTCAATGGCAGGGAATTCCACAGACTCACTACCCTCTATGTGAAGAAATTTCTCCTCATCCCAATCCTAAATGACCACCCCATATCCTGAGTCCATTATACATTGTCCTAGAACCAATCAGACAGGGGACACATCATCCCTGCATCAAGTCTGTCCAGCCCTGTCAGAATGTTATATATTTCAATGAGATCCCCTCTCATTATTCTAAGCTCCAATAAATACAGGCCTAGTTGACTGAACCTCTCTTCCTATGACAATCCTGCCACCCCATAAATCTGTCTGGTAAACTTTCACAGCATTCCCTCTCTGGCAAGTACATCCTTACTTAGATAAGGAAGGCAAAACTTTATACACGTATGGTCTCACCAAGGCTCTGTACAACTACAGTGAGACATTCCTGCTCTTGTGCTCAAAACCTCTTGTAATGAAGGCCAACATACTGTTTGCTTTGCTTTGTTGGACCTACATGCTTGCTTTCAGTGTCTGGTGTACAGTCTGTCACCAGATTAATACTATTCTACCGTTCTGCTTTTCCTACTGAAATGGATAGCCTCATCCTTATCCATGTTGTTATACTAAACCTACTATGTATTTGCCGACTCAATTACTTATCTAAATCCCCTTTAAGCCTCTTTACCTCCTCCTCACCACTAAACCACTCACATTGCCCACCTAGTTTTGTGTCGACAGTAAAATTGGAAATATTACATTTGATCCCCTCAATCAAATCATATATGGAATGAATAACTGTAAAAACACTGATCTCTACAGTAACTTGCTAATCATCATCTTCCACTCTGAAAAAGATCAGCTTATTCCTACTCTCTGTTTCCAGTGTGCTAACCAACTGTCAGTTCATGCCAGTATCTTACCCTGAATCCCAAGAGCTTTAATTTTGCACAATATTCTCTTAAGTGGGACTTTATAAAAAGCTTTCTGAAAATCCAAGTACAACACATCCACTGGTTCTCCCTTACCTACTGTAATAACATCCTCAAAAAAACCTTTCAAGTTTGTCAAGCCTGATTTCTCTTTCATATATTTATGTAATCCCATTGATATTTTCCAAGTGCCCTATTGGTATCTTGCCACTTATTAACCCAAGCAAGACTGGATGTAATCTGAGTTTTGCTTCATATGGAAATGGATTGAGTCAGTAACTGATGAGTCGTAAATAGTGTTGAATATTGTGCAATCGTCAGTGGCTATCACTTATGCTGGAGGGACTGTCATTGATGAAGCAGCTAAAGATAGTTGGGCCCTTGACCCTACCCTAGGAACTCCTATGGTGATGTCCTGGGACTGAGATAATTGACCATCAACAACTACAATCAACTTCCTTCATGCTAGGTATGACCTCAGCCAGCAGAGACCTTTCCCTTGATTCTCATTGACTCAGTTTGGTCTGGCTTCTCTCTGTCAAGTGCTGCCTTTATGTCATATTACATCACTCTTCCTTCACTTCTTCTGTTCTGCTCTTTTCTTCATGTTTGGTGTGAGGTTGTGATTAAATTAGGACTGAGTGGCCCTGACAGAACCCAAACTGAATGACAGTGAGCTGGTTGTTGCTGAGCAAGTGCCTCTTGACAGGATTATCAATGACCCCTTCCATTGCTTTGCTGATAAAGTCATAGAGTGGAAACAGACCATTCGGTCCAACTAGTCCATACTGACCAGACTCTCAAACTAAGATAGTCCCACTTGCCTGCATTTGGCCCATTTCCTTCCAAACCTTTTCTATTCACATATTTATCCAAATGGCTTTTAAACATTGTAACTGTACCTGCATTCACAACTCCTTTTGGCAATTCATTCCACACACTAATCACTCTGTGTAAGAAAGTTGTCCCTTATGTCATTTTAAGTCTTTCTCCTTTCACCTTAAAAATATGCCTCCTAGTTTTGAACTCTCGCACCTTAAGGAAAAGCCTTTGCTAGTCATCTATATTATCTTTGCCCCTCTCATGATTTGATAAACTTCTTTAAGGTCACCCCTCAACCTCCTACACTCCAGTGAACAATGTGCCAGCCTATCAGCCTGTTTTTATAACTCAAACCCTCCACTCCCAGCAACATACTCATAAATCTTTTCTGAACCTCCTCCTGTTTAATAATATCCTTCCCATAACAGGGTGATCAGAACTGCATACAGTATTCCAGAAGAGGCCTCACCAACGTCCGATACTCAGAGGACTGTGCAATGAAAGCAAGTGTGCTAAACGCCTTCTTAACCACCCTGCCTACCTGTGATGCAAATTTCAAAGAATTATGACTTGAGAATAGACTGATCAGATGATAATTATCTTATTAGGCAATAATTAAGATGGTTCACTGGATGTGAAACAGTAACTCTGATTTCTGTCCACAGATGCTGCCAGACCTGCTGAGATTTTCCAGAAATTTATGTTTTTGTTTCAGATTTCCAGCATCCGCAGTTCTTTTGAGTTTTTTTTTTGATAATTAACTGCGATAGACTTGTACTTTTTATCTGTACATGACATACCTGGGTAGATGCTGCTCTTATAATTGTACTGTAACTATTTGGTTGAGGACACATCTAGTTCTAGAGTCATGGAGTCATACAGCAAGGAACCAGGCCCTTCAATACAACTTGTCCATTCCAATCAGGTCTCCTAAACTAAACTAATCCCATTTGCCTGCGTTTGGCCCATATCTCTCTAAACCTTTCCTGCTCATGTAACTGTCCAAAAGTCTTTTAAATGTTGTAATTGTACCCACCTCTACATTTCCTCTGGATACTAATACTATTGGTTAACAATGTCAGACCCCGTAGCCTTTGATGTATCCAGTGTCTTTCTGTACCAGGATGAGTTGGTGATAGTGAAAAAGATTTGATGGATTAAGTGACATTTTCTTCGTCCCTTTTTTAAATCTTTAAATAGAGGCTAGGTCTTTATTCGAAAGACAAACTTGATATCTTGCTTGCACACTATTCAGTATGATTACATACCAACCTCCTGAAGCTTCCATTAGGAACCAAAATATTTTCCAATAAATCCATTGCACAGTTAGACAATGTCACATTGAACATTTCAGAAGAGAAATCAACAAGAATAGACAAGAGTTTTTACGAGCTAGTAAAAAATAACAAGATAAACTTTAGTCCCTTGAGAGAATTATTGGATTCAGTTTGGCTTCCTACATGGTTTCCAAGCAATTAGAACATGGTAAGGAAATAAAAGACATATTTAGATGTTTTATCAATTTACTGATTTTATTCAATAATAATTTGTATACAATTTTAGGAATCTTCCTTTATGCATGGAAAACCTATCTCTGCCTTAGTGATATTCAGAGTTTCTACTTACTGTCTTTTGAGGAAGGGCATTTCAAAGTCTTATGACCTTCTGTGAAAGATAACTTCTCCTTGTCTCTGTTATGTGGGTGAATTCTTTCTTTTAAACAGTGCCCCCTAGTTCTAGATTCACCAATAAGAGAGAACATTCTTTCCACTTACAATCTGTCAATATCCCTCAAGATTGTATATGTTTCATGCATGTTGCCTCTTCCTTTTCTGAACTCCAGCAGATACAAGCCTAGCCTGCCAACTTTTCTTCATAAGACAACTTCACCCATTCCAGATATCAGTCTAGTAAATGTTTTCTGAACTGCTTTCAACAGATTTACATCTTTCCTTGAATAAGGAAACCAAATACTGTCCCCCAGATATGGTGTCACAAATACCCTATACAACTGGAGCATTATTTCCCTACTTTTGTATCCAACTCCCCTCACAATAAGTGATAACATTCTGTGGGATCAGAATTTATTGCCCATCCCTAGTTACCCTTGAAAAGGTGATGCTGAGCTACCATGTTGAAGAACTGTGGTCTATTTGGTGTAGGTACCCCACAAAGCCACCTGGGAGGGATTCCCAGGATTATGAACCAATAACACTGAAGGAACAATTATATATTTCCAAATCAAAATGATGAGTGGTTTGGAAGGGAACATGCTGGTGGTGGTGCTTCCATGTATCCATTGCCCTTGCCCTTTGAAATGTAGTGGTCATGTGCTTGGAAAATGCTGTTTAAGGATTCTCACTTACAATTTTTCACACTGGTTTTGCCCAAAGTGTAACAGATTTGAGAAAGTATTCAGTAATGTAGTCAAGGTCATCAATGTGTAGATCTAGAGGAATATCATGGTCTTTGTTTGTATTGGGCAATCTGCTCAGCATGTCAGATGTAATCATCCTGGTACTTGGCTTCATCTCATTTAATGCTTGGAGATCATTGACTAATTTGATTGTATCATGTATGGTCTGTTCTGGTACAGTGGATGCAGTTTGAATCTCATGAATTGTGACCATGCAGAGATCTGTACATGTTAGTAGACTCGCCATTACAGGACCATCAGTACCCAATAGGTAAATATTTTGGGAAGTGAAGATGAGTTCGTGTTTTGGAACTGCGGTATGATTCTGCCGATGTGCAGAATTGCCCATCTGTTATAAGTTGTAAGATACTGTCTTGTAGGCAGTGCCATGGAGGACCACATGCTAAGGTTCTTGTCTTTCAGTTAGGTTAATTTTGTTGGCAGTAGCTTTCATGTCAATTTTAGCTTTTAGTGTTTGTTTTTCTGCCTTTTCAGGTCATAAAAGCCTCTGATTATCCTGTACTGACAACATGGCATATGAAGTTAACGATATGGAAAACTTGGTCATTTCCTGAAATTTTTATTTCGCTTAGTTGATTACGAACCTCTTTGAGTTTGATTTTTTTTTTGCTCTTGAGTAACACTTTCGTCGCTGCTAGAGTTGTGGCATCATACCATCTTGTTGGTCACTTGTGTTTTGTTCTTGGATCTGGCTTGATATTTGAAACTAGACTTCCTGCACGTGTGTGCTTAGTTTTGAAGACTATGACCAGCTCAATGAGTACATCTGACATTCCTCTTCAAAAAAGTTACACTCCCACCCTTTGCTTCAGCATCTTTGATCAAACTGGTCAATAGAGTTTTAGGGTTGCTGTCTGTACGACATGAGTTAGAGTCTGTTCATCCTGAAGGTAATTCTTATCTGAGCTGGTCTTTTGAGAGCCTTCCAGATCTTTTCTAGATCTTTCTAATCATCAGTGAAAAGATTCTGTCATGTTTCTCCTTGCTAATGGCAGCAAAATAGCTCTTTTCTTAGGATCATCATTATTTGATCTGTAAAATAGAACTGCATCTGTTGCTCAAACAGTTTGAATTCAGGAAGGGTGTCATTGGATGCCCAATCTTCCATGAGGTTAGTGCTATTCATGATTCTACTTTTAAAAAGTATTATATTGTACCATCTTAAGCCACTTAACCTGATTTTGTGTCAGTGTCAATTTAAAAACCACTTGTTCCTTGACCATAAAGATTTTGCAGCTTGTTCTCAGAGACTGTTACTAATACATATATCCAGTGTCAGGAAAAAATGTTTTTGCCTTCTATATTTCTGTACCACATAACATTTGGCTTTGTGTCCCCGCTAAAGGGTGCACTATAGCCCTCTTTTTTAAATTAAGGTAATCTGAGAAATGTATTAAATCTTGAAAGAACTTATATTCTAATTAAAAATAAATGTTTTTTTTTCTTGTTAGTTAATTTCCTATCTCTAGGTCTATAAGCTGTCTGATGCTGCTTAGAAATAAGAAACAAGCCTTTTTTTAAAAGTCTTTATTGCTCAAACTAATGTCTACTTGGTCTTCAATGGGCTTTCCAAATGTCTACTGCTAAGATATTTTATAGACAGCTACAGCTGCTACCATGTTGTGAGTTCACCTACAATAGGGTGTTTAGTCTGATGTTAACTCCCATAATATTAATTTGGCATGGATTTCGGTGGTATTGAAAAATCCAACAGACATTTATTCCAACTAACAATTATGTACAAATATTGCATTCCTGTGGCACATAGTTATCTGGGCTAATATTAAGCTATTACATTACAACAGAGAAGCATGCTACTAATAGAGAGTTATACATCAACTAATCCAAGGTACAATAGAATATGAGATGTATCAGGTCAAATACCAAGATGCAGTAATGATGTCATGAGCGTGTCTTTAACAGGCATTCTGACATACTGGCTGTGAGACATCAGTCGTATCAAATGCCTTCTGGAAATATAAGTTGAGTACATCCACTGTTTCCCCTTCATTTGCTGCACATTACTTTTTCAAAGAACTCCAACAAACTCCAATAAATTGGTTAAGCATGATATTCCTTCATGGAGTCCTTTTGTGGAAGGAAGTTGAGCAATGGATAAAGGGGAACTGGTGGATGGTAAACCTTGTTTACAGTAATGTCCAAAGCTCATCTGATGTTGTATTAGCCTCTCTAAATAACTTTGCATATAACACCATTTACTTTATAAATATAGGCATAGAGTGTCTTTAATGCACTGCATAGAATATTGTGATCTGTGTTCATCCTTGTGAATGTAGTGTTAGCACACTCCACTCATACAAAATGTAAAGCTTTGTTGTGGCACATCAGCATTCTACCATGCAGTTACAATCCATAATTCTTCTTGCACAACACTAAGTTCAACCTCAGGAAGGTTTGAGATGTACTTGAAGATGTAAATGAGAGAATGAAAAGCTTGAAGAACTTAAAATGACTGAAGGGTAGACAGATCATTGAACTATTTTGGACATGTACAGAACTTAAACAGTGTCCACTGGAATGCTGGTCACATCTGGAGGACCATTTCTGACCAACACAATTTGTAAAAGATGCGTTGTCCTTGGAGTGAGTGCAGCATAGATTTATTAGAATGACACCTGAACTCCAAGGGTTAATTTAGGAGAGAGATTACACAAACTAGGATTGTATGCCTTGGAATTAAAAGGTTAAGAGAGATTTGTTGTTTATTTTTCCCCAACAGACTAAGGGGGACTGATAGGCTCAGTAAGGGGAATCTGTTTCTCTGTTACGAGAAATGGCTGCTGTCTTTTTAACAGTCATTAGTTTTCTAATGAAGGGGTCTAGAGTGAGAGGAAATGCCCTAGACTGAACTTGGAAGTAGACTTTTCAGGAATGAACTTCAGAAACACTTCATTGATGTAATTTAATCAGTTTCTAATACACTTCATGAAACATTTTGTGAAATTATTATCACACCATGAAAATGATCGAACGGGTGGAAATTTGAGTCAGGCCAGTTATGGGTTTGAAATACCAGTGTGTAATAACAGCTAGAGGCCCTTTGGAAACTGGGCCTTCGGTTTCATCACCATCTTAACTCTAACCACAGTGGGCATGAGACAGCTTGCCAGTTCCACAGTGTTGTATTCGTGGCAGCAACACTCCATCATAAACATGTTTTTGGAATGAAGGTGAAAAAAGGTGCTTGAGAGATGGTCAGCTATGGTACTAATGTGAAGCTGGGAAGAGCATTCTAACTTCTCCGGCTCCAGGTATCACAAATTTTTTTTTAAAAAATCATTATTGTGATGACGGCCTATTTAAGAGCTGCTGGTTAAGTCTAATGTGGATAAAATTAGCCTGAAAGCAGCAGTTAATCTGGCGTGAGAGATAAAAGGTACTGCAGATGCTGGAGAATCCGAGATAACAAGCATGGGGCTGGATGAACACAGCAGGTCAAGCAGCATCATAGGAGCAGGAAAACTTGACGTTTCGGGCCTAAACCCTTCATCAGAAATGGGGGAGGGGAAGAGGGTTCTGAAATAAATAGGGAGCGAGGGGGAGGCGGATAGAGGATGGATAGAGGAGAGGATAGGTGGAGAGGAGGCAGACAAGTCGAAGAGGCGGGGATGGAGAGCCAGTAAAGTTAATCTGGCGTGCTGTTTTGGCTACATTCAGGGCAGTACAGTTTGAGGAAAAGAAGCTGATAAAAGCTTCACTTCTCTAATTTGCATGCACTCAGGCCATCTACATTGAAGCCTTTAATAATATAGCAAGTGGCACAGCTCCAGAGTAAAATGCACATACATAGCGCCAAGCATGTTGGATTCTTAACTGCATCAATGAATTGCTATGATGTAATTCAAACCGACATATCAGCTTGTACATATGATATTGCTTTTTGCTTCTGGATAATAGGCTTTGATTCCAGCTCTAACTAAGAAGAAAATCTCAACAGGTCACTTTTGCTTAAAGATTATATAACCCAACTAACCTTGCTCCTTGGCATGACCTTCTGGAGCTGGACTGTTTTTAATCTGCATGCTTTGCTGTGTATTCCTGCTTTCAAAGAGAGCTGAGTTGATGTACGTGACTCAAAGCTGGCTAAGTCACTGCTTGTAATGAGAGGTTGGCCCACATATATTTGCAATTATCCAAACATGCCGTTGACATTTTCAGAGCGTAAAGCACTTGACTTTATTGCATATTTAATCCAGACCATCTCTGTTGTCAATTCAATGTGCTTATTTGCGGAGAAAATGTTTGCATGGCAGGGTTTTTTTCTTACTATTACTGGGAACAAGCTCAGCAATGTTCCCTGTTCGACAGACCTGGTTACTCTGACATTTTGGAATAACTCAGAGCTATGTGGTGCAACAGAAGAATTGAATTTTCAATCAGCTGTAAAGCACGGTTTAATTTCTTTTGTTTAAAGATTAAATTTTTGTCTAATCATTTATTTATTTATGGAAGCCATAAGATTTCTAATTTGAGAGCAATAAAAATGCAATAATTTTTAATAACAGGATAAGCTTGCGAAACATTGTTTTCTTTTGTTTTGACTGTAGACACCATGTCACACCATTCAGCAAAACATTCGGATATATTGTGATAAACAGTCTGGCATTACTTTAACCTAGTACTAGCATTATTTGCAAATGGATAACTGAGTATGATATTTTATTTACTGTTTAACCTATTCAAATATTAGTTACTATTACAGTAAATTGTAAATTTTCAACTTTCACAGACACAAAGTCCATTTCAGAGTGCTGAGTAGATTAGTATTGGTGCAAGAAAACACTGATTCAAATCCAGTCTTTGATGCTTGCTACCTATTGCTCTGATATGATCTCCTCATTGGGTTTGCAATTTCAGTGGTTCACCATAGTGAGAAAAGAATGTTGTCTTTTGGTGTTCATTAGCTTTCTAGTGAGGGATAATTAGAAAGGTAGCTACTGGTTGGAATTGAACCTTTAAAAGGTAGTTGTGAAAGTAATTTCTGGTGTGAGAATGAAATTTTTAGTGTTGAATGTCAAGCTGTTTCAAACTTTTTGATGACAGTCATACTGTTGAATAGCATCAAAGAATAATTGCACCTGAACTACCCTTCTTCCTAAATCTTACTTCAAAAGATTTGTAGAGATGATTTTTTTAATTCATTAATGGGATGAGGGCATCACAACTAGGCAGCATTTATTGTCAACCGCATTGCTCTGGAGTCACAGGTAGGCCAGACCAGGTAAGGATGGCAGTTTCCTTCCCTAAAGGACAACCAGATGAGTTTTTCCTCAACAATTGATTCAGGGCCATCATTAGATTCCCAATTCCAGATATTTTATTGAATTCAAATTCCACCATCGGCTGTGGCAGGATTCAAATTGGATCCCCAAAATATTATCTGGGTCTCTGGATTAACAGTCCAGCGATAATATCACCATGCCATCGCCTCCCCTGATATTATTTTATAATAATCAAGCTTTGTTAAGTTTAAAATGCCATTGTCTGTTCTTTTAAAAAGTTACTAAATTGGTTACAGTTTTAAGTGATTTTGATCTTTATATTTCGGTATATTTATCGCGTACCACTGATTTTAAAAGATCAAGTAAAGTTCGTGCAGTTGGAGTGTATTTTGTTTTCAGTATTAATTTGCATTCTGACATTGCTTGTATGTATCTGAAAGGACCAGAAAGTTCCACTTACCATTTGTGGGGAAATTAAAGATTTAACCTAGAAATTAAGATGATTTTGTTCTATTTGATTTAATTTCCCAAGGTTATTCTCACACTAAATATGGTGTACTCTATACCATCTTTAGATGTGTAGATAGAAAATTATCTTGCTGCTCACATATCTGGTTACAAAGGAGATCATCATTTTCTGTGCTTATTCCAGCATGCGCACTATTTTGCTTCTGTGTTAATACTAACATAAGGGTGCGATGTTACTTCTGCTACTTTATTTCAAACAAGTTTAGAATCATGATCTTGTGCAAATTTAGAGAAGTCGATTGTCACTCAGATGACTGTCCATGCTTTAGTTTTTGTGACAGCAATCAAAAACAAACTGTGCGCTTCTCATTAGGTGTGGTTTAGCTCTCTTGGCTGGACAGCTGGTTTGCAATACTAACACCAGAAGTTTGGGTTCGGTTCCTATGACAGCTGAGGTTACCATCAAGGACTCCTTTTTAACCTTTCTCCTCGCCTGCAGTTTGGTGATCTTAAGGTTAAACCACCACCATTCCTCTTTCTCTAATGGCAGGGCAGCCCTGTGATGACCATATGTTTCTTGAACCACTTTCCCTCCCATGCTTCAATCATTTTCTAGTTTCTTCATAAAAGATGAAATAGTTTCTGCCTTATTTACTCTTGCCCTGAAGCATCTATGTTCTAGCAGCTATCCTTACAAAAATATTTCTCCTCACTACCTTAATGCCACTTCTAAACTAATGTGTTACTAATTCTCCAAACCGAAGACATAGTCATACATAATTCACACTCTTTTAATTTCAGAAACCTCTTCTAACCCTCATCTGTATTGAGGGAAAGTTTTAAAATTTATTCCTGGGATGTGGACATCATTGGCTAAGCCAGATTTTATTTCCCTCCCCCAATTATCCTGCAGAAGGTACTGGTGAGCTGCTTTCTTAAACTTCTGCAGTTCGTGTGTGGTAGGTACACCCACAGTGCCATTAAGGAGGGAGTTCCAGGATTTTGATCCAGCGACACTGAAGGAACAGTGATATATTTCTGTCAAGTGTGTGACTTGGAAGGAAGCTTGCAAGTAGTGGTGTTCCCATGAATCTGTTGCCCTTGCCCTTTGAGATGATAGAGGCATGGAATTGGAAAGTGCTGTTGAAGGAGCAATAGTAAGTTGCTGCAATACATCTTGACAGGGGATATGTGAAGCCATGAGGTTATTGATTGTAAATCAAAACCGAAAGAACTGCAGATGCTGTAAATCAGTAACAATAACAGAAATTTCTGGAAAAGCTCAACAGGTCTTGTAACATCTGTGAAGAAAAATCAGAATTAATGTTTTGGAATGGTCACTCAACGTGAAACGCTAACGCTCTGATTTCATTCCACAGATGCTGTCAGACCTGCTGAGCATTTCTAGCAATTTCTGTTTTTATTTGTGCTTGAGCTATTGATTGTGGTTGAATACAATTCTGCTGCTGCTGATGATCCAGACCAACTCTTGGAGGCCCAGTCTTGAGTTACTAGATCTGTCCCATTTAACATTGTGGTAGTGACGCATGCCATGAATGGGGTTATCCTCAATCAGAACCAGGAATATGTGGTGGCCATTCCTGTCAATACTATGATGGATGGATGCATCTCTGACAGGTTAGTGATGATGAGGTCACGTACATTTTTGCCTCTTGTTAGTTCCTTCACCACCTCGTCACAGGCCCATTCTAGCTACAGTGTCCTGTAGACATGAATGTGGCTCATGCTATTGAACCGCTCTTGATGAAGAATGTTCAGGTCCCCCACCCAATGTATGCTCTGTGCTCTTGCTACCCTTAAGAATTCATCCAATAATGTTCAGTGTAAGGGGCTAATGGTTCATCGGCTGAGGGGTTAGCAAGGGAGTGCAGTAGGTGGTACACATTCAGAGGTCTCCTTGCCCTTGTTTGATTTAATGGAGTCCAGAGTGAGAGAAGTCCCAGAAAAACTATAAGGTGTAATTTTGTGAGAAGTGACTATGTCAGGTTGTTGCCTGATGGTCTGTGAGGCAGCTTTCCCAGTGTTGACATTAACCCCTAGAGGTTAGTGAGGAGGACTTTGCAGGGACATGTCCTTTCCAGTATCTTGGTTGATTCTGTGTCTTCTGGCTGGTTTTGTACTGTTAACACCCACACCCCAGGTGAGGTTCCACAATTTGTTATAGTTTTACATGGGATACCCCAAATCATTAAGCTCCCAGGTGAGGAAGGATGAACTAGGCCTGATTCTTTAATAAAAACTGAAAGAACTGCAGATGCTGTACGTCAGGAACAAACACAGAAGTTGCTGGAAAAGCTCAGCAGGTCGGGCAGCATCTGTGAAGGAAAAAACAGTTAACGTTTTGGGTCCGGTGACCCTTCCTCAGAACTGAGGCCTGATTCTTTATTCAGCAACCCCCTTGGTTGGTTGCAGCAAGAATAACTTATAAAATGGATCCCTTCCCTTGTTGGTACGGTTCTCCCAGACCCTAATTATCTTATGTTTTAAAAAGTACCAGTTGAAGAAACAGACTTGCTTAAGTTAACGACTTTATTAATTACTAAAAGTGAGAAGAATTAGTAATGGAGCACACATACATACGAATTAGAAATAAGAAATGAATCAAAAAATGTACTTTTGAAGTACTGTGTTCCGTTCTGGTTGTCCTGCTACGCAAAGGGTATTATTACATTGGAGAGGGTTCAGAAAACATTTACCCGGATGTTAACGGGTTCGGAGTGTTTGAGTAATAAAGAGAGGGTAGGGTGAAACTTTTTTCCCTGGAGTGTAGGTTGTTGAGGGGTCACCTTATAGAGGTTTGTAAAATCATGAGTGGCATAGACAAGGTGGATAGCAGTGGTCTTTTTCCGTAGAGTGGGAAAGCTCAAAACTAGAGGGCATATTTATAAGGTGAGAGGAGAAAGACGTAAAAGGGTCCTGAGTAGCAGCTTTTTCACACAGAGGGTGGAAGGTATATGGAATGAGCTGCCAGAGGAAGTGATAGGTACAAGTACAATTACAACATTTAAAAGACATTTGGAAGGGTATGTGAATAGGAAACGTATTGAAGGATATGGGCCAAACACAGGCAAGCGGGACTAGTGTGGTTTGAGAAATTTGGTTGGCATGGATGAGTCAGATTGAAGGGTCTGTTTCCCCGCTACATGGCTGGATGACTACACAGTTTTGAATCATTCACGAGAAATGGATAGTTGAATGTTTTGGCTATTGAAGTAGAGTTTACCAGTTGTGAAATTGTTGATAGTTGAACAATTGATTTCGAAATTCTTAGTTTTGAGATTCTTGTTCTGATTCCTTTCAACTGTAACTGCATTCTGGCATTCAGAATGAGAGGGACTCCTTTTGTTGTCTTGGAGCTTTTAGTCTGACTTACTAGCCAGCTGCCTGCCAGCATTCAGAGTGAGGCACTCCCTTCACCTGCACCACAGGTGTGATTAGGAGATAGGTCTTTGACTGTGACAGTCACATTATGGTAATGTTTGAATTCAGGTTAGTACAGACAGGTACCTTACACTCCAGGCACATACAACATGGGACATTCAGGCCCATGAACATACTCCAGCAGAACTGAGACTGGCTTTTTAATTCTATTCCTTGTGTAGTCTTCAGTGAAAAACACAATGCTTCTGTTATTTGGGGTGGGGGGTGATGGTAGCTTGCTGTTGAGCATTGTGCCATTAGCCTTTCATTATCTTTGTTGTCACAAGAGATGAGAGTGAGTGAGTTGCCTCATTCCTCCCCCTTTCTGAAAAGGGGTAATTATTTTGATGTGAGAATTGCCATGAAGAAGGCCATAGTTTCTAGCCATTCAGTGAAAAGCACATCTTCTCACATGTTTTAAAGGAGAGTTGACAATAACCCGTGGACCTGGAGAGCAGCTTCTGAGCAAAAGCATATGAGCAGAATTCCTTTAGTTGTTTTTCTGTATGAAGTTACCGTTTGCATCTTTTGGTGTGATATTCCATGGTTCACGCTGTCTCTCCCTCTCTCCCTCTCCCTCTCCCTCTTCCTCTCCCCCTCTCTGTCTCTGTCTCTCTTTCTCTCTCCCCCCCACTTTCTCTCTTCCCCCTCTCCCACTCCCTCTCTCTCTCTCTCTCCCTCTCTCTCTCTCTCTTTCTCTCTTCCCCCTCTCCCCCTCTCCCCCCTTTCTCTCTTCCCCCTCTCCCTCTCTCTCTCTCTCTCTCTTCCCCCTCTCTCTCTCTCTCTCTTTCTCTCTTCCCCCTCTCCCAGTCTCCCTCTCTCTCTCTCTCTCTCTCCCTCCCCCCTCTCTCTCCCCCTCTCTTTCTCTCTTCCCCACCCCCACTCCCTCTCTCTGTCTCTCTTACCCCACCCCCCCACCCCACGCTTTCTCTCTCTTTCTCTCTCCCCAGCCACTTAATTTGCGCCCACAGCTATTTTTGGCTGCATTAGCCCTCTTTTATAAAACAAATATTAGAAGTACAATTTAAAAATGCCTGTAGGGTTCTGACTCATGGTCATGACAGTTTCTTTTTTTAGATTCATAAAGCTGAGTGCCTTGTTAAGTCTTTTCAGAGGGAAGTTAAGAGTTTACCACATTGTATCGGATCTGGATTTACATGTAGTTCAGAGTAGGTGGGTTCCTTTTTGTAGAAACTTTCCACTCAATATTATAATTGCACTGCTTGCACATTATTTTCCCCCTTTGATATTTTTCACCTCTTTTGTTTCAGTTACGATTTCTGCTTCTGTTCCAACAGTTTTCTCAATCAGGCTACTCTGATCCAGTCCAAGTAAAATAAGTTTTCGTCCCTGTCAGATTACTTCGAAATCCATCCATTCAAAAGAATAGGTGCCACTAACACAGTGTTATGTAGTCAGTATAGTATTGGACAGAATCATATAGGAATAATAGCTAGTCAAAATCAAAATTAATTTTAAAATATACTTCTCTGCTGCGTGCTAAACTTTGATCCCAATCATCAAATTGTAAATATACATTTCTTTATCTCTTGTATTGTCAATCGTCATCTTCTTAGGCAGTCCTTTGGGAGTTGAGAGTGAGACTTGCTTCCCCTCTCGTTCAGTGGTTCTGAGATGACTGATAAATCCAAAGTAAGTTCTGCTGACTCTGTCACATGTGGGGCAGGGGTTACTTGAAGGGTTGGGTCAGTGAAATGTTTTGAGGAGATTCCAAAAGAGTTTTTGCTTTGTTTCTGGGAATCCCCTTTTCTGACTGAGTTCAGGGTAGAGCATATTGCTTCAGAAGTCTTGTGTCAGGCATAGGAACCATGTGTCCCTTCCAGTAGAGCTGGTTTGAGTGATTAGCAGTTCAGTGCTGGGCTAGTAGGTTTGAAAGAGGTTGCTGTTGATGGACCGTCTATCTTTCCAGCAGATTTAGAGGATTTAGCAAAGACACCTTTGTTGGGTCTTATCCAGTGCATTGAAATGCCTGGTGTAAGTTGACCAAGTCTCCAAAGCACATAACAGCTGGCTGATCACAGCTACCCAGTAAATCATTTCCTTCGATTTGGGTGCGATCCTAGTCCACAAGCATTACATTACTCATTCATCTGAAGGCTGAGATGATACCTTGGAGATTAATTTTATCTTCCTTGATTGCCCTCATCGAAAGGAGGCTCCCGTTTGACAGAAAACGTCCTGCGCTTTGCGGGATCTGGCCATTATTAGATTGGGACAAAATTTTTGCGCTGAGAATTGACATGAATTAGGCCATAGTTTCTAGCTGTTCAGTGAAATGCACATTTTCTTACATGCTTTGGAGCAGGAGTTGACCTGGAGCTCAAATTCCACATGAACAAACACAATTCCTTTTCTGCACGTTCTTCCTCAGCCCTTTACCCCTTCAGGTACTGATTTCTTATTCGGTACACCAGCAACTCCTATATCTTGCCAAAATAGTTTCATTTAAACTTGAACAAATACAAGCATGTGAATCATTCCTATTGGGTGTCATAATCAAATCAACTAGCCACTGAATAAAGTCATTACTCTGTCAGAGAAATCATTATAAATGTTTCTTAATAAACAGTCACTTATATGTACAATGCACACTATTATGCCAAATACATGAGCATTCATAAGTTTGTAAATTAAATTACTGTGTTTAGTTCTCTAAATTTTAACTGGTACGCTTACTTAGATTCCTCTTGTCAAGATGGTGAGTCTGAATTTAGTGCCAAAATAGTAGGAGATTAATGGCGTTTGCTATCATTTAAATGCACATTGCAAAGAGTCCTCAAGCAATGTGAAAATTGGAGGTTGCTGTCTGATTTGCACTGCTCCACCATTGTTTTTGTGTAACAGCATCTGACTAACTTACTCACCATTTGTGCAGTGTCAACTTGCTGTAATTGTTTGGTTATCTGTAAGTAAGAACCAGACTGGCCGCAATAAGTTTTCACTTGTCTACTGCAGCAAAAGTACCCGTCTAATGGTGTCATATGTATTAATTACTGCCAAACACCTCGTTGACACTGAAAGTTATCCATTACAAGTGTGATGTATTCTATTAATTTTGGTTGGAAATTTTAAAAAGGTTAAATTAACTTCTTAAAATGTTTCTATCTTCTCTCTCTGTTATTCCAGTCCTCCCTTTTCTTTGTTTACCTGTTTTGACATTAAATTCTCTAATTTACACTTCCTGGTCAAGTTTGGTGTTGTTCATTTCAGAATTCTCCAATCTGTTTGTTTAGTTAAGGAGTTACTCATTCACACAGGTATCAGATGCCCTGTACGAGGTGCCACACTATTTTGGTCTCTCACTTACAGCAAATTACCGAGCAAAATCTCATGCAGCAAGCAGGCAAGTGCAAGTCTAATGAGTTGCGGCTGCTATTCATTCACCAGCTATCGAAAATTCTGGCCCATTGTGATTATGTGCTTTGTGTGCAGTTTCCATTACTCAGTTATTAATGATCATACTGAACACATCATACAAATCTCAGAAGACAGGGATATGGCTGTGTCCTCAAATTAGAGACTGATTTCTGTAATTAGAATACATATCCGCTGGGAACAGTAAAAGCCTAAATTAAACAACATTATCATTAATAAAACAGTCATGTACATTTTGCTGCAGCTGGGTCAACACACATATTGGATTTCCCCCTCTGGTGTGGAGTGTACAATGTTATTCCATTATTCTACTTGAGCTGTTTCTTTCTGAAGCTGCAAATATCTAGGGTTTTGTCATCCTAGTCTGGAATTAATGATACAGTGATCTGGAGTCTGTGGTCAGTGGTGGAGCTTGCTGCTAACCTTGAAGTAAGTCTCATTAAGATCTGGCGACCTCCCCGGTGAAACTTCCATCACTATCACAATGCAGTGGTACTGCAACTGATTGCAGCGTTTTAACAGAGAAATTCCCAGCTGGAAACTGGAGTGCTATCATTAACCTGCTCATGCAGCAAATCACATGAAAATGTTTTCACAGAAAGCTAAGCAGTGGGGAAAAAAAAGAAAATCAGTGAAATTTTTAATATAGAATGAATAATGATTGGGATAAACACATTAGAGTGCAATTTTCTCTTCCACGGGGGTGGTAAGGAAATTGATGAGCAGGACAAACAGTTGGGTGAAGCACAAACAGAAATTGCTGGAAAAACACGCAGGTCTGGCAGCATCTGTGGAGAGAAAGCAGAGTGAAAATATAGGGTCCAGTGATCCATCTTCAGAATTGTTTTTAGTTGGGAAAAGGTTGGTGTAAGTGCTGAAGATGGGGTGTGAGGGGTGGTGGGGAGCACTAAACAACAGGTGGAGATGGAGTCCAGAGAGAGAGAGGAAAAACAGTTGGGTAGATAAAGGATTGGGTAAGGGTAAGCCTGGGAGAATGAATAGTGGAGAACAGGGACTGTTAGTGGCTGACAATGGGTTGTTTGTGGTAGCAGCCCATGTGATGACATGGCCTAGTGTGACAGGGTTGGGGTGAGGACGTGGGAGAAGGTGCACAAGCCCTAAAATTATTGAACTCGCTGTTGAGTCCAGAAGGTTGCAGGGTCCCAAGCGGAAAATGAGACGCTGTTCGTCCAGCTCGCGCTGAGCAAGCCTGAGACAGAGATATTGGTCAGGGAACATAATGTTATGCTGAAGTGCAGCAAGGACCAGGAAGTTCAGGGTCATTTTTGCAGATGGTTCTGCATAATGGTCACCCAATCTGCATTTCGTCTCGCCCATACAGAAGAGACCACACTGTAAGCAATGCACACAGTCGACTAAATTGAGTGAACTGCAGGTAAACAAATGTGTGACTGGGCCCTGGGAAGATACTGGACCCCTCTTGCCCCGCCACCTAATCAACACACCAGCAACTAAATGTAGGGTGAGAAGGTCCATTCAGGACCTTCTCGGCTTATCAACAACTAAGACGTGGTCAGTTAACAGTCAGTTAAGGGCCTCAACACAACACTGGTTGTATTACCTGAATTCCCAACAGCCTGATTCCTGACTAGAAAGCCCTGGGGAAACCTACTCAATTAGGTTGAAAAAAGGGCCACGACTGGCTGCGATCTGGGACCAATTGGAAGCAGGGATGGGGGTCAAGATGGTGATTGATGGAATCTCTAACAGCAACATGGGACCAGGATGGTAGTCACTGGCTTTAGGGACTGCTGGCTCTGATGACAGGGATGGAGAGAAATTGTGGGTGAGGGGGATGATGGTGGGTTGGGGCAATGAAGCTGGCAGGCAGTCGGTGGCTAAGCACTGTGCAGTTGACCAAAAACTCACGGTTAAGTCCTGAAGTGGTGGTTAGGTTGACAGTTTACTGCCAGCTGCCTCATCACCTCCATCAAAGACTCTCAAAATCCAAGTCATTGTGATCTGTGACTGAGATCCCATTATGCATCTGAAACAGTGTTAATTTTTATTTTATTTACCATTGTATCAAGTGGATATTAATTACTCTCAGGCATTACACATCTGCGGGATCCAAAGAGCCTTGCAATTTTCCAGATTTCTTAATGCCTTTCGTAAAATGGAATTAGTTCTCTGAACATTTGGGATTTCTTTGCTGTCTATTAATCCACAGAAGTTGATTGAGATTCTTAATCATTTAGTGAATCACCTTTAATTAAAGTTCAATGATCAAAAAAAGGAGATTGTTATTCCATATGGCCATTCTTACAACGTTGCGACAAAGAAATGGTTCATTTACTTCTATTAATAAGAACACTCTGTTATTTTACTTCTCTTGTGAATGCTGGTTCATAGTTATACCTGTGTTATGTGAATCTGAACAGAGAACACAGCAGATCTGATTAAGTTATACTGCCTTCACAAATTAATAATGTAAAATAAAAATCTAGCTGGCCGGGAAGAGGTGAGCTTCTTTGAATTGTCATTATTTAGTATAAAATTTGCTGTATTTATCTCCATTTTGTAAAGAGAGATCATGTACTCTTGTTTCAGAGATAGAAGGAACTGCAGATGCTGGAGAATCTGAGATAACAAGGTGTAGAGCTGGATGAACACAGCAGGCCAAGCAGCATCAGAGGAGCAGGAAGGCTGATGTTTCGGGCCTAGACCCTTCTTCAGA
>JAHRHZ010000065.1:20905171-20977192 GCA_024137785.1 Ginglymostoma cirratum
GGGCCTAAACCCTTCATCATTTTCTGATGAAGGGTTTAGGCCCGAAACATCAAGTTTTCCTGCTCCTATGATGCTGCTTGACCTGCTGTGTTCATCCAGCCCCATGCTTGTTATGGTGGACTAGATTGAATGAAGTACAGGTAAAGCACTGCTTCACGTGGAAGATGTGTCTGGGGCCTTAGACAGTGAGTAGGGACGAAGTAAACAGACAGCTGGTACACCTTCTGAGATTGCATGGGAAGAAGTTGTGGAGTGTGTGGACGTGTTGGGAGTGGAGGGGGCCTGGACCAGAATATCCTGGAGGGAAAAGTGCCTGTAGAATGCTGACAGGAGAGGGGAGGGGTGAATGTGTCAGAGATAATAGGTAGTACAGATGCTGGAGAATCCGAGATAACAAGGTGTGGAGCTGGATGAACACAGCAGGCCAAGCAGCATCATAGGAGCAGGAAAGCTTGACGTTTTGGGCCTAGACCCTTCAACAGAAATGGGGGAGGGGAAGAGGGTTCTGAAATAAATAGGGAGAGAGGGGGAGGTGGATAGAAGATGGATAGAGGAGAAGATAGGTGGAGAGGACACAGACAAGTCAAAGAGGCGGGGATGGAGCCAGTAAAGGTGAGTGTAGATGGGGAGGTAGGGAGGAGGTAGGTCAGTCCAGGGAGGACGGACAGGTCAAGGGGGCGGGATGAGGTTAGTAGATAGGAGATGGGGGTGGGGCTTGAGGTGGGAGGAGGGGATAGGGGAGAGGAAGGACAGGTTAGGGAGGCAGGGACGAGCTGGGCTGGTTTTGGGATGCGGTTGGGGGAGGGGAGATTTTGAAGCTTGTGAAATGCACATTGATACCATTGGGCTGCAGGGTTCCCAGGCTGAATATGATTTGCTGTTCCTGCAGCCTTCAGGTGGCATCATTGTGGCATTGCAGGAGGCCCAGGATGGACATGTCGTCTGAGGAATGGGAGGGGGAGTTGAAATGGTTCGTGACTGGGAGGTGCAGTTGTTTGTTGCGAACGGGGGCATCCCATTGGAAATGACAGAAATAGCTGCCTCCAGTTCTTCGGATATGGAGGCTGGTAGTGTGAGGACCAGAGGGACCCTGTCATTGTTGGTGGGAGGGAAAGGAAGGGGTGGGGGAAGAAGTGCGGGAGATGGGTCCACCACAACTAAGGGCGTGCTCAACCACTGTAGCGGGGAATTCTCGGTTGAGGAAAAAGCTGAACATTTCTGAGTGCCCCCTTACAGAAGGTAATCCCCTGATTACATTGGAGGGTGGTAGTGGCTGATGAGGTATGAAACTGACTGTTGGCAATGGGATGCCAATTTGGCTAATTAATGGGTGACTTGATACTATTCAGTGGTGGCTGAGGGATTCAGTGGGAGCTGCATGACCTCCTTGCACTCCTGGTTCAGAGATCCAACATCAAGAAGAGGAATCCCAACCTCCTACTCCAAGCTTGATTTAAAACCCTGATTCCTCTTGTCCCACGACCCAACCCTGTCGTCTCTAACCAGCTTTCACTTCAGAATGGACTGGTTGATCCGAAGTGAACCTGAGCCTTTGGTGGGTGCATTACTACCAGCTTTCATCATTTGCTCTGGCACTGGCAGCATAAGGAACTGCCAACTTCTCACTGTCCACAAGCTCACAGGTGGTAGGACCTGTACCACCTGAATCCTTAATCCAAGGGAGGGGCCAAGGGTGCCTTTCTTGAACGTCTGAGGACACTTTGTTCCATTGGGCTTTCTCTCCAGCTCCCCACCAGTTCCCTAATTGTTGGGTAACCCCCTTTTGACATGAAAGAACCTCAGGCAGAATGAACAAGCTTATTTAGGTCAGCTGCGTCAATTCCTGATATTGGATGCTTTTGCAAAACAAAGAGCCACAACAGTTTGTTTTTTAAAGTTTGACCCATTTTTCTAGTCAACATGTTCAGAGATACTATTACACCCCTCTGGAGCAAGCAGGACTTGAACCCAGGTCTCTCGGTCCAGGCTTAGGGACTCTACCTTTGCGCCATAAGAGTTAACGTTACATGGAGTCCTTGTTATAAATATCTCCTCTTAAAATCTTTTCATTTTAATTTTAAAGCTGTTTTTTTTTACGTCCTTTCCTCATTTAAAGTACCAGTACTCATTTTAAATCCTTCACTTTCTGGTTGCATCTCACAATGTCACATTTTTCATGTCACCAGGAGAATTCTGTTTTTACATCTTCAGCAGGGCCCCCTGTTGGTGCCGTTGTCTCTGTACCTTGCAGTTGGAAATCTTTTCAACAGTTCTTTGTTCGTGTGCTGAAGTAAATTTATTTTGAAGCGTTTTTTAAAATTTCTTTGCTGTTTGTATCTATTCTTGGGGAGGAACTGCTGTGAACTTCGTTCTTTTTTTTCCAAAGAGTTCTCTGAATACTGCAATTTCCCTTTATAGATGCAATTGTTGAGAAACTACCTGTACTGTAGATTTCTTTAAAGATGCTCCTGCAAGCAAGAACCCTGCTTAAGTCTGATGCCTTAATTGTTTTGTTTTACAGGTTATTTCAACTAGGAATACACAGCGCTGCAGATGCAAATCACAATATTTCAACTTTTACATTGAATTTTCTGCCCTCAGGAATTTAACTCTGAGTTTAGCACTGATTCTGATGTAAAACCTTGCTTCACTTAAAATTATTTCACTTAAAGTAGCGATTTCTGTCATTGAATGAGATCATAGCTGATCTGATAGTCCTCAACCCCACTTCCCTGCTGTTTCCCTGTAACCTGATTAAAAGTCTGTCTTTCTCAAGCTTGAATAAACTTAACAAACTAGCCTTGACAGCCTCTGAGGTAAAGAGTTTCTCAGATCCAGTACTATCTGAGATGAAATTCCTTCTTATCTCTGCCTTAAATGTGTGATCCCTTAAAAATAATATGACAACTTGCCTTTCACATATGTGTGTGTCAATCAGTGATGTTTTCTGAGAATGTAGACTCCTCTTAAAGCAGTCACTGACTTTGCAAATGATTGATGGATTATTTATAGCCATGTTAATTTTTGTTGTGTAAATGTTCGATATGAACAGCAAAGCAAATGAATGGAGATTTTTTTCGTTGTTTTTCTGGGATGTGGACGTCACTGGCTGGCCAGCATTTATTGGTTGTCCCTAGTTGCCCTTGAGAAGGTGGTGGTGAGCTGCCTCCTTGAACCACTGCAGTCCACCTGCTGTGGTTAGATCCACAATGCTATTAGGGAGGGAATTCTGGGATTTTGACACAGCAACAGTGAAGGAATGGCGATATATTTTCTAAGTCAGGATGGTGAGTGGCTTGGAGGGGAACTTGGTGGTGTTCCCTTATATCTTCTGCCCTTGCCCTTCTAGATGGAAGTGGTTGTGGATTTGGAAGGTGCTGTCTGAGGACCTTTGGTGAAATTCTGCAATATATCTTGTAGATAGTATACACTGCTGCCCCTGAGCATCTGTGGTGGATGGATTAGAAGTTTGTGGATGTAGTGCCAATCAGATGGGCTGCTTTGTCCTGGATGGTACCAAACGTCTTGCATGTTGTTGGACTTGCACCCATCCAGGCACGTGAGGAGCATCCCATCACACTCCTGACTTGTGCCTTCTACATGGTGGACAGGCTTTGGGAGTTCAGGAGGTGAATTACTAACTGTGTATTCTTAGCCCTGATCTGCCTTTGTAGCACTGTGTTCATGTGGTGAGTCCAGCTAAGTTTCTGATCAATGGTAACCCCAAAGATCTTGATAGAAAGGGATTCAGTGATGGTAACAGCATTGAATGTCAAGGGATGGTGATTAGGTTATCTCTTATTTGTGATGTTCATTGTCTGGCATTTGTGTGGCACAATTGTTACTTGCATTCCTTATTAGTTCGGAAATTGAACTAATTGAAAGGGTGAACATGCAGATACTATTAAACATTACATATGGAATGTCAGACTTATCATTCTTTAGCAAAGAGCATCTATTCTATCTGGAAAAAGGGAAGGATTCTTCCAAAAGGCCACTTGCCAATCATTAGCTTTAAGTTTTGAGTCAAACAACTTCCCTATAACAGTGCATCGAAACCATTTTGTAAGTTATTCCAATAATAATACTCAGACTGACTATGCTGGATGCTAACTTCCCACATTACCTCATTACCTATGCAGCATGCCCTTATGGCACTCTGTTCATTGTATTCTCCCACCAACCACAATCGGATATACGGTCCGTTGCTGGGAATTCTCCAGATTCATGGCGCCAGTGCCATCTCTTAAACCCAGGTGAGGTGCTAACAGTCCAGAGCTGACCTTCAGGCTTCCTATCAATTGCTCAGACGCGTCAGACAAAGGAGAAAAGGGCACCCTGCTTCACTGACAGGATGTGACAGGTACTGGTGGCCAGACTATGCATGTTGCCATTGCCTACAGACTGTGCCTTGAAATGTTGATGGCTGGTATCCAAGATGGATGGCTAGAGGAGCAAGCAGTGAGTTGGAGTTGCCTATTTAGAAACCTAAAAGCAGGTGTAGGTCATTCACCCCATCGAACTGTTCCATCAAACGTGGCTGATCAAATATTTCAATGCCTCTAAGGTTTTAGAGTAGATTTGTAGCTCGGGTTGTGGGTGCTGTGGTTGGTTGGCACGCTGAGCTGGTTCATTGTTCCGCACATGTTTCATTACCCTGCTGGGTAACATCATCAGTGCAGCCTCCAATGAAGCGCTGTCGTGTTTTCACACCTGTTATTTAAACTCTGGTGTCCGTTGAGTTTGATTACCTCACTTCCGGTTTTCCTTCGCAATGGAGTGTATGTGGGGTCTAACTCTATGTGTTTATTGATGGCTTTCTTAGTGGAGAACCAAGCCTCTAGGAATTCCCGTGTTTGTCTCTGCTTCGCCTGTCCTAGGATCCTGTTGTTGTCCCAATCGAATTGGTGGTTTTGCTTACTCATGCTGATGGAGATGAGTGAGTATTAGTCGTGTCTTTTTGTTGCCAGTTGATGTTCGTGTACTCTTGTGGTTAATTTCCTTATTGTCTGTGCAATGTAATGTTTGTCTTAGCAGGGGATCTTGTACATGACATTGGTCCTGTCCATAGTCGGTAGTGGGTCTTTGGCTTGAGTTAGCAGTTGGTGTAGGGATGATATCGGTTTGTGTGCTATTGTGACACCCAGTGGCTGTAGGAGTCTTGTGGTCAGTTCAGATGTGTTCTTGATGTAAGGTAGCGTGATGAGTTTGTCGGGGCGTGCAGTATCTTCCTGGTGTTGTTCATGTAATAGGCATCTTCTGACTCAGTTTTTCGGGTATCCGTTGAAGAGGTACAGTGCTTCATTGGAGGCTGCACTGATGATGTTACCCAGCAGGGTAATGAAACATCTGCAGAACAATGAACCAGCTCCATGAGCCAACCAACCACAACATTTCAATACCTGTTTTACACACGATCCCCATAATCCTTCATGTCTCAGGTAATCAGAAATCTATAACCTTTTCTTTAAAATACACAAAGATTGAACTTCCACAGCCGTCCATAGTAAAAATAATGGAATTAGCTAATAATGCAATGTTAGTGTATGCTAAAACATACAAATAGGCCTCTCGCTGCTCACTAGCGAGATTCTGCATTCTGTTCAAAGTTGGTTGGAAAATGTGACTTTTTTGCTGTAAGCATCAGGAAGCGCCTTACTGCTGATCATGCACGATTTTCCAATTTCTCACCAATGCTCATGTTACCCAGTGGCTGGGAAATTCAGCAAAGATGCTTAGGGAGAAGATGCATCAAAAATGTTCACCCTCCCTCACATAAAAACCATGGAGTCCCTAGTTCCTTTGCAAACATAATTCTCCGAGTTTCACAAGAATCTCCAACTCAACTGCTAAAATTTACTTTTGAACTGATTTGAATTACAAATAAAAAATATTGAAGAAACAGTGGCAGGAATTAAAACATAAAGCAATGCAAATTTCAAATCATCCCGACTTAGTATCAAGTCTAAAGCCAGTTTGCTTTCTAATGTAGTAGACCATTTAAATGTAATTTCCGAGTACAAGAATTGCTAGCTCTGAACATTACACCTACATACAATTTGTATTCAATACATAGTGAGATAATACCACACAAATTGGCATAATTTGTCATGAGCTATTGCACTTCAGATTTCCTCAGGGCATTTATTAAAGTATTTATTCACAGTTCCTAATGATCATCATGGTCTTATTATCAGCTTTGCAGTATTATAGTTAAAACTTAGAAACTACAGTTAAACCCAAGTTAAAACCTAAAATTGACCTTAACATTTAAGTATCTATTGTTGAGAAACAATTACCTTGACGCAACAAAACGTTTTATTCCTCCTATTTATATTTTGCTACAAAGAAGCTAACTACAGAATCATAAGAGTCTTTGTGACTCAATTATCTTTTTATAGCAAAATTTAAATAGGAGGAATAAAACAATGTGTAACTTTAAAGTAATTGTTTCTAAACAATAACTAGCATGGATGTTGATGTTTATCTCTTTTAACTGATTTTAATGTGGTAGTAATAGCTTTAAAATAGTTTTCCTGCCTTATTAACCTTTTAGTGCTGTACCCATAAATATCTTATAAGAGACCAAATAAATGGCACCCAAAATGCCCATTTATCTCAGGCAGTTGGTGCCTTTTACTATGCAAATCAGGGTCATAGGAGCCCCATCATGACTTTAAGTTGCATCTGCTTGAAGTGAGCACTCCACAAAGTTTGAAATCACTTTTGCATGGTTCAGAAGGGCATCTGGAAAACTGCTCACAGTCAGAAGGCTGTGGGCTCAAGTACCACCCTAAGGGATGGGGTTTACAGGGTTGAATGAATGATAAATCACTCACATCCCCAAATTTAAAAGACACAACCGGTCAAAAATGGAGCTGATATGCAGTGGTAACAGACAGGGGCAGCCCTTAATTCCTTTACTACTGGAACTTCCACTCTTTGGGAACAGGAAGATCTGGCCTAGAGAGCTGCTGGCCCATCTGATTGGGACTTGCATGTGGCCTCTAGATAGGGACAAACTTAACAACACATCCAGGCATTTTTGGTAGGCAGGGATTGCACAAAGTAGGGTATACCATTTGGATGGTAGTGCTGAGGGACACAGGCATTGAGGAGATACTTACCCAGATTCTTCTCCCTCCCCCTATCATCACGTTCCTGCCAAAAGGAGGCTGTGCTATCAAAGCTGCTACGTATTTTGCCTTCCTCTTCCAGTATTTGGCTGCTTGAGGACCTCAGTAAGCCTAAAGCCCAATCCCCACAACATTATGGACAGTTTAGGACTGGATGGGAAGGCAGAGATTTGGCTATTGGTTTTATTTTCTTGCTCTTTGATCATGGTGAGGGAAGGGAAGATGTGTAAAATTAACCCCCAGGTACTTGAGTACAGAAGTCTGACCTGACATCCAGGAGCATAAAAAGTGCTGCAGTGTCAGAGGAACAATATTCTAAAATTATATGCATTTTAATTTTTTTTTAAAGTGCACAAGACAGGCATTCCTGTATCTTTAATACAATCAGAACGTTTTTCAAAGGCTGACTGCCAATATTACATTGACATATTATTTTGAATAAATTTCACAAAAGGGAAGAAGACTTGCACTTATGGCACATTTCCCAAAGATAGGATAAAGTGCGTTACAGCCAATGAAGTACTTTTTAAAAGTGTAATTACTTTTAAAATCAAGGAAACACAGTAGTCAGTATCTTCCAGGCAAATTTCTACAGACACCAATGTTTTTGTGCTGTGAAATGAGGCACATATTCCCCTCCCCTTCCTTGTCCTCCTTCTGCAGGGACCGTTCCCTCTGGGACATCCTGTTCCATACTTTCTTCACCCCCAACACCTCCCCACAGCCCTACGGCACCTTCCCCTGTAACCGATGAAGGTGCAACACCTGCCCATTTACTGCCTCCCTCCCCAGTATCCAAGGGCCCAAACATACCTTCCAGGTGAAGCAATACTTCACCTGCACTTCTCAGAATCTAGTCTACTGCATTCGCTGCTCACAATGTGGTCTCCTCTACATTGAGGAAACAAAGCATAGACTGGGTGACCTGACCGCTTCGCAGAACATTTACGTTAGGCCCGCAAAAAGACCCTGAACTACCTGTAACCTGCCACTTTAACGCACCACCCTGTTCCCTGGCCAACGTCTCTGTCTCTGACTTGCTGCAGTGTTCCAGCAAACCTCGGCGCCAGCTGGAGGAACAACACCTCATTTTCCTCTTGGGGACTCTGCAGGCCTTTGGACTCAATGTTGAGTTCAATAATTTTAGGGCCGAAACTCTCCCATGTCCCAGCCCCCTACCCCACACACCAGGCCTTGTTACCACATAGCCTGCCATCATACACCACCTGTTGTTAGTCACTAATAGTCCCCATTAACAACTATTCGCCCTCCCAGCCTGATCATTATCAACTCTTCATCTATCCAACTGCTGTTCTCTCTCTTCAGATTCTATCCTATCGTTTACTCCCTACCCCAACCCCCTCACTTTTTTCTGCATATAAATTGATGTTTTCCCAGCCACCATCAATTCTGAGGAAGGGTCACTGGACCCAAAATGTTAACTCTGCTTTTTCCCTTTGTAGATGCTGCCACACCTGCTGAGCTTTTCCAGCAACTTTGTTTTTGTTCATGTTCATGATTGTTTAGCTATGGCTTTGCAAAACAGGCAGAGTTTCTCTTCACGCAGAGAGTTTGAGAAGCTGATTTTATGATTGAGATCAACTCACTTTTCTAATTTGTAATGACATTCAAAGTAAGCAGTGTTTCAAGATGGGTTGAGATTGGAGAGATGATTGTGGCATTGTCAAGACCATGTTTAAGAAAAAAAATAACGAAAGTAATAAGACATTTTCGGATTTTATATCATAATTGTAATATATGTTTAAGCTGTTTTCAGTTTTTTGTATATATATAACTCACTGAACAGTTAGGCAATTTAAACATTGTAATCTGCTAGAGAGCAGCTGTACATGTTGAACCAATCATCGGAAACCATGAATTTTAGTGCTGTGAGGTCAGAAAAACTGTGAACTTATTTTGTTGGCAATTCCTAACTTGCAAATTATATTAACCTCAAACATGTATCCAGAATTTTGACATTAGATTTTAGATTGCTGACATTTTCTGGTGAATTCATGCTTCATGGGCAGTTTTCTGTTGCTATGTCATTGTTGTTGAAATGAAATGTTGTCAACATTTCAGAGTAAGACATCCAACTCACTGTAAGACATAGATTCTGTAATGTTCTATGACTAAAATATATCTGTGAACTTCATTGTTTGCAAAAAAGCAGCAGTTTCTATGGGTCTTCCTCTCTGTATCTTACCCTTGGCACCCAAGCATGATATATCTCTCACACTGCTCTTCTCTCTCTTCAGATTCAATCCTATCAGTTACTCCCCACCCCATCCTCCCCCCCTTTTTTCTGCATATAAGCTGATGTTTTCCCAGCCACCATCAGTTCTGAGGAAGGGTCACTGGACCCAAAATGTTAACTCTGATTTTTCCTTCACAGATGCTGCCAGGCCTGCTGAGCTTTTCCAGCAACTTTGTTTTTGTTCCTTATTTACACCACCCGCAGTTCTTTTGGTTTTTATTTATTATGATATATCTCTCCCTGTTTAAAGTATGTTTCAAAACTTAAATATTTAGTAGAAATGAGTGACTGAGTTCACTGCCAGTTTCTCCTGATTAGCTTAGGATATTTTCTTAGGTTAAAAATGGTCTATAAATAGATATCGTATGATGTGAACTTTGACCTTCTGTCTTAAATGTAATTTTCTTTTAATTTGTCCAGGGGATATGGGCATCACTGGCTAGGCCAGCATTTATTCATCACCCCTAACGGTCCAGAAAGCATTGACGAGCCACAACATTGCATTTGAAAAATACCTGAGTAATTTCTGGACCCTTAAAAGGTCTGACCAATTGGGTTAAACATTGGAAATGACCAAATTCATTGTTAGTTTCCTGACATTTGCTTTGTAGGTGGCAGACAACGGGAAGTTTGATGCCTCACTTTGCAGACAGAGCTTGGAAGTCCGAGGGGACGGGGTGGTACAGAGTTAAGGAGACCACAACACCCGATCATACTACGAGATTGCCACCCCATTGAGTGCAATCTCAGCCACCTGAAGGAATACACAATATTGTAGAAAGAAGGTCAGTGACTCTACCATTGTAAGTAGTATCATCTTCTCTCTGATACCTCACACTCACTGTAGATCAGCTACTACACCCACCCGAAGCTCATTCTCTACCCCTCTCCTTTTCGTCTGAAACATCTTCTTTCATTAGGTCTCACCAACCACAACCCCTGACACCACTAGAGATAGTAAGAACTGCCAATGTATTCTGCCATGGGAGCGTACAACCCAATGGTGTCAATGCAGACTTTACCAGTTTCAAAATCTGCCCACCCCCCGGCCTCATCCCATGACCAACCCTCCCTCTCATCCCCACCTCCTTGACCTGACACAACCCGTCCATTTTCTCTCCCACCTATCTGCTCCTCCCACCTCACTGACCAATCCCCATCACTTCCTACCTGTACTCACCTATCACCATCCCACCGACCTTTCCCAACCCCACCCCTCCTCCCTATATTTACTTCAAAGCTCCCTTCCCTTGCCCCATTTCTGAAGAAGGGTCCCGACCCGAAACATCAACTGATGCTGCCTGGCCCGTTGTGTTCCTCCAGCTCCATGCTGTGTTATTCCTGACACCAGTAATCTTGCGTGGTTCCTGTGCTGCCTGTTCACTGTGTCTTGGACTATTTCCCCACTGGGACCAAAAGTAACAACCGTGCTACCCACTTTCCTCTCAGTTAGTATCTGACTCACTCTCATTCCAGGAAGAAAACAGTCCCCAGTTGGCAGAAAGAATCATGACAGGTGGTAGGCTGCCCACCATTTGTCCACTTGTGCTATATGAGGAGAGGATCCTGACTCTGACTGGCCCAAGTGGCTGACAGACAGTGTCCAAGTGCCTGGACTGGTATCAGACACTGCTGTTTACTTACTGTGTCGGAGCTCCCTTAGCAAAGGCTATCTCCCTTGACTTGGCTGAGGACTGACAAGACTCCCGGCTTTATGTTTGCATGAAATGGCATGACAATAAAGTAATACTTTGAGCCTGATCTCTCTAGCTGAAGAGATAAGGCGCACCCAGGCAATGCAAGTGGTTAGAACTGCTTCTTCACAGCGCCAGGGACCCGGGTTCAATTCCACCCTCTGGCAACTGTCTGTGTGGAGTTTGCATGTTCTCCCCACGTCTGCGTGCGTTTTCTCCGGGTGCTGTGGTTTCCTTTCACAGTCCAAAGATGTGCGGGCTAGGTGGATTGACCAGGCTAAATTGCACATTGTGTCCAGGTATGTAGATGTGTAGATTAGGTGGGTTATAGGGGGATGTGTCTGGATGGGATAGGTGGGATGTCTGAGGGTTGGTGTGGACTTGTTGGGCTGAAGGGCCTGTTTCCACACTGTAGGGATTCTGTGATATATTTTTCTTGCATTTTGGTTAATATAAACTTCTTGTTGCCTTTTTTTTTATTTTTCTGGTGTATTTTCATATTTAGGCTTTTATTCCAAACTATGTCAGGAGTGGCTGATGGAGTTTAACTTAGATAAACGTGAGATGCTGCATTTTGGAAAGGTAATTCAAGGCAGGACTTATACACTTAATGGTAAGATCCTGGGGAGTGTTGCTGAACAAAGAGACCTTGGAGTGCAGGTTCATAGTTCCTTGAAAGTGGAATTGCAGGTAGACAAGATAGTGAAGGCTATTGGTAGGCTTGCCTGTATTGATCAGTGCATTTGGTATAGGAATGGGGAGGTCTTGCTGCAGCTGTACAGGACAATGGTTAGGCCCCTTTTTGGAATACTGTGTGCAGCTTTGGTCTCCCTACTATGGGAAGGATGCTGTGAAACTTGAAAGGGTTCAGAAAAGATTTGCAAGGGTGTTGCATCATGCCATATGAGGAGTTGAACATCAATGCAAGATAGTTAGCTTTTTAGAGATGGTTGATACCTGGTACTATGTGTGTGTGGCATGAATTTTACTTGCCATTCATTAGTCCAAGGCTGGATATTGTCCTGGTCTTGCTGTATTTGAATATTGACTGTTTCAGTTTCTGAGGAGTTGTGAATGGTGCTGGGCATTGTGCATTCGTCAGTAAACATTATGATGGCAGGAAGGTGATTAATGAAGCTGCTGAAAATGGTTGTGCCTAGGACTCTATGCTGAGAACTCCTGCAGAGATGTCCTGAAACTAAGTTGAATGACATGCAACTACATCAAGCATCTAACTCTGCACTTGCAATGACTCCAATCTGCAGATTTTTCCCTCTAATTCCCATTAAGTGCAATTTTGCAAAGGCTCCTTGATGCCATATTTGTTCAGATGCTGACTTGACACCCCCTTGGCTCTCGAATTCAGCTCTTCTCCATGTTTGGACCATTGTTGGGAGTGGGCCTGTTAGAATACAAATTGTGTATCAGTGAGCAGTTTATTCTTGTGCAAGTGCTGCTTGACAGAACGTTTGAAGACCCCTCCAGCACTTTTCTGATGACTGAGCGCAAAAATTGATGAGCAAAAATGGAGTCAACTGGATCAGAGGGAACATTCTGCTGGTTGGAGTCATACTATTCATAAAGGAAAGTTGCGGCAGATGCCAGTAATTGGTTCAGTTGAATTTATTCTGCTTTTTAGCCTTTTATCTCATGGAATGAATTGAATTAGGTGAATGTACATGCTGGAAAAATGATACAATGCTCTTAAAACATTCTTAAGTTCATTTAGGTAATCTTATAAAGGGTTTGCATTATTTTAGAATCACATCAATACTCACTCACATTGCAGCCCTCTAGTCGCTTAGGTAAGGGAGTCTGAATCCTCGGAAGTCTCCAGTTCTAACTCAGAGGTGGGGACTGTTTCAGTGATTTTCAGCTGTTGGGTAATTGCCTATTGCAAGTTTCAACTTCCTGGGAAATTCCTGGGAGTCAGCTGTGTTGAGATTTGTGCATTGGCCTGATGTGCAACAACTATATTCCATTTCAGAACATGTGGATCAATGTAGATATTTTCATGCAACTTATGCTATTCTTCCACCGGGTCTTTGAATACTCAAACTGGATTCTACAATTGGGAAAATGTTAATTTTCCAGAACATCTGGCTGCATTTGTTGCATGCAAAATTGACCCACCACCTTCTTCAAAGACTAGATTATGGATTTTTTTTTAAAGTAAATTAAGGTTGAAAAGCTGATTGATCTGAATTATAGTCTCATGCAATGTCACTTGCTATTTTAATGAATAGTGTCTTGGAGAGTTCATGTATTAGAATCTTTCCTGTCTTACAATGTGGTTTTAAATCCATATAGTAGAATGCTAATAAGGTGAACATATATAGCATGGACCAATTCCATATTGTTTCCAAATCATTGAATTTAAACATTGTATTCCTGTAAAATAGGAAGAATAAATCATATCAATATGTTAAGCTTATTGTAAGACATTCTGAGTATAAAACCTTCCATGCATTACCATTATCCAATTCTTAACACATGTACACGGCTGTGCTTTTGGGATACATGGAGGAAATTCTCATCCACAAAGTCACTACCACCTCAAAAACAAAATTGATACAATGTGATATTTTATGATTTATCAAATAGATTAGAAATTTTCATTTCTTACCACCCATACCTAATGGAATGCCATGTTGAATGTTGTCCTGATTTTTAAAATAGCTTCCCTGCTTGCCACATTGCACAGAAGTCCATTTTCAGGAAGGCTAAGAGAAATTTGATGAAAGGAACTCCTAACAGAGTTCCAGGAAAATGTAGAGAAATAGAACCCATGATACTTGCTGCACAAGACCTGGTGTTTTGGGGGAAATTGACCAAAGCTGATCTTTGCTGACCTAAACATCCTTTCGCAGTCTCTGAGACTAAATGAATAATGCAGCATCTTCAATGTGGTTAACCGTCAGTACTGTGTGCAAGGAGCCAATTTTATTGGTAGAATGGCATAAAGAACCTTTTTATTTAAGTACTTCCCAAATACTTTTCCATCACGGAACCAGTCTGGTGCTTGCTAGTGATTGGGACCCCAGATCTGTGAGAGCAGTGAAAATAGGGCTGGGGTGGATCTGTGTGACAGGCCTGTGACAGATCTTGGGGGAAATCCAAATTATAACACAATCAACTTTTCCATTAGGGTTTTCAGGACAGGACGATTTAAAGGAGCCACACAACTGTTAGACATTCGGAGTTGCAGGACAACCATTGCCGACTCATAACGCGTGATCAAAACAGTTTGCATGGTTATCCCATTTTGAGGTTGCAGCCCATGGCTTATGAACCTCTCTCCTAAACCCTGGAAAAATAAGTTGTAATGTCATTGGTAACCAAAAGGTCAGTCATGTCATTTTGCAAAATGACAACGTCTTGTTTTGTTGCAAACAAAGGTTTATTGTCCAAGCTGAATGAATTCATTTTTGAATCAATTGCACTTCTCAGAACTATATGCTCAAATTATAATTTAAATCCACTTTTCATGTAATGATAAACTGATAGGGTCATCGGTTCAAATTACTTTTTGGTGTGATGTGTACATAGTTTTGCTAGGTTTTAATGCAACAGTGATTAAGCAAGAAAATGTTACACGTTTAAACATTTTAATATTCCAGTTCCCATGACATCTAAATAGAGCATTGCTGCGGCTGAAATAATTGTGGATGATATAGACCATAAACTGCATTTAGAAAAAAAACTATTGCTGCTTGCTTGGATATTTGTTTCGAAATGTTGCTACAAATCAGAATTGACACCATCAATAAGTTGCAAAATATCCTGGCTGCTTCTCAGCACTTCGTCTTGGTAATAGATCAGTAGAATAATTTGTTCATTTGTTTATACATTGTGCTAGTTTAATGAGCTGAAAACAGATCTTAACACAAAAGAGAAAAAGCAAGAAAACTTATGAATGACAATTTTTTTTATACCTCAGAACAGTGTTCCAGTACAATTTTGATGTTTTTCTTAAATCTGGTTTTTCACTTTGGCAAAACATATTACTTTATTATTGAGTGAAAATCATTTTTAAAATGTCTTCCCTGGTTGAAATTGACCTCAGTTTTCCTCTAAATAACGTTGTACAAGTTTTACAATGCAGCAATAGACCTTTAGGTAAAACTTGTCCGTGATATGAGGCATGGGGCTGAATCTTACGATTTTTTGGCTGTATCAATTTTGTTGAGTTTCACGGAGGGTTTCTCTCCATAAGGCCTACTATGTTTTCTCAGGTCATCATCACAGTTTGGCCTCATTAACCACTTATATGAACCGAATGACACCCCCTTGACCAATGCTAACTCGACTTTCCCACTCACTGTAGCCACAAGAACTCACCATTCCCCGGATATCCCAGAATGGGCCGGCATCTCGGCATCATCTTTAGATCCCAACCTGAAACGTCAACTTTCCTGCTCCACTGATGCTGCCTGGCCTGCTGTGTTCCTCCAGCTCCCACACTGTGTTATCTCTGACTCCAGCTTCGGCAGTTCTTACTACCTTTAAAAGGCAATTGTGTACATGGACAAGTACTGTCAATCCAGAGTTGCTCTTCACAGTTTGTGATATTTGCCTTGAATATGACAAGGGGAAAGGGATATGAGGAATTTGGACCCCACTTTGTGCCAGGCACCTGGATATCCTGGTGAACGGACTGGTATAGAGGAGGGCTGTCATTTTCCCCACAGCCAGCAGAGAAGGCCATGACACCACATCCTGCCAGCTTTGACTGAGGCTGCCATCTGCAAGAATGCCCAGCAGAGTAGTTAGGAGATCAATGAATTTTCAGCTCCACCGGGGCTTCTCCATGACCTCACACTCTCGCACTCATGGACCAGCACCCACCATGGCTCATGTTACATCACCTTCACTATTGCCTGCAGCTTCTTCCCTCACTTGCTCTCACTCAACCCAACCCCCACATTGCGTGAGGTCTACATTGCTTTGTCAGTCACTTTAGACACCTCATCCCGTTTACACCACTATCACCATTGCTGGAAGCTGTGTGACCTAGTTTCATCTCCCTCAGTGTATCCCTGTCTGTTTACAGGAGTGAAGCAGCCCCCAATAGAGCCAGAAAGAGTCAAGATGGATGATGGGCTGGCTGACATTGAGTTCCTCACCCACCATGAGGAGAGAACCCTGACAGCCCTAAGTGGCTGATTGAGCGTGTCCAAACCCCGGAACTGAAAAGTGGAAGCTGCCCTTGATTTACTGGGGAGGAACCGCTGGGGTGAGGGCTGGATGCCTTGATTTGACCAAGGGCTGCTGCCGGGTTTCCGTCTTTGCGTCCGCACCAAATGACAAGGCAAGGCAGATGGTCCTGAGAGCCTGCCAGCTCTGGCTGAGGCAGCAAACCACAAAAAGATAAACAGGCAAATTGGGGATGCTCTGAGCATCTGGGCAGGCTGAAGGTGAGCCAAGGTTCAGAGAGTGAGCAAGCAGCCCTGAGATGTAGCCTGCTCCAGTCTGTGAGCTGGCTCCCTGCTGTGTATCCTGGCAGCAGCACTGCAGCAATGTGCCCCCTGTGGCTATGTAACAGCATGGTTCCTGTGGATCAGAGGTATACCATGATGATAACGAAAGGCTGGCAAATGTCCAATGCTCAGGTCGGTGGATGTGAGGCCCATGGAGTATTCCCTGGGATGCAAGTGCCAGGGTCCGACATGGAGGTCCAGAGGTAGAAGGAGCGAATTAGACTTGCCAGGTATGCCCTCATGTCGGGAATTCTCGGTGCTTGGATAGGAAGCTACATCTTCACCAGCCAGACCTGCAGATCACACAGTCAAAAGCAGGCAGTCATTCTCATTCATAGGCATGTCACCACTCCCCAGTGGCGATCCCATCTCAATAACTCCAGCTCCATTGGGAAATGTAACTAGTTGCTCCCATTGTCCAGAAAAGCCTTGCTGGACTTCTCATATGATTGTCCAAGATTTCACACCATAGATTGCCTTGCTCAGATCCTTTAAGATTCCATGATAACACAGTGTGGAGCTGGAGGAACACAGCAGGTCAGGCAGCATCAGGGGAGCAGCAATCTGAAGAAGGGTCCCAACCCGAAACGTCAGCTTTCCTGCTCCTCTGATGCTGCCTGGCCTGCTGTGCTCCTCCAGCTCCACACTGTGTTATCTCTGGACCTCTCGATTATCTGGAATATTTGATCAACCCCTACGTTCCTGGTCCCGTAGGTGCCGGTTAATAAAATTCTTGTAGTACATAATGTAGCAGTCAGCTCCACCTTTCCACTGCTCTCCATGGAAATAAATTCCACCAAAATTCTATACTTGACCTGTTAGACCTGATGATGATATATTTATGCCTCCTTATTGTGGACTCATGTATAAGTACAAATAGTTTTTCCTTATCCACATGATTGGATTGTTTTGCAGGTTGAAAGATCTGTCTTAGGTCTCCTCTTGGTATTTTTTGCCTTTTCTGTAAAAGATAGCCCCAGCCTGTGAAAGTTTCTTGGAATCTGCAATTCTCAAATTTAATCATATTTTCTGCCCTGTCTCTGTTGCCATTTTATGTCTCGCTAATTTGCAGAGATGACACATGAGTTTCTGTGTTTAGAAGTGTTTTGCTTACAATGCTTCTAAAGTGTCCACTCTCAAAATCACAGCTTCTTGCTTCTGTTTCTAAGCCACCACACCCTGAAAACTAACAACATACAGACAATGTGCAGCCACGCACAGTCCAACAAATGAACAAGTGAGTAACATCGGTGGAATCTTCGATCCTCTCCCATGGTGGGTGAAGAGCATTTAATCAGGCAAAAAGGTGGTGGGTGGGGAGCCTGCTGCCCCATCCACTTCCTGTCTCCACCTGCCCACTCACGTCCCATCTCCACTTGATATCCATGGCAGGAAGATCAGTGGATGGCCTTCCTGCCCTGATGCTAATTGAGGCCCTAAGAAGATGGTTAATGCCCACTTAAAAGTCATATCACATCACTGCAATTACTATCCCAATGGTGGGCGGGGTGACCACTGTGAGAGAGGCACAACAAGAAAAACCTGGCACGTTGCTTCTGGATCTCCAGGGTTAGTCCCTTATTCAACGACACTCAGTGCCTGATTAAGAGACTCAGTACCACAAAGCCAGCATCCACATGAGGACTATCGCTGCCGTTGCTGGTCAAAGCCAGTTTTGCTCTTCACTAACAAGCCCCTTCCCACTATCCCTAGCCTGGAACTGGATATTCTCCTGCCTCATCAGTCCAAGGCCTCAGGTGGCTATAGTAACAACAGCAGCAGTTGCCTCCCGAAGGGCACTGCTGAGTAGCAAATTGCTGCTTGGCCTCTGATTGGTTGGCAGCTCTTGACAGGAAGGACCCCAGCTCCTAGGCTGTTTGATTCAAGGGAATGGCTTGCCACTGGCTTTAGAGACAAAAAATTCCTTCTCAGAAAGAGGCAAGGTGGGCTTCACACCACTCTCCAGCCAGTGGTAAGAACCCATTATCTCCATTAGATTCCAGCCTACAACTTCATACTCCTGCATAAGTAGAGGACCCTATTTTATACATGACCATTCTAAACAAGCAAACATACATACATGCAGTGAGTTATTGCTGACAGTGATCAAGTCTAGGAACTTGAGGTCATGGTTCTGTGTGATCGATTTAATGAGGTGATCGATCGACATGATCACTCATCAGCAAAAGAAATGTATTCTCATGATCAATGTACTTGAAATATCATGGTGTGCTCAGTATAACTCTTTTTATTTTATAATGTTATCCAACATTGGTCATTTAATGTGACTGAATTCAACTACCAACTTCACATCATGGGTTCCTTTGCGCCTATTCACTTGTCGAAACACATTTTTTTCTTTACCTTGTAATGTGAATTTTGCCTACAGCAAGGTATTTTAGCTGATGTGGCAATGCTAATGTTAACCCTTGTAACATATGAAACTAGACATGAATACCTCAATATTGAAGAATCCAACAGACGTTTATTACAAGTTGCTATTATATACAAACATCAGTTTCACAAGTGTCTGGGCTAATATTAAGCTTTTAGATTGCAAGAGATCAGCATCCTTCCAATAGCACATCATGCTTCAAGTGATGCCAGGGTAAGATGGACTATGAGATCTTTATACCCTCAGGTCACATGAAATGGCATAGCAACACTATCATGAGCATGTCACTTAACTGCACCCCAGCATATTAACTGTGAGACATAACGCACACTTTGTTCCTTTGTTCCTTTGTGATTGATTCTAATTTCACTTTGGCATTCTCATCGGATAATGTTGATGGTGTAAAAATAGTCAGTGGTGTGTGAAAGTTACAGTCAGCCACCGTTTTAGCCGGAGTGTGCTCAGAAAGCATAAGGTGGATTAAAACAGGTGAAGTAGGATATGACTGGATTGTTCAAATGCTTTCTCCTCTGACATGCTATCTCCCAGGCTTAGCTAATCCTGTTCAGTGCCACCATTTGATGCTGGGTTGTGTCAAGATGTTAGACATTGGTGAATTCAGTCACTTACTAGGATCTCCATGAATGATGGGAAACCACCTTGAGTCCCTTGTCTGTAGTGATAGTCTCCAGGCAAACCACATTTTGTAAACAACCTTTTGAGAGTGTTAATGACCGAAGTGGTGGTTAAGGAATTTGTGGTTATTTCCAGCCATTTGCTATGGATTATGAACAATATGCAATCACATTGATTGCCAGGGCTGTTTGCAGTTCTCCAAAAATATCCACTGGAGTTTGTTGCCATGGCTTTATGGTCAAGAGGTCAATTGTGGGCGTGCAGGACATGGTTTCACAGATCCCTCACTGAGTGTGCATGCTATACCATTTCAAATGAACTTTTCCGTGCAGCAATTTATTTCTGGCAGCAAGACTACTTCCTAGGATTGTTGTTTCATCTTAACAACATCCTGATGTTGTTCATAGCAAAGTCGTAACGCGCATTGCTGTCGTACTTTTGGAATAAATGCTCAAATTCTGTGTGCAACAGTCTTCGGCAAATATTGTCTATTCATTGCATATTTTGTAATATGGAATCAGTTCTTTCTGAACTTCATGAGGGCACTTGGCTTCTAACTAATGACTTACTTTCTGTCATATTCTGTACGTCACTTGTTCTGCCTTTGGCTCTTCTAGCAGAAGATTTACAGTTGTATGTGAAGTCACAGTGATTTCACAGTCTTCAACTTGGTAAGTGACTCTGCCATTGCTAGCAACACTGGCCCTGATTTTCATTCCCAGGATGGGTACAAGCAGAGGTTGCCCTTCTACTTTCCCCGTAGCCTCTCGTATCCCTATGCCAACGTAGTGCCTACTGATCCCCTTCTCCTGACTTGCCAACTCACTGAGATCCCAAAGTACCCATGCACATAGGAGAAATATATAGATCAGTTACTTAAGGTTCTACATCAAAGACTACACAGTATAGCAAAAAACATTGTCATTTATAAAAACACATTTTGACACTTCTTGATAGGTCTTGATGAGTTCCAAGGGGTTGTCATGATGATCGATCAGAATTCTGAAGTATATTGGCATTTTAAACCTGCAGTTCCAAAGTTGTTTATACAGAGGGCTGATACAGCCAAAAGTCAAGCATTTTCCAGTCCAAGAGCTGGGTGTTTGTTCCTGGCTGCAACATGCCAATGGCAGTTGGCAGTGTAGCATTGAAGGGCAGACATGCCCTCTGGATAGATCAGAGATGTTCCATGAGGATTTTTGAGCCTGGCATATGTTGGATGCCAGTGTCTGTAGACATTGGTTCTAAGCAGCCACCATCCTATCATGAGATTGTTGCTGACCTGTTTCCACAGCCAGCAGTGAGCTAAAGTTGCCAGATACTCACTCTTGACCTCATGTCAAGAATTCTGGACATGTAGCTTGTTTGGCACATTTGCTAAGAGTGGAAGTTGAATATTGATGAGATGAATTGTGATGATACAAAAGTATTTAACAAGCTATAATCTCCTTTAATAGGCAACTTGCTGCTGCCTAGTGAGAAACTCACCTTGCTATGCAGTAGTGGCATGAAAGATGCTGTAAGTTTCTCCAAATCCTGAGCATGTAGAACATAGAATAGTACAGCACGGTGCAGGCCCTTTGGCCCATGATGTTGTGCCGAACTTTTACCCTAATCCTAAGGTCTATCTAACCTCCACCTCTACCTTATACTATCATCCATATGCCTGTCTAATAGCCACTTAAATGCCCCTAATGAGGCCGACTCCACTACCCTCTCCGGCAATTCATTGCACGCCCCGACCATTCTCTGAGTAAAGAACTTACCGCTGACGTCTCCCCTATATCTACCTCTACTCACTTTAAAACTATGCCACCTTGTAATATCTACCTCCAACCTAGGAAAAAGTCTCTGGCTGTCTACTCTATCTATACCGCTGATCATTTTGTACACCTCTATCAAGTCACCTCTCATCCTTCATCGTTCTAAAGAGAAAAGCCCTAGCCCTCTCAACCTTTCCTCGTAAGACCTTCCCTCCATTCCAGGCAACATCCTGGTAAATCTCCTCATGTGATTCTGCTGCAAATTGTGCCATAGTTTACATCATTCACCCCACAATAAGATTCTGCCTTAGAAGATTACCCATGATTGCTAATTTTTATGTTTAATTCTGTTTTTTTAATTTGGATTTTAGTGCCTTTGCTAACTTCTCCCAAGCATGTTTGAGTAGCCACAGATATAATTCACCTGGATCTGGGGTCTCCTCCTTGGGTTTGTCCATTTCACTAGCTTAATGACTATGTAACATTTATGTATGGGGTTTCCATGATCAGATGGTTTTCTTTTGAAAACCACTATTATATTTAACAGTACATAGCCATACTATATATTTTTCAAATTATGCAGAAACCTGCTTAGGCAGTTCATTTTGTTAAAATACCATTACAGTTTTTTTTTTGTTTGGTCAATTCATTTGATTTACTACAATCTTTTGTTTTGGCTTTATGACCTTCTGCCATGTATATGTTCTGTACTGTAAGAAATACTTTTTTCATTAGTTCAGTAATTCCTCACAGTTGAGGCTGGAGTTGTTTTGCACAAATGCAAGCTTATATCATAGACACAAAAATAATGATTGTAGTGATTACACTGTAAACTTATCCAACTGGTGTCCCAAATACCTGGGATCAGACTTGGCTTCTCCGTATTTCTCTTCCGACTGGTTGTGAGCTTTCCTCCAAAGGGCCGTCACTATTTTAGGAGAACTTTATATTTATTTCTCCCAATAAAGTCCAGACCTCCTTCTGCATGTCAAATCATGTTTACCTGCTGTTCAGCAATTTAAAATGAAGTGAGGGTCCATCTGGCCAGGCCTGCAGATGCCAACATAATGGCTATCTAGATAGCTTAATTAATTAGTTTAATTTAATTAATTTAATCTGGTGTGTCCTGTTTGGCAATATGAGACGCCTTGCGCATCCCGGCTAGATAATGTGCTGACGCACTGGCTGTATTATTCCAACTAATCTCCAATGTTAACCTGAACCCTCATCTGAGATCTCATTACCTTTGATGGGACCTAAAGCAAATTCCAGCATCTATACAATCCTTGCAGTGCAGATAGAGGCCATTCAGCTGGTGCCAACACTCCAAAGAGCATCCCACCTGGACCCATCACCCATGCTATCCCTGTACTCCTGCATTAACCATGGCTAATCCACCAAGCCTGCACATTCCTGGACACTACAGGGAAATTTAGCATGGCCAATTCACTTAACCTGTGCAACTTTGGACTGTGGGAGGAAACTGGAGCATCTGGAGGAAACCCATGCAGACGTGGGGAGAATGCTGGGGTTGAACATCAGTCCCTGGCACAGTGAGGCAGCAGTGCTAACCACTGTGCCACCCATGTTATTAACATATACTTTGAACTTATAAAGCTGCATTTGAATAAATATATCAAATCAATGTCTTCTGTCCTTAGACATTATCTTTCCCACTAGATGTAGTTAAACTTGTTTAAAAAACATTTTCTCTGTGGAATTGTGAACTTTCTTGACTTGCCTAGAAAATTCAGCTATTTAATTAACTACTGTGAATGCTTTGCTGTGTTGACCCCCAGTTTGACTTAATTTTCCTTCATGTTCCAATTTCTGCTCTGAGGTTTTCAGGACCTAATTCGAAAGCTGTTTGCATTATTGTGTTTAAACTTCTAACCATGTCCAAGAATCTGTCTTTGAATGTTCGACTGTTAGAGGAACACAGAATGATATTAAATTTCTAAAATGTTGAAAAATTAACCCTACTTGAAGTGACCCAATAGAGGAAGAGACAACTTATTTATACTTGCCCTTTCGAAGAAAAAAAATTTATGGTAGACACAGAAAATGACTTGCTATTGTGATTTACAGAAAAGAACGCCAAACATTCCAAACAATGTACAAAAGGTGAGGTTGTATAACTTTCTACTTGATTATAGAAGGCCAGTAATATTGCTAGGAGTGGAATGTTGTGGAGGTTATAGGGTCTTGGCTGCTGGTTGGACAGCAGGCAACAGACCCCACCTCCTCTTTTAGGGCAAGTCCACCACATCTTGGTCCACTCAGGCTCTTCACTGTCCCGTTGGTGGGCATTCAATCAAGGGCCTCGGGTGGAGATCTCATTGGTATTAGGCACTGAGTGTGTTTGAATGAGACGCTTCCCTGGGAGCCCACAAGCAACTCTGCACAGAGTTGTTTTCTGTGGTCTCTGCATGCAGAGCCCCTCGTCCACTTTAATTGGACCTTTAATAACACCTGCCAAGGGTGTTATTTTGCAGTGAGGAAGGAAAGCCATGCATGGGCCTTCCCACCGTAGACTTAATCGAAGTGGAGGCAGGAAGTGGGCATGTTCACTGAAGATCCTGCCCTAGGAATTTAATTAGGAGCTCGATAGAAACTGTAATCAAAACACTGCTAAAATGTTATTCACTTACTTGTATAGTGTGCGAAGAGTACAGATAAAATGTCCTCAATCCTTCTTTGTTTCTAATGCTTGGTTCATGACCCAAAATCTTCTTTCTCAGGTGGTGATGCTACTGCATTGGTATGAATTGTATTGTCATTTTGCTGAGCATTGATAGCCAAAAGAAGAATCAATCTTTGGGCTAGAACACATTTTTTTTGCACTTTACTGAATAGTAAATGCATGATATATTGTCCTCCACAGCCAAGTTCTCTGAAATTATTGTAATCAAGATGCTGTGTTACACAATGAGAATAGAGATCTTATTCACAAGCTCTGACATTACATGTCTTGTCTAATTGAAACAAAAATCATACTGGTTATTAAGAGGTACAGAGACTGGCCGACCTATGTAATTGTACACTGTGTTTTACATTGCAGTGTTGTTGTGAGATGATCAGTCATAGCTCCTGATTAATTCTACTTGACCAACAGAAAAGGAGAAGTAATTTTTTCAGTTCCAAATTTTATAAAGCACGAAACAGGTGAATCTTTGTGGGATGTAAATTCTCTATCAATTTTTCGATTAATGTGAATTTAAAACTACAAACCCGCAGTTGCCGCACACATTAATTCTGGCTTTATCGACCAAGATGCAAAACGGGGAAAAAGGTACCGAGTAGCCTGAGTTCCCCATGATTTCCATCCAGATGGTGGTTTAATCTAATTGGAATTGAATGAAAGTGCTTAAAGGATTTAGGATTCTGCGAAACACACTCAGCTTCTGACCTCATTGTAGCCAAGTTTTAAACATGGACAAAGAGATGAACACAAAAGGGGAAGTGAGGGTGACTGCACTTGACATCAAGAGAGCATTTCACTCCGTGTGGCTTCAAGAAGTACTGAGCCAAACTGGAGTTAATCTCCACTGTTTGGAATCATACCTAGAGCAAAGGAAGATGTTTGTGTTTGGTTGGAGTCAATTATCTCAGTCCAAGGATATCACTGCATGAGTTTCTCAGAGTGGAGTGCGAGGCCCAATCACCTTCAACTGCTTCATCAATGGCTTTCCCTCCATCATAAAGTCAGAGGTGGGAATATTCACTGCTGATAGTTTTATTATGGCATAGATACCAAACCTGAAAAGCCTGTACCTTTTAGACAGTTACATGACATCACAGCACATGATATTTTGATGTAAAGGTATCCTTCTCATCTTCAGTCATTCTTTCTGTGTCATGGAGTCTATATGATGTTGTCAGTCAGTTAGTCAGCTGTATTTGTTCAGCACCATTCAGAGCTCCTCAGATACTGAAACACACTGTGTGCAAATATGGAATGACATAGACAGCATTTAGCTTGGGCTGCTAAGCAGCAAGTAACCTTCACACCTCACAAGGCAATTACCATCTCCCAACAAAAAGATCTCCATCCAGCATTCTTTTACATTCATTGGCATTACGATCTCTGATTCCCCCACTATCAACATCCTGGATTGACCAGAAACTGAACTGGATCAGCGATCCACTGCAAGAGCAGGTCGGAGGTTCTGCAGAAAGTAACTCACCTACTATCTCCTAAAAAAGCTGTGCAACATCTACAAGGCACAAGTCAGGAGTGTGATAGAATACTCCCCACTTGTCTGGATGAGTGCAGTTTGAACAATACCTTCAACATTGACTCCTTCAACCACCAGTACACAGTGCCAGCAGTGTGTACCATCTATAAGAAGCAATGGGTAAACTCACTGAAGTTCCTCCAACAGCACCTATCAAACTGACAACCTCTACCATTCAGAAGGAAATGGGCAGCAGATATATGGGAATACCACCACCTGCAGATTCCTCTCCAAGCCACTCACCAAAGTGATTTGGAATTATATCACCACTTCTTCAGACTCTGGGTCAAACTCCTAGAACTCCCTTCCTAACAACACTGTGGGTAAACCTACAACCAATGGACTGTAGAGGTGCATGAAGGTAACTCACAACCACCTTCTCAAGGACAATTGGTGAGCAGCCAGCAAGGCCTGCATCCTGTGAATGCATGAAAAGAAATTATAAATGTGACTTGTGCCTGCTCCCACTTTACGCTAGAATATCTGTCATAGAGTAATGGAGTCATACAACTCAGAAACAGACCTTTGGTCCAACTTGCCCACACCAACCAGACGTCGCAATCTGACTTAGTCCCATTTGCCAGCATTTGACCCATATCGGTCCAAACCCTTTCTATTTATGTATCCAAATGCCTTTTAAATGTTGTAATTGTACCAGCCTCCACCAGTTCCTTTGGCAGCTCATTCCATACACATGCCACCCTTGGTGTGAAAAAGTTACCCATCAGGTCCTTTTTAAATCTTTCCGCTCTCACCTTAAACCTATGCCCTCTAGTTTTGGACTCTCACACCCTAGAAAAAGTACTTTTAGCTATTCACCCTCATGTCTCCAATGGTCCAGGAGAAATAAATCCCAGCCACTTCAGTGTCTCTCTATAACTCAAACCCTCCAGTCCAGACAACATCTTTGGAAATCTTTTCGGCACCCTCTGAGGTTTATCAACATTCTTCTGATAGAAGGGCGACTAGAATTGTACGCAATATTTTTAAAGTGGCCTCACCCATGCGATAGGGTCAATATGTCCTGTCTAGCCGCAACATGATGGTGCAGTGCTGGATCTGGTTCTGGGCAATGAAGCCAGAAAAATGTTTAATGTGGCAGTTTCAGGGGGCGGTGGGGTGGGGGGGGCGGGGTTACATTTAGCGATAGCCACCACAACATGGTACAGTTCAAATTTACTCCAGATAAGGAAAAAGATAACCTGCAAAAGGTGACTTTGGATTGGAGGAAGGCAGATTTTATTAAAATAAAGCAGGATCTGGCTATAGTTGACCGGGAACAGCTCCTTGCAGATAAGTCTACAGCAGAGCAATGGGGGTCATTCAAAAAGGAGCCGGGGAGAGTACAGATCCGACCCGTAGCCTGGAGAGGGACATATAGGAGCAATAAGTTCAAAGAACCCTGGATGTCTAGGACAATTCAGGACTGGATGAGGAAGATAAGAAAGGCTTTTAGCAAGTCCAAAGGGAGCAATTCAGCTGCGGCCCTGGAGGAATACAGAAAGTGCAGGAAGGAACTTAAGAAAGCAATTAGAAGAGCAAAAAGGGGGCTTGTGAATAGCACAGGGAGAACCCTAAGATATTTTGTAAATACATTAAAAGGAAAAGGTTAAATCAGGAAAGAGTAGAGCCCATTAGGTACGAAGGGGGCAACCTGTTTGTGGAGCTGCAGGATATTGGAAGGGTGTTCAATAAATACTTGTCTTTGGTTTTCAGTCTGGAAAAGGAGAACATAGGTTCAGGAAAAGGGGCTGTGAGAAACTTGCACAGTTTGACAGAGGAAATAGGGAGGTATTAGAGGCTGTGCAATGGCTTAAAAACAGACAAATGCACTGGCCCGAATGAATTGCATCCCAGGCTGCTGTGGGAGGTGAGGCAGGAAATTGCAGGGGCTCTGACACAAATCTTGAATTCCTGTCTAGCAACAGGGGAGGTGCCAGAGGACTAGAGGACAGCCAATGTGGTTCCACTTTTCAAGAGTGGTCGAGATGAACCAGGAAATTACAGACCAGTAAGTTTCATGTCAGTGGTAGGGAAACTGTTGGAGAAAATTCTGAAGGAGTGAATTAATACCCACTTGGAAAGGCATGACTTAATTAGGGATAATCAGCATGGCTTTGTCAGACGGATGTCATGCCTAAAAAAATTGTTAGAATTTTTTGGAAGTGTGACCAAGTAAGTGGATGAGGAAAGTTCACTTGATGAATTTTATATGGATTTTAGCAAAGCTTTTAACAAGGTCCTACATGGGGGATTCATTGAAAGGTTAACACACATGGAACTGAAGGAAACATGGTGAGATGGATTAGAAACTGGCTTAGAAATAGGACACAAAGGGTAGAGGTAGAAGGCTATTTGAATGACTGGAGGCCAGTGTCCAGCGGTGTACCACAAGGACCAGTGCTGGCACTCTTATTGTTTGTTATATACGTAAGTGATACAGATGAAAATAGGGGGGGAATATTAAGTAAATTTGCAGATGACTCTGAGATTGGTAGAGTGGTTAATAGCAAAGAAGATGATTGTAGGTTATAGGAAGACATAGATGGGTTGGTCAGATGCGTAGACAGTGGCAGATTGTATTTAACCGTGATAAATGCACGGTGATACACTTTGGAAGAAGAAGCAAGATGAGGGAGTATTTAATAAATGGGTAGCTTAGAGGAACAGAGTGATCTTGGAGTAATTATTCACAGATCCCTGAAATCGGCATAGCACTTGAATAAGGTAGTTATGAAGGCATATGGGACACTTGCTTTCATCAGTTGTAGCATAGAGTATAACAGCAAGGAGGTAATGTTGGATTTGTATGGAGTATTGGTCAGGCCACAACTAGAGTACTGTGTACTGTTCTAGTCACCTTACTACAGGAAGGATGCGATAGCAGTGGAAAGGGTACAGAGGATGTTCATCAGGGTGTTGTCCGGGATGAAGAAATTGAGCTATAAAGGAGAGACTAGATAGGCTTGGATTGTTTTCTTTAGAGCGGAGAAGTCGGAGGGGGGACATGGTTGAGGTGTATAAAATAATGAGGGGTGTGGACAGGGTGAAGAGAGAGCAGCTGGGTTTTTAAGATAAATTCAGGAGATTCAGAGGGAATTTGGGGAAAAAGAAACTTTTTTACTCAGCAGATGGTGGGAACCTGGAACACACTGCTTGGGAAGGTGGTGGAGGCAGGAAACATTACAACCTTTAAAAAATATTTGGATGAGCATTTGAAACATCGTATCATTCAAGGATATGGGCCAAGTGCAGGAAATTGGCTTTGGCCCACTTTTATTGATAGTTATGTCGGTGCAGATTCGATGGACTGAAGGGCCTTTCTGCACTGTATGAATCTGTGGCTCTATGAGGCACTGGTCTGGAAATACGTATCCTAACTTTTCTGAAGTAACACGTTTTTGTTTGTCCTTTCTGCGAAACAATTCCATACGTTCAACAAGGACTTTTGTGAATGGCAACAAAAAGGTGTCTGAGCAATGGGCTTTTTAAAACCAAATTCTTCTAACTGGAAGCAAAGCAATATTCTTCAATGATTACTCTTAAAGTCTCCTAATATAAACAAATTTCTATGACCCCAGAGACTCTGTCTCTCATAATGTAAGAAAAAAGTCATGGCTCCAGAAATGCTGACAAGTGAATCATTAAACCGCCTCATGCGCACAGACTGAATCCCAGATGTTATCAGTTCAAATCAAAAGTAATAACATACACCTTACATCACACTGCCAACTTTCTATGTTTTCGGAGCATGAGTAGCCTTATCCTTCTGAGTACCAACATTTCTCAGTCTCTCACCATTTAGAAATGATTTCTTCTTTCCTATTTTATTGCACTAAACTGGATAATTTCACATTTCTCCACATTACATTCTATCTGCCCCTTGTATCAGATTTATCATCATTTAGTCACCTTGGACTTGAAACATTGACTTTATTTTTCACTCCACAGACACTGCCAGAGGGCTGAGTTTCTCCAGCAATTCTATTTTATTGACATCTTTTTGTAGCCTCTTTGTGTTCTCTTTGCAGTTTACTTTCTAACCTAGATTTGTATCATCGGCAAACTTGGATATATTTTCATTTCCTTCATCAAAGTCATTGCCATAGAATGGTTTTCAGCTGTTTACAATCACTGATCCTTGCAGAACCCCATTTATTAGCATCTGCCAGATCAAAATGGACCGAATTTATTCCTAGTCTGTTTTCAATGCAATAATCAATTCACAATCCATACTAATATATTACCATTGATACCTTGCATCCTAAGCTTGTGCAATAGCCTATTATGTGGCATTTTACCGAGTGGCTTTCTGAAATCCACTTTGCCAGTTATAACATCAGTAATTGCTGACAGATTAAATAAATGTCATTTCCCTTTTGTAAACGAACATCATTTCCCTTTCCATGTCAACTCAGTTTTTCTTCATTTTTTTTAAATTCACTCGCAGGATGTGGGTATCTCTGGTTAGACCAACATTTATTGCCCATCCCTAATTGACCAGAAGGTAGTAAGAGACAACAACATTGCTGTGTGTCTGGAGGTCACATGTAGTCTAGATCAAATAAGGCTGACAGATTTCCTTCCCTAATGGACACTAGTGAACCAGATGGGTTTTTGCAACAATCAACAGTGGTTTCATGGTCATCATTTGACCCTTAATTCCAAATTCTTTATTGAATTCAAATTCCACCATCTGTCATTTTTAATCATGTTATGATTTTCTAAGTGTCCTGCTATTACTATTCTTAATAAGAAATTCTAGATTTCGTTTCCTACTATTGATGTCAGGTTAACTTATCTAAAGTTCCCTGTCTTCTCTGTTCCTCTTTCTTTTGATTGCAGAACTATGTTTGTTATTTAGATGTACAGATGGTTCTAAAATCTAGGAAATTCAAGAAGATCAAAGCTATTCCTCATCACGACTGTAGCTACCTGTTTTAATACCTGAGGATGTAAGCCATCAGGTTGATGTAATTAAGAATATGGATTGAAAACATCTAACTATTTGGGCCTGTTAGTTGTTGTCACAACTGTGGTTGCAGTAGAAACAGATAGAATCGGGAAAGTCTCTCGTTTCAAAATTCCTTTTCCAGTCATCTTTTTAAATTCACTTGTAGACAGTAAGGATGAGGGAATATTGGTTGAACAGCAATTGCTTTAGGCTCAAATTCACCTTTGGATGTCAAGTACGTAATCCCACTGATTTCTGAATGATTGAAGCTCTCAAAATCGTATTTCACCATGGATAATACGCTTCTCAGAAATCCCGATGATTAAAGACATTTTTAACTTTTCCATCCTATAGCAGTTTATTATATCTGACAGATGAGCTTATTCAAGACATTAGAATTCATAGTTCATAACATATAAGACATTTTTGTCTGCTGAGCTCCCACATGTCCTCAGTGAACTGCTGCTAAGGTTCTGCCTGTGAAGCAGTTGGTGCATTAACTTGTCAAAATTGACATGTTTCTTATCTTACACTTGTCCACATAAGTTTATTGTTTCCACCTCTTGGTCAATCTTTGAAAATCCTCAGACAGCAATCTTACTCTTCATGATCAATCCTTTTCCTGTGCTTTTCTGAAGTTAATTTGGCACTAATATTTAGCATGGAATACAATGTTTTTTGAAATGCTATGAGTACGTAGGTCACTAAAACTTAAGATGTTATTGGCCATTGTCAATTTGGAAATTCCCCTCCCTACTTTGGCGTGCGGGACCTCAACACAGACTTAACCCTCCCCTTGAAAAATATTATATTTGTAACAAATATTGAATAATTTGAATGTTCAAAAATGGATTGTTTGAAATTGGGCAAAATGTAACAAATTTGTTCAACTCTCGAACCTGTGTCCAACCATCTCCTAGGCCAACTGCTTCCAAGTGTAACAGGATGGGTGGTGGGGGCACGAAATGCAGGATCCTTAGAAGATCACAGTGTGATCCGGCAGAACCAACAAGATTTTGTGAAAGGAAAATCATAACCAACTAATCTATTGGAGCATTTTGATAAACTATTATTCATGGCGCATTCGGGGAACAAGGAGCTATGGTGTGTTTGTACTTCTAAAATGCACAAGAGCACATGGTGTAGAAGGTAACATTAACGTGGCTAAAGGTTTAGTTAGGAATTAGAAACCAAAAAACAGGGCTAAATGAGTCTTTCTCTGGTTGACAAGCTGCTACTGGTAGCGTGGCACAGAAATCAGTGCTAGGTCCTTAACAATTTGCAATCCATATTGACAGTTTGGATGAGAGTTCCAAATGTATGGTAGTTAAATTTGTTGATTCCACCAAGATAGTAGCACAGTAAATTGTGAAGAGTTTGTAGAGGGTCTGTAAAGGGATATAGACAGGTTAAGTGAATGGGCAAACAATTAACAGATAGAGTATAACGTGTAAATGTGAACTTGTCCACTTGATAAGCAGAATATAAAAGCACACTGCTATTTAAATAGAGAGCAATTGCAGAAACTCAGTGTTATGGAGTGATCTATGCATCCTGGTTCATAAATCATTGAAAGTTAGTGTGCAGATATAGCAAGTCTTTAGGAAGGTAAGTGGAATGTTGTTTGTTTAATGCAAGGGGAATGCAAAATAAAAGGAGGGAACTTTTACTGCAGCTGAACAGGTTGTTTATGCTTTCATAAAGGGTCATGACTCAGTTTTGACTAGACAGGAAATGTTTCAACTCATAAGCCTGATCCAAGACTAAGATGACCTTTCAATAATATCGATGATGTACACTACACTGACAACTATGCATACATGGCTTGCATTGCAAGCAACATTAATGCTATCCTGAATCCTCTTCAGCTGTCTGTCTGGACAACTATTTATGTCTCCAGCTATTGTCATTGATGGAGAGACTTTAGAAGCCGTTGAACACTTAGCATATCTTGCAAATATCTTCCTCAAAAGATCACTATTGAAGAGAAGATCAGCATAGAATCAACTGTGCCAAAGCAGCTTCCCAAAAGTTGCCTCACCAATTCTTTGAAAACTGAGATCTCCATAACAGGACACAGGCTTCAGACAGCAAAATATTTTTTGTCATGCCTTTCAATATGATGGACCTGGGTCACCTGGCAAAGGCACTTCTACATGTTAGAGAATTTCCACCAGCAGTGTCTCCACATAATAGTAAAAGTTAAGAGGGAAAGCAGATGAAAAAGTTCCAGCATCATCACTGAAGCCTTGTCCTCCAACATCGCAACCAGCTTTACTTCGTGGGATTTCATTAACTAAATCCCCACCCAAATGTGAATAAAGCACAACCGCGAATCTCAATGATCAAAAGATGGTTTCAAGTTGAACGTGTTCCATTCCTCCTGGGCAGGACTTTCTGCTTGGTGGCATTGATTTTCTTTTTTGGTATCATTCACTCAAATCAGTTACCCAGTGCAAAGAATTGTGGAAGCTCAGGCTCAGTTAATGCCCACTGGAAATCAAGTCTCCACGATCTTTTGCGCTAATTCAAAAAAAATGGATCAGTGAATTTTTCCTTATGTGGAGCTGGCGAGAAGGGGAAATAATTGGGTGAGTTGGACAATCTGTCTGTCAGGTTAGAGAAGGTTCTAATTACCAAAAGTGGGGCAATGGTGGGTAGGGGGCAAAGATAGGATGGGGTTGAAGGAATCTGAAGTCCATTCCCCTGCTCTTACCTCCTACCCCCAACCAAACCCCTTCTCCTCGAGTCTCCTACTCCACAAGAAGAGTTAAATAGAGCTTAACTTCTCACTGCTGGACATCCAGAGGACTTGGCCTAAAATGGCAGACCTTGAGCTGCCAACCTCTGATTAGATGGCAGCACCTGGGGACCCTGGTCACCAGTGCCTAGGCCTGTGATTTACTGAGAAATTCACCTGTCAGCTCTTGATGAGCTGATCGATGCACAATTGAACAGGTTTGCACGGTTGCAGGGAGTAGCAGTTTGGTCACCATCTAGTAAACCTGCCCCACTCTTCAATAAAATATGGGAAAATTCCACTCATTGTGCCAGAAATTGGCCTTGTCCAGAAGATGGCCTTGCCCCTAGTTAAATTAATCACCACGATGAGTTTACATTAATTATGTCAGTTCAGGTCCCTCAAAGAAGTACTTAACAATTCAGATTTATTTAGGTGCAAGGGCACTAATGGTTTCCTTTTGAAAGCCTTTTAAGTAACAAGCTGGATGAGCTGAATGGCCCCTTGTGCTGTAGCATTCTGAGGTTACTTTGTTTTAATTTTCTCAGAGACTGATTAATGCACACTAACTAGTTTCTGTATAGTTTTTACAATCATTTAATATGGGATTGTGTACAGGTGGTGAATGAGGCACTTGTTAAAAATGCATATTTAGTTGTGACAGACCCATTTTCAGCTGTGTTGGTATAATTGCACAAGGTTATCACATTTGGAGACATTGGCAGACTTACGTCAATAATATACAAATTAGTGAAGTGGAAACTTAGCTTGAGGAAAGAAATTACTTTTAACAGCTGGTGTTAAATGGAGTGCAACTTGAACCCCAGATCACCCAAAGTGATGCTTTTGGCCTTTCTATTTTTTTCCATCATCTCAATGAAATTTCTGCATTAATGATATCAAAATATCTTTTGGCTTCATTGGTCACTAATATGACTAATATTATAACAGCTGATGAGAAACATTCAAAAAATAGGGCCATTCGACCCATTAAGTCAGCTCTGCGATTCAACATGATCATTGTTGATCTTCTATCTCTTACTCTTCTGGCTTCTCCAAACCCCTTGTCACCTCTAGCTGCTAGAAATCTGTCTAGCTGTTCTTTAATTTATTCAGATACTTGGCATCGACAGTCTTTTGTGCTGGAAAATTCCACAGGTTCACCACCATCTGAGTGAAGAAATTTCTCCTCAACTCAACCCGAAATAGCTGACCTTGTTTTCTGAGACCGCTTGTTCTGGATCCATCGGATAGAAGGAACATTATCCCTGCATCCAGTCTTTAGATCTGTCAAAATTTTATATGTTTCAATTAGATCCCCTCTCCTCCTTCAAAACACCAGAGAATATTGACCCAGTCAATGCACTCTCCCCTCGTAATGTTCAGGTATGTGTAGATTAGGTGGGTTACAGGAGAAAGGGTTAGGGATGGGTCTAGGTGGGATGCTCTTCAGAGGTTTGGTGTGGACTTGTTGGGCTGAATACTTGTTCCTGTATGCAAACCTTCTTGCAATGAAACAAACCAGAAGGTTCTGGAGAAACTCAGCAGGTCGGCTAGCATCTGTGGAGAGAAGAACAGAGTTATCAATATGAGGCCAGTGACTCTTCATCAGAACTGAAGGCAGCTGGGAAATAACGATACTTACCCTGATGACTGGGGGTGGAGTCAGGGTGAGGGAATAGGAGTAGGCTGAATGGATGGAGACAAAAGGGTAGAAGCAGACAAAGGAATTGCTTATGACAAAACAGGTGAGAGTCAAATCTGAAAGGATGCAACCAGAAAGTCAGAATAGTTGAAAATGGGTTGGCTGTGTTGGGAACTTGCATGTGTCTGTGGGAGTGGTAATGAACATGCAGGAAGAGGGGTTCCCATTCTGAAATTGTTAAACTCAAACATTGAGTCTTGAGAGCTGTAAGGTACCTAGACAAAAGATGAGGCATTGTTCTCCAGTTTTGGTCTGAGACAGAAATGGGAACATGATGGTATGTTGAAGTGGCAAGCAACTGGTATGTTGTGTCATTTTGGCCCCTTTGTACAGCCTCCTATATTTTCCCTCCACAGATGCTGCCAAACTTGCCGGATTTTTCAACAATACTGTTTTTGTTTGTTTTAGACCTCCAGCGTCTTCAGTTCTTTGTTTTATGATCTCTTTATATATCAATGGTTCCCAATCTATCCCCATTAAATAATCTGCTGCCATTATGTTTTTCCTACCAAAGTGGACAACTTCACATTTAACCACATTATACTGCATCTGTTGTGCATTTACCCAGGTACTAAACAAAACTAAATTACCTGGAAAGCTCTTTACATTCTCTAACCACAAATAATCTCACCCAGTTTCATATCATTGGCTAACTTCAAAAAATTACATTTGATTCCATCATTCAAATTGTTGCTATGTCTTGTGAATAACTGGGGCCCATGCACTGATCCCTGCTGCACTTCACTGGTCATCACTTTCCTCTCAAAATAACCCTTTTATTTCAACTCCCTGTTCCCTGACTATTAACCAATTCTTGATCCATGTGCTCTTATTCATCCTGATACCAAAAGCATAGCTACTACATCCTGTGTACAGTTGTTTTATTAGAAGATGTAAGTTAAATTGTTTATGACAGATGGAATCATCCCTTTATTTGCCAAAGACCTTGACTTGAATTTTGGCCTAACTTCAACACGAGGAAACAAATGCAATATGGAATAATTCAGCAGTTAATGCTGAAGTCTTTGTGAAAATGAGCCTTTGGTTTGGCTAAGCAACCATCCTCTACCACGCAAGATTAATCCAGTGCATTCTGAATTTTCTGCTCTGCAGAGATAATCTTTTGTAACTGCTGTGGTTTTGTTTATATGTGTGTGTGCAGATTCGAAATGTTGCACAGTTAGCTTTGCTCTACAGTTAGGAAATACTGCCCCTTTGATTTGTTCATTTAAATATGTTTTGCTATTAATTGAAGTCATTAGGATAATGCTTGCTCTATTGTATAGATTTCAATCAGAGGTAGCTGAGCTGCTGCAGAATCACAACTGTCACGATGTACCACAGAAAAGAAAGGAGCATCTGATCACGTTACTGGTGGATCACCTTCACACTGCAGCAGCACACTGAAACAATGAGGTGTGAAGGAAGATTTTTATTGCTGGAGGTTTATATTGAGCACTATCAACAGATGCCATTTTACACTTTTGGTTATGTGGCATGACCCAAGCCAAGTTCGTTCATCCTGCAGAAATTGTACATATAACAACAGGAAACCAGTCAAGTCACGCATCAGTGAGACCCCTGCACAACACTTCCCCTCGATTTTTCACAATGCAGTTGTTGGGTTTTATACAACTGTGAATTTGAGATGGGAACGACCTGGAGGCACAGGGTAGAGCCATACAGGGATCTGAGTGACACGAGCTTTGGTGAGATTTGTGACTGAAGCAGTCGAGAATCCGGCGACACCTATCTCAATGTCAGGAGCATCTGTTTATCATTGATGTCCTGGTTGAGTGGCAAGACAAGTTGTTTTTCACTAGACAGCAGCAAGTTAATAGTTATGGCAGATTGTAACTTGTTAAATGCCTTGTTAACAACCTAACTCAACTAATTAATATTCAGCTTCTCATTTTACTAAATACACCAAACATAAGAAATCTCGATATGGAAATCAGAGCAGGTATCTCGTGACTTCAGTTCACTTCTTGCTCCTGTTACTCAGGAACTAAACAATATCTCTGGGAGATAGCTGCTCACACCCCTCATTAATGGACATTGGCACCCAACATTTGCTGCCCCCTGGGGCATGGTGGAGTAGATCTCCAGTATCGCCTGTACAGATTGTGCTGTGTCATCCTGATGTCATATGTCCTGCACAATTGGAGCAGGCAGCAAGGCGATGTGATAGATACTGAGGAAGTAGGGGAATAGGTGCAGTCTTCTGAGGAGAAAGATAAGGACATTGAGGAAGAGGAAGCTGTCCTTAAGATTGAAGTAGCTTAGTTGCATCAGGCCCGACAAACAGACAAGACCTGACTGACCCTGCTTCTCATAGATGTCACCATCATGGACTGTCAAGGTCAAGATGTCAGCATTTGGCTAGTAATATGGGTGTAATATGCAGCCTGTATTCATTTGTTCTTCCTTTTTGTGGCTGTCTACAAAAGCTCAGGTTTGGACTTGTCCTCATCTTGGCTGTAGGGGAGGTTTGATCTGGTGGTATTATTGCTGGACTGTTAATCTAGAGACCCAGATAATGTTCTGGGGACCCAGGTTTGAATCCCGCTACTGCAGATGGTGAAATTTGAATTCAATAAATAGCTGGAATTAAGAGTCTAATGATGACCATGAATCCATTGTTGATTGTTGGAAAAACCCATCTTGTTCATTAATGTCCTTTAGGGAAAGAAACTGCCATCCTTACCTGGTCTGGCCTACATGTGACTCCGAACCCACAGCAACGTGGTTGACTGTTAACTGCCCTCTGGGCAATTAGGGATGGCAGTAAATGCTGCCTAGCCAGCGACGCCATCATCCTGTGAATGAATAAAAAAAGGTGATGTTCCTTACTGGACAATGAAAGATGCGGGTGACTACCTAAAGAGTATCAGGGACTGGGAGAGGTCAGATGGGGTGTATGTAAGGACGGTTAAAGTGTGTGGTGTGGTGTTCAAACAGCGACGAGGATGAGAGAATGGGGTTGTAATATGCAAGAGTGCATCAGCTGTGCTAGCTATGCATAGTGGGTAGTATGGCATTGTAGCTGCTGGGCCATTAAATTGCTAGTGAGGGCCACCACCAGATTGCCAACGCTTGTCCAGGTGCACAGCAGATGGTGCAGATACAAGAGATGACAGTCTTTCAGCGGATTATCTGATGAGTGGTGAGTTGTGAGGCATGCCATAGGGGTAGAATAGGCCATGAATGAGGTATGTTTAGTAAGATATAGTGAAAATCTTGCTTGCTTTTGCATTGAGATCCTTCCAAAAAACACAAAGCAACCTGCATTGTACCAAAAAAAAAACCCCTCAGCCCACAGTATTACTATCCTGCAGTATTACTGCCTGACTCCTGCTTCATGTCAAAAGAGAAGTAAATTATGTATATTTGTTTTTCAATGCATATGTAGAGGACTTTTTTCAGAACCTTTTTGACTCTAATTTAACTATTAGAAATGCTAACGTATATTAGGTGCTCAGGTCTCTTTCATGACGGTCAAACCCATGACTTTATGACTTAGATGCACGAGTGCTATCAGCTCTTACATTTCACACCATGTTGGTCATCTTGTCCGTGGACTGCTGCTTCAGGCCTGGTCCTGCCCTATACAGTATCTCTTCTCCTCTTTAAAAAAAGAATTAATCAGGTTAGACAGCTGCTGGTGGGGCACTGTAACAGAAACAAATCAAATGAACAATGGGAACTTACAGAACTGGAACAGAAACTTATCAAAATAGCATTATCAGGATGGAGATACCCCCCTTCTAAGTTGTAATAAATGAGTACTACACCAGATCAAAGTTGATAGCTTGCTATGTTGTGGGCTGTGATTCTAACATAGATAACAGGAACTGCAGATGCTGGAGAATCCGAGATAACAAGGTGTGGAGCTGGATGAACACAGCAGGCCAAGCAGCATCATAGAAGCAGGAAAGCTTGACGTTTCGGGCCTAGACCCTTCATCAGAAATGGGGGAGGGGAAGAGGGTTCTGAAATAAATAGGGAGAGAGGGAAAGGCGGATAGAAGATGGATAGAGGAGAAGCTAGGTGGAGAGGAGACAGACAAGTCAAAGAGGCGGGGATGGATATGGCTACCTCTTTCCCTGAGCAAAGGGATCTCTGACAAGAGATCTCGGTGACCTTAGAACTTCCTTTTGTTCCATGGGCTTTTATCTTTTGTGATACTGGAAAGGACCTGGATTGGATTTCTAAGAAGTCATCTAAATTCAAAGATATTATAGTCTGTGCGATGGTTTTCTTGACTTACATCTACACATTGGCTTATTTGAATGCCTTGTTGCATTCAAATGTTTGAGGAATTCCTCTAGAACAAAGATACAAGACTGACTACAGAAATGAGTAAATCTTTATCCTACAATGTCACCTCACAATCGAGAACATTTAGTATAAATTGATGCTGGCCAGAATACCAGCTACCTTAAAAGCTTCTTTTGAGCAGAGTGAGCTCCAGATGTTACATGATGAATGAAAGAACAAATAAACATGTCTCTTTATCAGCTAAAAGCATACAGTTCACAACATGATAATTTACTATCCCCAGTTTGTTGCCCTGCTCTTTCTGACTAAAAAAAACAGCCTTCATTAATTGGTATCTATGGATTAAAAGGATTAAGCCAAGTCACATTAAATGTCTGCCTCTGGGCATCTTGCCATCTGAAAAGGTTGTCAGTTTAAAAGCTTGGAATTATAGGATTTTAGAGAAAATGGAATAAGAACTGTAGATTCCAACATAGAACAGCATAAAGCTAATGGAATGCAGGTTGTTACAACTAGAAGACTAGACTATACGTGGTTGAAACCAGCTGCAGCTATATAAGTTGGCCGGTAAGTGGATGATATTCCATTCTGAGGATCACATGAGAGGAGGGATATATTGGCCCACATGGACTTTGCAGAATGACACTTCTTTAAAAAAAAATTATTGAACTGAGGGCATCACTGGCTAGGTCAGAGGGCATTTAAAAGCCAACCACATTGTTGAGGGACTGGAGATATATATGGGGAGACAAAATAAGATTGGCAGCTTTCCTTCCTGAAAGGATGTTAGTGAATCAGATGGATTTTTAAGAACAATTAACATAGCTACCATGAAGCGAGTCTTGGATTTCTAGTCCAGTGACCGCAATACTACTCTTTCAAGTATTACATTATAAGGAGAAGTTAAACAAGGTGGGTTGTATTTCCTGGAAAGGTTAGTGTGATTTGGTCAAACGTTAAGATATTAAAGGGAACAGATAAGGTAGATTGAGATAAACCCTTTGTTGTTTGGGGAGTTCACAACATGGGACATACTTTAAAACTCAGATGTTTTGGGGTGATGTTATAAATCAGTTCTATCCACAAAAAATTGGCACAGGTTCCAAACGCAGTTCTGCAAACAACAGTTGGTGTTAGATCAATTCCTAATTTTAAAACTAAGATTGATTTTTTTTTTCTAATCAAAAGCATTTTTTTCTAAGGGAGGAAGGTAGAGCCAGGTCACAGATTAATAACAAACTCATTGAATGTTGGAGCCAGCTTGAGGGGCTAACTGACCCATTCATACTCCTGTGCTCCAATGGCTCTGCTTGCTTTGGGAAAAATTAGGAGGATGGAGGAAACATTTGCTTAATGTCAGGAACTTATCACGGTTGTGGTATGATCTTCATAATGGAAATGCAGCTGTTTTATCATCACACAGTATTTACAGCTCAGAAACAGGCCATTCAGCCCAACAAGTCTCTGTTGGCATTCGTGTTCTATCCAACCCTTCTCACAACCTTTCTTTTTATCAAATCATATCAACGTATCCATCTGTTTTGCTTGCTCACATGTGTTTAGTTTCCTCTTAAATGTATCAATGCTATTCATCTCAAATATTCCATATGATGGTGAGTTCCACATTCTAAGCATTCACTGAGGAAGGAAGTTTCTCCTGAATTGGATGTACTAATGACGTTCTTATATTTATGAGACCTTTTTGTCTGTATTGTCTGACTAGTTTTGTCTGAGCGCATCTTTGCTACATCTATCTTATCAACACTTTCATATAATGACATCCATTAAATAATTTCTCAAACATCTTTTTCCAAGAAGCTGTCTGCTTTCCAATAAGCTCTCAGATCTGGTGTCATATTAAATCCTAGACCTTCACGCCCACAAGGTGCGCTAAAAGCAATACTGAAATGTAAGAGCTCCTGCCTCTGTTTCAGCACTGATTTTTCTGACCTCTAGGAAACTTGTACAGCATCATGAAGGACCACTGTTTAAAGATACTAATTAAGAATTGCACCTCTGAATGCTGAGACACTTGGAGTTCAGGATTTGGATTAAATCCCACATGTCTTAATCTCCCTGATCCTCTCCCACCCATCATGTTTATATAATGGCTGTTGTGTCTTGACAGGAAATAGGCTATTTTCCATATGTAAGCGGAGGAGAAGAGCACCAATGTTTCTTTGACAACAAACATTTTCATCTAACTCAATAAATAGGAGGAGAGATTTCCTGTGTATCTTTGTGAATAGTTCCAAGGTGCTGTATTACTTTATGGTGAGGATCCCAAAGAATCGCGTGCTCTTCCAGGTGACCCAGAAATACAAATGCAGTGGGAAGTCAGCATCAGCAAAAAGTTGTCAATTTGTAGATTGTTAGGGGATATTGAGCATCATTTATCCTAGTCAGCAGTAGTATATTTAGACTGCTAAATTTATTATAATTTGTTATTTGTTGAAATCCTAGGTTTAAAAAACTCTAACAATTCCAAGCCAAGCATTGTATGATAGCCTAGAATAATGTCATGGAACAGCATCTGGTGCAGGGAAGCACAGGGAAATTAACAAGCATGTGAAGTCTTTGAATTCACTGATTGATGACATTCTCATTTGATTTCTTTGATTTGACTTGTTCTAGTTGTCAAGAAACATCTGTCTATTTCTCAAAGATCTTTTTGATGTCCTGACGTTATATGTATTTCTGTTTAGTTATTAGCCGCAGTACTAATTCATTGAGAGGTTAAACCAGCAAAATGCAAGCACATGTCTGAAGTAAATCCAACAAAAGAACGAAAGAATGATGAATCCATCGCAATGCTTGACGTCCTTACAGAAGAGAAGCGAATGGGCCCTGTGACAATTAAAGGCTTAAAAAAAAGACTTACAGATGCAAAGATAATCATCCACAGTAACCTATAGTTATCTCCAGTCACGACTTGCCTGCAAAGAACAGTAGTTGATTTTGATGTTATTTTTGGATTCATTAGTAATACTAGATGCAATCTTCAAAATCTTGGTGAGAACAACTTGAAGGGAAAGAATTTATCAGACTGTGGAGAAAAAAGCAGGGAAGAGTGTCTAATTGGTCAGTGTTTCAAAGAGCCAAAATATGTATAATTGGCCAAATATCTTCCTTCTATGCTGTATGTCGTGGATTTTCATTATCTTGTGCAGAAAAGTGATGGACAAGCTCCAAAGAGAAGCAGGAAACAGTGATTTTTTCAATAAGCTTGGTATTGAAGCATCAATCACAGATACATTTCAGAAACTGAAAATTCCTGTGCATTTTTCGATCAGTCAAATGTGCATATTGCAACTGAATGATTCCTTTCTTGGTCATTTGCTGTCCATCTTCAGTTAGCCTCAAACAAAATGTGTGAGTGATAAAATCTGAAATCCTTGACTGCACCAAATTCAACTCTTGTCTGATTGCTCAAAAGTGATGAATTGGCAAGAGTATATAATATTAGAAATCCTGCCAATAAACTGTTGAGAACAGACAATGAACAAAAGGCTGCTACAGGAGAAAGAGAAATTGAGCACTGTGCCCAATTCTGGTTGCTCTGCTATAGGAAGGATGTTATTAAACTGGAAAGGGTGCAAAAAGGATTTACAAGGATGTTACTGAGACAAGAGGGTGTGAGGAGAGGCTGGATAGGCTGGGAGTTTTTCCCTGGAGTGTAGGAGGCTGAGGGGGTGATTTTATAGAGGTTACGAAAATCACGAGGGACATAAGTAAGGTGAATAGCCAAAGCCCTTCCCAGGGTGTGGAAGTCCAAAACTAGAGGGCATATTTTTAAGGGGTGGGATGGGAAAAATTTAAAAGGGACCTGAGAGGCAACTTTTTCACACAAAGGGTGGTGTGTAGTTGGAACGCTCTGCCAGAGGATGTAGTAGTGGTGATTACAGTTACAGCATTTAAAAGACATTTGGACAAGTACGTGGATAGGAAAGGTTTAGAGGGATAAGGGCCAAATGCAGGCAAATGGGACTAGTTCAGTTTACGAAGCCTGGTTGGATGGGACAAGTTAAGCTAAAGGGTCTATTTCCATGTTGTATGACTCTGTACTCTATGATATTTCATCCTTGAGATGGATTGACTACGGGTTTACCAAACTCCAGGTCAATAAATCTTCAAGATTGTCACACGTACTGGTTTTGTTTTAGATTGTGTATTTGACTGCAATAATACCTGGTGCAGAATATGCCATCAGTACTGTAGCTGTTATTAAAAACAAAGTTGAGGCTGACAATGTCAAACTACCAAATCTAATGGCCCTTTCCATGGCAATTATATTTTAGAATCAATCACAAATAATGAGATTACTTTGAATTTTATGTTGATGATCAGTGTGGAAGAAACTATTGATTGGCATGTATTCTTTAAATCTGTGTTTGCTATTTTTACTAACATAAAAGCTTAGCACAACATTCTAAGTAAAAAGTCGTATAGACATTAATTTACTTCTACAGACACTGGCAGGCTGGGAGAAAATTGAACTCAAAGGTGATGGGCACTGTCTTCCAAGACTTCGAGTGGAGAGGATGTGAGGACAAGAGGATGCTTTACTGGCTGCTCTAAATAGGTATTCTGCCTCCCGCCAGTACCTGTAAGACAGCTCTAGCTCTTCAGAACAACATCCCCTGAAGTCAAGGACAATAAATGTAGGTCAGAAATGGACCAACTTTGTGTTCAATGTTGGGAGTCACAGGATTCTTTCGGTTTCCTTGGCAAGTACATCAATAAGTAAAACCTTTAGCAGTTTCTCCAAGAAAATTATTATGTTACATCACCTACAATCATAGAATCCCTACAGTGTGGAATCAGGTCATTCAGCCCATTGAGTCCACACTGACCCTCTGAATCCTTGTTATCTCGGATTCTCCAGCATCTGCAGTACCTTTTATCTCTGACCCTCTGAATCCTACCCAGATTCGCACTATACCTATAATCTTGCATTTCCCATGGCTAATCCACCTAACCTGCAGACTATGGGCAATTTAACACGGCCAGTCCACCCAACCTGCACATCTTTGGACTGTGGGACAAACCCCCCTCAGAAACTGGGAGAATGTGTGAATTCCACACAGACAGTCACCTAAGGCTGGAATCAAACTCAGGTCCCTTGTGCTGTGAGGCAGCAGTGCTGACCAATGAGCAACGATGCTACCCTGGAAAAGATCTGAACCCTTCTCTACCATTTTGAAATATGCTTTTTCTAAAAGTGCAGTTTGCTTTACCTGGCCATAAAAGCCAATACAGCTTATGAAATATGAAAATATCATCAGACTTTGTGAAGATCTCATAAACCTTGCATGATGCCCTTTGGGTTTATATCTGTGCTGCTCTTCAGGATGGGTAAGGTGATCTCACCCTTCAGGGCAGGAGGAGGAATGTGTCACAACACCTTCTTGAGTCAGTTAGGACCTAACTCAGGAATTGCATAGTTATTGTGTTTTCCTTCTAATGGATAAAAATGATATGGTAGCTGCACTGGGAGAATCAAACCTGCTGCAATTTATATTAAATAACATTTCTGCTGTTTTCATCCAATTCCGAAATGTAACATTTCAAAGGAACCCACCAATTGAGGGTAATTTCGTCTCCACAAAACTACGGTTTAGGTGATTTAAATCTTAAATACTAAAAATGGGAACTCAACCTACCTCAAGCCATATTTTAACAAAGCAACCTGCCCATTGAAACCTTGTAAGGAGCAAGTGTGCTTTTAACTTACAATGTTTTCTACTTTTTTGCTCATGTTAAATGATGGGGCTAGGTCGGGAGAGGAATCAGCTCCCCTCTTTTTATCCCTCTCTTGGAGAGATGCAATACATATTTGTTTTTTGTAACTTCAGGAGATGTGGTGACTCACCTTGAGGAATGTCACACCTCCTGCCAGGGCAAAGGAGGCACTGTGGCACTGTGGCTCAGTGGTAAGCACTGCTGCCTCATAGCGCCAGGAGCCCAGGTTTGATTCCACCCTTGGGTGACTGTTTGTGTGGAGTTTGCACATTCTCCCCGCATCTACGTGAGTTTCCTCCGGGTGCTCTGGTTTCCTCCCACAGTCCAAAGATGTGCAGGCTAGGTGGATTGGTCATGCTAAATTGCTTGTAGTGTTCAGGAATGTGTAGATTAGGTGGTGTATAGGGGGATGGGTCAGTGTGGACTTGTTGGGCCAAAGGGCCTGTTTCCACACTGTAGGGATTCTATGAAGATTCTGTGATGAAAAGCTGCTTTGAAGAGCAAAACATGAAGAGAAAGAAATATGGACTGATAACAGAAAGGATGCTGCAAGCCTTGCTGTCCTTGTCTCTCTTAATCTCAAAATTCCGTGCCTGGTGAAAAAGGAATTTGGTAAATCAGCCATGCACCAAGAATCCAAGGATTTCTGCAAGTATCGTAACTGCTGAAGAAACAAGACACAGCTAACAGCTAGCACCCGGGTCACTGCCACAAGTCAAGGACTCTAAAAGCTTTAAACTGCAATTGTTGTTACCTTCCTGCCTATATTAGACACCCTATCCCCATGTTTTTTGTAAACTTACTACCTGTGTTTATGTGTGTTTGATGTCACATTTTTATTAGTTTTTTTGGGATTAATAGGTAGTAAAAATTCCTCTTTCTATCAATCAAGAAAATCTTGTAACAAGCATGGGGCTGGATGAACACATCAGGTCAAGCAGCATCATAGGAGCAGGAAAACTTGACGTTTCGGGCCTAAACCCTTCATCAGAAATGGGGGAGGGGAAGAGGGTTCTGAAATAAATAGGGAGAGAGGGGGAGGCGGATTGAGGATGGATAGAGGAGAAGATAGGTGGAGAGGAGGCAGACAAGTCGAAGAGTGGCTCCTCCATTTTGATCTAGTTAATTATGTTTTAATTGAAGGGTGATAGCTATATGCTAAAAAATTCAAATGTAATGGGCACTGTCTTCCAAGACTTAGTGGAATGGGTGAGAGGACAAGAGGATGCTCTACTGGTTGACTAAATAGGTGTTCTGCAGCTTGCCAGAAAGTGCAACATAGCCCTACCTCCTCAGAACAAGGCTATGGGCCAAGCGCTGGAAATTGGATTAGGATAGTTAGGTACTTGTTTTTGACTGGTGCAGTCTTAATGGGCCAAAGGGCTTTTTTCTCTCTCCGATTCTATGACTGTCCCCGCAAATTCCTGCAATTTTCAAGCCTGCCACTTGATCTCCCCAAACCCTCCTAAAGGAGACGTTCCTGTGCAAAGTAATTTAACCTGATAAAAACAGGAAAAACATAGCAGGTTGCTGTACCGTTCTATGACTCTATGATTATATTCTAGGTCAGTCAGCATCTGTAAAGAGAAAATGCAGGTTTTGGAATTTCAGCTGCGTGCCTTAAATCGAAGCATTTTTTCCCCCTTGCCAATGCTGTTTTCTTTATTGTCACTTACTTTAAACAATTTGCTTTTAAGATTTCCGGTATCTACAGCGTTTTATTTAGAAATTTAAATTGGAATATCTCTGATTCGTTTCAGTCATCGTCCTGAATCGTAGATTTGTTAGCAACAGAAATTCTAACATGCAACACATTCTGAAACTTGCTCAGTTAGTAATAGCAATTGCTTGTCAGACATCAGGTGTAAATGGAACACTTTAAATGCTTAAATCATAAATTTCGGCTTACTTAAAGTTGAACATTATTGCATTTCACGCAAATTATGCAAAGCACTGAGAATTTGCATTGAGCAGGATTCTGACAGAGCAGATTTATCTTCAAAGAGATTGGAATGAATTATCCTCTTGGATCAAGAGTACATGGAATGCTTTTTAATGGAAGCAAAACAGCAGAGTATGATTTGAAGAATGGTTGGTAATCAGGAACAATTTACGAATGGAATTCAAGTCATCAGGGCTACTTTTGTTTAGTCATTTAGATCATAATGGAACTCACTGTAAGCAATTATACTGTTAATGCATTGCAGTGAACACTATGCAGCACGTAAATTCATTGCCTTCATTATAACAGTCCAGTTTGGTAAAACGTGCTGTGTCATAATCCAAGTGCTTTCGTTCTCAAAAGCTGCTAATTATTATTTTTCACGGTGTGCTATCACTGGCAAATGCAACCAGAAAGATGAAATTTGTAGAAGAAAAAAACATTTTGTTTTACAAGACTTAATAAAGAAGAATCATTGATCTCTAAAGTAAGATTCTGCCACCTTGTATTTAGTGTGCTCTGTCTACTTACTGAAAATTTGTAATGATTTTGCACAATGCTAAAAAGTGGCTGTGGAATTTACAGCAACTTTTTATTTATTTTTCCTGGGATGTTTCCATCACTGGGTAGGGCAAGATTTATTGCCCATCCTTAATTACCCTGGAGAAGTTGGTGGTAATTAACCTTCTTAAACCCCTGCAATCCTTGAAATGCGGGGATACCTGCAGACTAATAGGAAGCGAGGAAGTGAGTTTCAGAATTTTGACAGCAACTGTGAAAGAACGGCAATATAATTCCAAGTGAGTGTGGTGTGTGACTTAAAGGGGAACTTGTAGCTTGTGCTGTTCTTTATCCCTGCACTCATGTCCTTCCAGGTGGTCGAGGTCACAGGTTTGGAAGGTGCTGTCAAAAGAGTCTTGACGCATTGTGGATGGTACAAACTGCTGCCAGTGCCCATTAGCGATGAAGTGTGAGAATGTTGAAGATGGATGGGATACCAATCCTTAGTGAAAATGGCTGCTAACTATTCTTGGAGGCATAATAAGCATTGTGCTTAAGATTTTGTGAGAAGCCTATGTTCTAAACATGCACAGCCCCTATATGTTGCAAGTAGAAAACATAAGAAATCTTTCTGCTCTCCTTCCAACATCCAGCGATGTTGCTCCTTCTTTAGCTGCTTACCCCGCCTTAGACAATGTTCTTCTCATTTGATTTTATTGCCATCTTTGTCCTGGATGGTGTTAAGCTTCTTGAGTGTTGCTGTATTCATCTAGGCAAGTGGGACGTATCACACGCCTGACTTGTGCCTTCTTAGTGGTGAACAAGAACTGGGGAGTCAGGAGATGAGCTACCCGCTGCAGGTTCCTAGTCTCTGACTTGATCTTGTTACCACAGTATTTATATGGCCTATCCAGTTCAGTTTCTGGTCAATGGTAACCTCCAGAATGTTGATAGTGGGGCATTCATTAATGGTAATCTTAATGAGTATCAAGGGCCAGTAGTTCAATTCTCTCTTGTTGGAGATTGTCAGTGCCTGGCACTAATGTGGCATGAATGTTATTTGTCACTTATCAGCCCAAGCTTAGTTACTGGATTACTGTAGTGGTTTATGATATGTGTGGTAAACATTGAAACTCATTAGCTGTTTTTGGTTCAGGGTAATTTATGATAGATTGTCATTTACAAAAAGCCAGAGATTAAAAGGTTCTGGGCAGTTCAAAGGATTCCTGACTGGAGTTAGAAGTAAATATAATTTATCTCCTAAAAGAAATGTCGTATAGAACATTTCAGGTAAAGTACAATTGCCCCAGTAGAAAAGTTTAGTGTGTGCAACTTCTACATCAGGAGATTTTGGTTAGACATCATCAGGTAATTTAAAAGCTGAGAAACTCTAAGCTTATAGATTTGTGAGTATTCATGTAAGAAAACATCACAATGTGCACTCAAGGACTGGGGACAACCAGCTATGTTAAATTAAAGGTAGGATATAGAGGGTCTGTTTTTCTGGATTTGAATCTCTGTGGAGTGATAATATTGGGAAATAAACTGAAACTTTGTCTTGTTGGGTATTTTAAGGCTTTTTTTCCTAATTGTATTCTACATCTAAATAACTTGGTTTGTATTTATTTTATTTTCATCTTTTGTGCAATAAACCTCTGTTCGACTGTTCAAAAAACGCTCAAAACTTGTGTTTTCTATGTTTTCATGAATGACCATTCTATTAACACAAAACAAGCACATGGCCAACAGGCCAGATTTCTTTCTGGGATCTGACACTTCCAGTAGAACCATCTACTGGGACCATAGCAATATGGACATGGACTGTTTCAATACCTGAGGAGTCTTGAATGATGCTGAACATTGGGGATGTTCACCAATAATTGCACAATTCTGACTTTATAACAGAGAGATGGTCTCTATAATAGAGAGAAATGGTGCTGAACATTGTGCAATCATCAACGAACCTCTGACCTTAAGACAGCGGAAGGTCATTGATGAAGCAGCCGAAGATCACTGGGTGTACGGCACACCCTGAGTAATACCTGCAGAGATGGCCTGGAGCGGAGATGATGAATCTCCAACAGCGCAGCCATCTTCCTATGTCCTGTCTACATGAGACTTCACCTGCCTGCATTTCCCCCCTCCTAGCCTCTGGGTTATGAGGGTGACCATGTCAAGTATGGTCATACACTGTCCTCCCCTGACGCCAAGGTGCTCCTGACTATGAACAAACTCCTTTTTGCACTATTCCCATCCATGCTTCACTGTATCTTGCCTTTATAAATACAGTTGCCTGCCTTCCAAGTTGTCTTCCAGCATGCAGCCCTCTATGCCAATAAAGAGATTTCCATGTCTCCTCGCTGTGCAGCAGCCCCCATTAGGATGGACTTCTTGATATTAGTAAGGAATAGCCCATTATCAATATATCACTGCCTCCCCTCGTGATTGCATCTCATCTAAATACCACCGACCTCTGCAGGGCCTCCTCCTGCAAGAGAGCAACCCTTCTGGGCACCAGCTCTTCCTTTACCTCTGATGAAGAAGACCATTTTACTTGTTGAATGGTTCTCAACTCCAGACTGTGATTTCCTTGCAATAAACAACTCCTCTGCAGAGCTGTAAATCACATTTCCTGTAGCCTAACTCCACCAGATTTCGGTGGAGTTAGATGCCTGAAATTTCCATCACTGCAATGGAGCCAGCAAGGTCAGGAGTGTGAGGTCTCACACTCTGCACCTGTCGAACATTTCCAGAAATGAGACTGGGTTAGCAATCCTGGAAGGGGGTTCCACTTGCCATGTTTAAAGCTCTCGCAATTCTATTTTTATGTGGATGGAGGCATGAAAACCCGGACTCCGGTGTCTTCTCATTTGGAGGGTAGTTGTGTGTGTGTGTGTTTTTTGTAGATGTCAAATGAGGATTGCAGTGAGCTCATCTATATTATTCAGTGTTGACATTAGTCCCCAAGCAAATCAACATCAAAAGTCATTGCCTTCAAGAAAGGCAAAGACCAAACCTTAAGGAGAGAAGTATTTTGTTTTCCCTGTTCAGTTTGATCCAAGCAGGCAAGCAGCTAAAATGAAACAATTAATTCTCTGTCTCTGTACCTTTGCCTGGAAGACTCAAGGAGTAATTCCCAAAGGCAAGGAGGATCCCAATGGAATTTTAACCCATCTTGCATGCGACGCATGCTGTTATTGTCCCACTCAGTGACAAGGACCTTCCAAGGTAGATAAAAAATACCTACCTTAGTGCTCCTCTAGTCCCAATGAGGAAAGTATTGTTCACTACTGTGCAGAACCTTCTACCCCAATGTGCAAGATCCTGCCAAACAGCCCCCAAGAGTACATTACTTGATGGAGAGCCTTCTCCTCCTATAAAAGCAAAAGACTTTGTAAGATAGAGATGTGAAACTAAAGCAGAAAGTGCTGAAGGCACTTGGAAATAAGTCTCCAAGAGTCAGACTTGGTGCATTCACTCTATTTCTCTCTCCACAGCTGCTGCCATACGTGCTGAGCTTCTCCAGTACTTCCAGCCTTCTCTTATTGCTGGCCAGCAGCCTCTAGGCTGTTGCAACATCCACTCCTGACTGTTGACAGCTGCCACTTTCCACAGCCCTGGGCAAAGATGAGGTTGAAACTTCTAGCAGTGCATCCATTTTGCACTGGCTGTACCTCCAGCCTGTCCAAAATCTGCTCAAGATTAAAACCGAACCAAAAACTGAAAATTCGAAGGAAAGCAAAATGGCAATATTGAGTTGGGCAATATCTGAATCAGAACGTTGATTACTAATGGTATGGTACATTTACCAAAGAGCTCAGATTCACTTTCAAATGTAGTCAACAATCACTATCAGAATTATGCTCAGAGTTTGTATTAATGAAGATATCTACCATAATCCTTGAATCAAGACATGACTGCTTTTACAACATTTTCAATTTTTAACAAAAAAAGTGGTTTGCATGTGGAATTAACTCCCTCAGGAAGTGGTGGATATGGGTACAATTACAATGTTTAAAAGACATTTGGATAGGTACATGAATTGGAACGGTTTGGAGGGAAATTGGCCAGGAGCAAGCAGGTGGGACTAGTTTAGTTTGGGATTATACTCAGCATGGACTGGTTGGACCGAAGGGTCTGTTTCCATACTGTATGACTCTTTAGAAAAACAATTAAGGAGCCTTCAAATAACCTATTAATAAATGCGCCATATGTGAGTCATTCTGAAATGATTACTAAAATATCTCAGTTCACATGGGGAATTAGGGATTTTTTTTAAACTATCATACAGTGTCAGTCAGGCATTGTATTTATACATTCCATAGTGTTCTGTGCTGATGGGACCGATACTTTAATGTACTCTTCCTTCACAAGATCACATTGAAGCATTTACCTCATCAGTCATTTGTACATTATGTCCTCAGTACCTTTCCCTTGATTCCATTAGGAATTGATGAAATGTTATTAAGGGTTTGGCAGATTTTGTAGGCCGGTATTCTGAATGTAGCAGTTAAATAACTCTTTCACTGAATTAATGGGACGGGCAGTTCGAGTTGTACCTGAACTGTGTGGGAAGTCAAATGAGTGGTGTCTGTCTATCAAGCCAGCTCAAGAACTGTGGTAAATTCAACACTGAGCTGTTGAATGCAGCTTGGCCAATAATAATCTTCAGTGTGGGTTGATCACAATGCTGCCAATGGCCCTTAGATTCTTGAGTTGGGGAGGTAAATAGAACAGAGCTAGTACTGCCTGCTGTAATAAATTTCATAAGTAAATGTTTTGCATCAGAAGTTGCCATTAGTGTAATCACTGTAATGGGACAGCTCTTACAATGTGCTGCCATTACTATGATACAACTTTTGGATTCAATGTTTGAAATGGGCTGTTACCTTTGGCAGCATCCAAACATACTCCCTAGCACGGTGGCTCAGTGGTTAGCATTGCTACCTCACAGTGCTAGGGACCCGGGTTCAATTCCACCCTCAGGCAACTGTCTGTGTGGAGTTTGCACATTGTCCCTGTGTCTGCATGGGTTTCTTCCGGGTGCTCCAGTTTCCTCCCACAGTCCAAAGGTGTGCAGGTTAGGTGGATTGGCCATGCTAATTGCCCGTAGTGTTCAGGGATGTGTAGATTACGTGAGTTATAGAGGATGGGTCTGGGTGGGATCCTCTGAGTGTCGGTGTGGACTTGTTGGGCTGAAGGACCTGTTTCCATACTGTAGGGATTCTATGATTCTATATGGGCTTCAAATCCCCTATAAGCAGGTAGCCACACCCCTTGGGGTATCCTGCCCTTGCAGGGACTTTGTATGCTTGAGTACATTCTTAGTGTCCACTCCAAGCCCTCTAGAAGGGAATAATATCACAATGTCTCAATCCAATTCAGAATTAGTTGTCATAGAGTCATACAGCGTGGAAATAGACTCCTCAGTCCAGCTTGTCCATGCTGACCAAGTTTCCCAAACTAAACTAGTCCTATTTAGCCCAAAACCCTCTAAACCTTTCTTATTCATGTACCTATTCAAATATATTTTAAATGTTATAACTGTACCTGAATCTACCACTTCCTCAGGCAGTTCAGTCCACGTAAGAACCACCCTCTGTGTGAAAAAGTTGCCCCTCAGGCCCCTTTTAATCTTTTGCCTCTCACCTTAAAAATATACTCTCTAAGTTTGAACTACCCTACAGTGGGAAAAAGAATTTAGGTATTCACCCTATCCATGTCCCTTATGATTTTATAAACTGCTATGAGGTCACCCCTTAACCTCCAAAATTCCAGGGAAATAGGTCCCAGCCTATCCAGCCTCTCCATTTCAAAAGTTAACATGTAGGAAACATATAGAACATCACAAACATATGCACAAAGATAGTAGTAAATAATAGTTCAGGGTAGTATATTGGCCAAGAGAGGAATTGATAAAGGTGTCTGTGTATAAGGGAATATTTCTGAAATGGTCACTGGTGTAGACTACATTAAGTTCCACCCAATCTGATGATGTCGTATAGTATTGAAGGGGGAAATTGGGAGAATAGTTTTGGGTATTGATGGGGACAAATGTGTCCTCCATGTTTTTCAGTAGTCTCGGGGAAAATTTCTGAACAGTTAATGTAACTGCCACCTAATTGCTATCATGCAATAAATTACATTTTGTTAAGACAAGAACCCCTTCTTGTTAAGACTCATGAGTGGTTGTCTCTCTCCCACTGTAAGCCTAATAGAACCTTAAACCCAGGCAAGGAAAGAGAAATAACAGCAGCGTCCTTCTACACATAAATCCCATAGTGTTTAACATCGCAAAGATCTTAGAAAGAATACAGAAAGAGAAACTGAAAGGTCGATTAGGTAGACAACATAGAATTAAGGTGATTGACAAAAGAAACAGAGGTAGCATGAGACATGATAAGTGGAATGCAGTGTCTGATTAGGCATAGTGAAACAGAGTCAATAGCAGCCTTCAAAAGAAAATTTAATGAGTATTTGAAGGGGAAAGAGCAAGGGAGTGAGATTAATTGGATTTCCCTTTGAAAGAACTGTCAGAGACTTAATGGGCTGAAAGGCCTCTTCCAGTGCTGTACTATTCTATGCCTCTACAATTAGTCTAGTCATTTCAAATTATTCTCTGATCAAAGATGTGAATGTAGTCAGAATTGCTTTAGCAGCAAATTGCAGCATGCTCTGTGTTGTGTTTCTCCCAGTATCTCTCTATGGTTAAATTCCTCAACTTTCTTTCTTTCGTCAGTGGCTCAAATAACCCTGCTGCCTGTGAAATGCACGTTAGGTATGACAAAATGCATTTAAATATAACATCATGCATAGTCACAGTGCAGACACAACCATAAAAAATTGTAATTGTTCCTGTGATAGTTCCAATCCTGGGATGAGTGATTTAGATTTCTCATGCCACAATGTCTTCCTGGCTTAATTAGCACATTTATCTGTTTCTTTCAAGCTAAATCACCTTTGGAAGCCATGTTTGTGTGGAGCTTCCTGAGCCAGTTTGAGCAGCAGCGTAGGTCAGGGTAAGTGAAGCTATGTTTAGTGGCTTTGTTGCTCCAAGTGGTACTTATCAGTTTCCATTTGATTATCAACAGCTCTCAGTCATGACAAGGGAGAAAGGCTTCAGTCAGGACATTGCAGTACAGTACGCCAGGGGCAGCCTCTGATGTTAGTCAGAGCCTTGGACATTGTTGGTCAGCCATTCAGGGCAACAAGGCATAGATTCCAGCCCACACAGCCACTGCGTTTTTAAGACGGTTACATGACACCATGGTGTGAGACATTCCCAGAGGAAGGTACTTGCCTCACCTTCACTCTGTCTGTGTAATGGATTTAACGTGGCTGTTCAGTCAGTCAGATCTGTGTATGTAACGTACAGCAACGTCAGCAGACATAGAATCCAGACTATAAGCTGAAACTTACATTTTTTTCTAAGTATCAATTTTGTTGTTGAGTTTTATGGAATATTTCTCTCCCGAGGCCTAATACAGAGAATGTGAGTGAAGGCAACACAAGCACCTTTATACTGGAACATTATATATCATGATGTAATGTAACCATCTGAAAGATACAGTGCCTGTGTGGCTGGAATCTATGTCATAATATTACAGCAGTCTTTTTTTAAACTGCAATCACTACAGTAGGTACTGTAGCACCTAAAGTTTCTTTTGATTAAAATTATCTATCTCAGTGATGCATTTCAGAACGTAAGAGATAGGGTACCAGACTTGATTTGCAGAATGAGGGAGAGAGAGAAAGAGATGCTTTCACGTTCTCTGCAAAGAATTCATCTTGATGTCACTGTAGAAGTATGTAGACTTTCCTGGATTCCACAGTTTTATGAACACCTCTCCTGCCATTTCCTGCAGTCGTCAAAAAGGTGGCTGCTGGCACATGACTGTCACTCAATGTGCTCAGTAATGGTTGCATCAGGTAGCAGCGTTCACTGTCACCTGTTGTTTGAAGCACTTTAGATCAAAGCTGATCTCCAACAAAAATGGTCAATTAATCCCTTCTACCCCTTTTACCATCGTAATAGCCAAAGGTGATGGAACATTAATGTCTCAGCTGTAACTCCAGAGTGATCTATCCTCCATCAGATAGGAAGAAACTATTCTCATTTCCCAGTGGTCATTGTTTACACAGAATGCTGCAGACAAAAGGTGGAATCTTACAGGGTTCTGAGCAGCGTGGGCTAGGGCAAGATTTGTGGCAGAATCAGGTGAGATATCCATCAAGATTTTTAGATTTTAGATTTTATTGGTGATGGACTAGTGGTTTTATCACTAAACTATTAATCCAGAGACCCAGGTAACGTTCTGGGGACCTGGGTTTGAATCCTGCCATGGCAGATGGTGGATTTTGAATTCAATAACAATCTGGAAATAAGAGGCTAAAAGATGACTGTGAAACCCTTGTTGATTGTCAGGAAAAAACCCATCTGATTCACTAATGTCCTTTAGGGAAGGAAGCTGCTATCCTTAACTGGTCTGGACTACATGTGACTCCAGACCCACAGCAATGTGGTGACTCCCATATGCTCCCTGGGCAATGAATGCTAGCCAAGCCAGCAACACCCACATTCTGTGAATGAATAAATGAAGCCTGATGTCCGCTGCATCTTCTGTTCTCTTACTGAACTGTAAGATGAGATTCTTGCTCTGTACCAGCAATTTAGCAATTAAGGGGGATTCCTTATTGATGGCACAACTTGCTTTATTAATATTCTTCTTCCTATTTTACAAAAAGCAGCAAATAAGATAAAATCACAAATTCTTGACGTGGAAGTCAGCAAGTACCTGGCAACTTTAGCTTGCTGCTGGCTGTGAGCAGCCTCCACGTTGGTCATCATCAAATAGCAAATCAGGGCATGATCCATGGGCTCCAGCCACGTGCATGCCATCTCCACTGGCATCCAGCAATTTCCAACCCTTTACAACGATCAAGACACCCTTGTGACTTACAGGCTGCTCAGGAAGCACAGAGTTGCATTGCAGGGTGCACTGACAATAGCATTGAAAGGCAGGAGGACAGAGCAGCCATCTGAGGAGAAGAATGAGGACATTGAGCTGGAGAGAGCTCTCCCTTTTGAATGTCGCAGCGCAGCTACAGCAGACCCTACATGGCAGTCAGGGGCTGACTGACACACAGCACTGTTAGATGCTAACTGGGTGGACTGTCAAGGTCAAGATGTCAGCATTTGGTTTGTATTGTGAGGGTAACATTCAGTATTTGCAAGCATAGGGAGCCTCTTGAGCTTCATTTATGTTAATGTTCCTGAAATGATCCTCATAGCAACTTGGACTTGGATATCTACCATGTTTGTGTGTTGGCTCTTGAGCCAGGTTGAACAGCAATGCCCTGCTGTTGAGTAGACCAGGATGAGTGAAGCAGTGTCAGATGGTAACTCCAGCTTTCATATCAGATTCACTCTCAAATGTATTAATTTTATTCGTGCTCCCTTTTGCTGACTGTGAACAAAAGCTCAGGTTTGCACTTATCCTAATCTTTCCTTTTTGTGACGGTCCCTTACTGGACGATGAAAAGAGGAAGATGACCAATTCGCGCTGGGGAAACAATAGGGGAAATCAGAGACGGTCCTCAAACAGGATGTATCTGAAGACAGGTAAAGTGTGTGACATAGTGTTTAAACATGACTTGGTTGACAGAATGGGGTTGTATGTGTCAGCCATACTGGCTTTGTGTTACGGGCAGCATGACTGCTGTGCCATTGCATTGCTGGCGTTAGGCAATGCTGGATTGCCAAGCGGCCTTTCAAAGGTGGCACAGGCACAAAGGATGTCAGTCTTTCAGGGGATATCGCTAAGTGGCGAGTTGCCCTGGGATTGTGCGTGGTAAGATGGGATTGAATCAGATGTGAGAGATGCCATAAAGGCCGGATAAAGTTAATGAGGTGAATTTGGTACAATATGGTGGGAAATATCACTAGGCCTCACAGCAAGAGTCTATCAGAAAAATTTGATGCAACTCACACTTAGCCAAGAAAAGTATGATTCAGTTCAAAGTGTCTGTACCATGATCATTTTCAACTGTCCTAATGCAACTTAGTTTCTCAGCAATGATTTTTCTAATGTTCACATTTTAATTTCCTGTGGAGTATCACCAGTTTGCAGACCAGATGGCTTTTTCAGTCATTTAGGTCAGTATTGTGGCTCATTTAAAGTTGTTCTCTTTCAAGTAAAACGCCGAAATTATTAGCTGAGTCAATGGAATTAGAGTTTAATAATCCAAATAGTAAAACATTTGCATTAACGGGAAGGCCATGGGAAATCTTCTTCTTAAAGTTGAACTGAGAGTGAATCTGATATGAAAGCTGGAGTTACCATTCGAGACTGCGTCACTCATCCTGGTCTACTCAATAGCAGAATACTGCTGTTCAACCTGACTCAAGAGCCAATACACAAATGTGGTAGATGTCCAGGTCCAAGATGTTATGAGGATCATTTCAGGAACATTAAATTAAACGCAGCTGAAGTGGCTTCCTATGCTTGCAAATACTGAACGTTCTGATCCACCTGGATAACATCCTCCTGAAAGAATTGGTTGACAGCTAATGAAGCACTTTATTAGCACTTCAAGAAAAAAACGCACATTTGTCTGAAATCCTACAGTCCCTATTGGAAAACGCATCACAGCCTACAAGCTGACGACAGCTCCACCTCACTGTTGACAACATCCTAGTGATGAGGTCTCAGGTTTCAGAATTCCAATAAAAGTCTGGATACATCTCAAACGCTGGAGGATGGACCAGGAAAGATGCGGTTATTTGCTTAACAAGTGGAACATGAAGTCCAGATCAAATTATGACTATGGCCTCATGTGATGAACATGAGACATCCGTCATGGTGGTATTGCAACCATACATATCCTGCCGAATGAAGCAGCTCAGTGGATTGTTAGCCTCAATATCAAACTATAACTGCATCACCAGCTATTCAAATATAAAAGTAAGGCAAGGTGCAGCTACTTGTTGCGGACAAAGTTTGTGGAATGATAAGCAATTGTATAGCAGCATTTCCCCACCTCCACAGAATTTGAGATGGGCAAACATTCCATATTTCCATGACCTGAAAAGCAGAAATACTATTTTTCAGTAACATGCAGCTTGTATACATTGTTCAATGTGTCATGTTTCCTGTTTGTCCCAGCATCCCAAAGTCAACACATTTTTTTCTTTTGAGCCAAACCAGCAGTAGCTCATGTTGGTTGCGGACAGATTATGGCATTGGATACAAATGCTGGTTATGATGTTCCTTCCTAATCCAGATAATCCTGCAAAGACCCATTTTTCGGGTGCCTAGAACTACAATTGATTGAAATAACATTGGGCCACTGATGGTAAAATTCTAAGATGGTGCACCTCCGTAGATCATTGCAATATTTTTTGGCAATGTGTGTGCTAAACTACTTCATAATTCAGGAAGGTATTATATTTCTGAGATGACAATGTTTCCCTGATTGCACAGCATTCTCAAATTTTGAATGTCACTCTCAGAATATCATTCAATTTCCTCTAAGTTTAGGATATTGATTTCACTTACTCACTTATCATCCATCTGCACCGGAGTGTCAGCTCGCTTAGTTGGGATTGAACCGATATACTTTTGATGGGGTGGCATTTTCAATATGTTTGCAAATGGAAAAAGTTCATCAAACTTATTTTTCATGAAGATGAAGCTCTCTCACATTATAAATGGATGAATAAATGGCCATAAATAAGCATACATTCATCACCACATGCATAACAAGGTCGTAGAACTTAGCGGCACAGTTGGAGGCCATTTGGCAATGTGTTTGTGTTGGCTTCATTTAGTTTTGCTTTTCTATCATTCTCCCATAACTATTAAAAGTTTCATTTTACATTATTTGAATATTGCTGAAAGGAGAACCATGTTGCTGAACTTTTCATCTTATACTCATCAGGACAAATGCCACAGTGCAAAATTTCATATGACTGTAATATATAACACAGGAGAAAAGTTTGCTGATTTGTGAGCAAATCAACACTGATCAAGGCATTGTCATGGATCAAAGCACTGCCATTGAGTATAGGTTCCCAAACACCCAAATAATTCAAAAAAGGCGCAACGTTTAAACCTATTAATTTTGTTTGAACAGAATGGGTTCCAGTATTATCACTTCTAACAAGAGGAAATGAGCAACATTATCAGCTCAAATATTAGCTGCAGCCATTAGTGGACCCAGGACTATTAAATGCTGACCCTACACCTAACAGTGGACTTTTAGAGGATTTGTTATTACTGGCAGAGTCTGTACTTTGTCCATTATGTACAACTGAAGGAATATGCCATAGTGCAAGATGAAATTTCAGCAAAACAATACTCTTTTCAGAAATATTGAAACTCAATACTTCTTTGCTACTCTTTCCGATATTTACTCTTTTCTTTCCTGATAGACCATCCATGGAATGAAATTAGATTTTTTTCAAGGTCCTATAAAGCTTTCTATCACTTAAAAATGGGGCTCAAGATGTGCATGCGCACTTCCAACAGGAAGTGCTTCAGATACCATCTTGGTAAAGGGTTTTGCATGCTGCCACCTACAAACCACTGGCAAAGATGCCAAGCAAGAAGATTATAGCATCAGTTACAGTGCAATGCCAACTTAATGTCAGTGCTTACTTGTTTTGATCACCAAGCTCAAGGTTACATTTTAGTCTTGCCCTTCTGCAGTTGAGCCCATGCTAAACAATAAGTGGGGATTTCAAATTCAGTTAGTAATAAACTTGTAATAAAATGTTAGACTCAATAACAATGATCACAAAGTACCAGATTGTCATAAAAACACATATGTTTGTCTAATATCCATTAGACAAGGATATCTGCCTCCTTTCCTGTCTGACCTACATGTGCCCTAGGGCCACAGCAATATGGTTGACTCTTAACTGCTTTCTGAAGTGGCCTAGCCAGACATTCAGTTGCATCAAACTGCGACAAAGTAGTTGAATCAGACTGAATCAAATGGACCACTTAGTGTCAACCTAGGCACTGAAAATGACAAAGGCACACCCTGCCCACTCATTCCTGCAAAACTCTGCTGTTATCTAGGGACTTGTACCAAAATTGGGACAGCTGTCCCATAGACTAGCCAAGAAACAGATGAAGGGTTTAGGCCCGAAACGTCAAGTTTTCCTGCGCCTATGATGCTGCTTGACCTGCTGTGTTCATCCAGCCCCATGCTTGTTATCTCTGACTCTCTACCTTATGTGGTATCTCACCACATGTAGGTCTCCATCCTAGCCTCTAAAATCTGCAAATTTTTAGTGTTTGAGTTGATGTCAATAAGTGCAAGGTTGAGTGATGGTATCTCTTCAATTCCCTCTAGTGGCTGGAAAGACTTCAATTCTTGGGTATCTAAAATCAAAAAAAGGGACAAGTGTAGGCTTGAGATGAGGAATGAACAGAAAGTAAGAAGTATGTGCTCGCACCATCACAGCTTACGAATCAGAAGGGGTTACCAATTGAAGGAGAAGTAGGATGAGAGAAGGAGATTTAAATATGCAAATGCACTTACCATCCTGATAATTTTAGTTCTGTCAACGATGTCACTTTCATGTTGGTCAGAACTATTTTCTCCATAGTAATTAAAACATATCTTTTAGGTACCAACTCATCAACCAATGGACGTGATGCCAGTAGCCTATGGGCAGCAGAGCTCTGGCTGAGTTTACAAAGGAAAGTACACGGGAGACCAGACAGGAAAGCGCAGAATAGATGAGTCTAGAAGTAACAATGTCATTTTTGTATCCTCTCGATGGCCTTAACAGATTTCCTACCGACACTGAAAACTAAAAACAATCTATTAACAGCAGCTTAAATAATGATTGTATTTGTTCAGCATCGTCTTTTGATTTTAAACTCTGTGCCCCAGTTTCAAAATATTTTCTTCTCCAGCTTTATCACTTTTGCGATTTGTTTGGCTAAACAATGAATTCTTGTAGCTGTTTCACTTCTTTTAAAATGGTACATTCAGTATACATCTCTCCTTTGTTCCACCATATGGCCTCCAGATTTCAGTGCATGACATTTAATTAGTTCTTCATTGGATTATAGAAAGATATTTTTGATTTATTAGATTCCCAAAGCTCACGGTCTTTATTTGAACTGTTATCTATAATGTACTGGAAAGTACTTTAATCCTCCCTGAAATACCAAATGGATAGGATAATCCAGATATAATGTTCTCCCTCTTCTCTTCCTTTAGGAATCATATGTTGAACAATAGCATTTGCTTTATTTTCCGGTAATCATAAATGCATTAATTGTAAATCTTTAAATATAAAAGCAAACTAGTATTTAATGTAAACAAAAAAAATTCAAGAACTGCGGACACTGAAAATCAGAAACAAGTGTTCCGAAGAAGGGACACTGGACCTGAAACGTTATCTCTGCTTTCTCTCCACAGATGCTACCAGACCTGCTGAGTTTTTCCAGCAATTTCTGTTTTTGTTTCATTCTTATATGTAATCTAGGGATTTGGGTAATCAAGATTAAAACCTAACTTTGACTGCCCGTCCCAAAAGTGCTAGTTATAACAAGTGGGACGAGATAAAAATTGACTTTGAGAAGTGCTCATCACAACTTAAAACATTCAAACATGCAGAGTACTAGTCTATCTCGAATTACATGAAATGTATAAGACAGAAACAGGCCATTTAGTCCAACTAGCTTGTGTTTGTGTTTGTACTCCATCTCTGTCTCCTTCCATTCCATCTGCCTCATCTCAGTTTTTCAGTAAATCTTTTTCATTCCCATATCTCTCATGTATTCACCCAATTTCCATTTAAAAGGTTTCTGAACTATTTGCCTTAACCAGTTCCTATGGTAGCACGTTCCGTATTTGAACCACTAACTTAGATGTGACAAAGCTTAAAGCTGTACTAACAACTGAAGGTATATTATATGACATTATAATATCCTATCCAGCATCACAGAAGCACCATTCATTCCCTTAAGTTTATTCCTGAAAATGATTTATATCTGAAATCATTGCTCAGCTACTCAAAGAAAATTCCCTTATGTGTTGCACATGGTCAATAAAGCTGAGTAGAAAGTCAAACTGCATGGTGATTATTCTGGCTCGTTGATCCATTATTAAACATTACTATATGTTTTTCAGACTATAATAGAAATATGATAATGTTTCTTCAGGGTGGTAGGTTGGTTTGTTACATGAAAATGATGTTCTCGTTGCTCGGCGTTTATGAACTGGTGACAGAATTCTAATCTTACAAGATGCTTTAGTGCATTACAGATTTGCATGTTCTAAATCTGAGGGACAAATTCTACTTATTTATTTAAATAAATTATGGCCTGTTAAGGGAACATCTAGATATATAATTTACAGCAATGCTGTGGAGAATGAGGAAATAATTTTCTAACATTTATGAATATCAGATTACAGCAATGTTACATCTTTCTAAGAGGGTTGCTTCAACTTTCAACAATTATCTTCCCTTTATGGGCTGCCACAAAATGGTGTAATACTCTCACAAGACCACTAAAACTATGATTTTAACAAAGCCGATAGGCCTTAATCCACGAGGTAGTCCATTTAACTAGACTACGAATGGTGTCTGCAGTAATATAATTTCTGCATTAGAATGTCTCCCTCATCAAACCATGGTGCATAACACTGTCAGTAACAGCCACCTATTTTGTTATGACCATGCATCATTATACAAAGATTTGCAACGGTGAGGATAACGAAAATTTTTTTGACCACCTAGACATTCACCAGTCGTGATGAGAGATGTTGAAAAGCTCGAACATCTTTCATCATACGCTGCCTTATTAACCTCGGTATGCCTGAGATATTTAAGTTATGCTTTTCTCCTGTTCACTGCAATCTGTGTCTGAAATCCATTCAGAAAGATTGCTTTGCATTTTTCAGTGTCTGGAAAATACTGTGTGAAGCCTCATGTCTGTAACATTATTCTGAGAGTTATGATTTAACATGAGTTTAATATCCATTATAAATGTTCACTTAAATTTAACCAACGCTTGAAAAAAGTGGAGCGACTCAATGCCAGCCCACTAATTAAGAAAATGCCAGACTGACTGCAAGACTTATTTTCCCAACAGTGTAATCAATATGTGCTGATGACATTTTCAACTGCACAAGCATCAAACTGTCTGCAGATACCCTGTTACCAGCTTAGCACTGCAATGTGTATTTCCATCAACTTCAGCTAAATCATCACAAATTTATCCACAAAGGTGGCCAGGCAATTAATTAAACCGAAGCTTTTTCTTGAGGAATGGATAAACTGGCAACAATTTGTTGGTTTCCATCTCATATGTACTCATGACTGCACAAAGGTTGTGACTTTAAATGTCATTAAGCGAAGTGATGTGATCATACAATGCAAGGTGCTGCTATTGAATATATTCTAGAAACTAGATAACTGTGGCCAATTTTATTTTGGAATTCAGGTGTTAAAAAGTGTTTTCATCATAATTGGACACACTCCATTTGGAGACAGTTTCAGCATTGATATCATTCATTATAATGCAACCAAAGTTCAATCCAAAACATTTCTAAGATTCTAGGAAGTGCAGGAGGGATGATTGGTAGGATGGTTAATAACGAAGAAGATAGTTGTAGGTTACAGAAAGATATAGATGGTGGGTCAGATGATCAGTGGCAGATGTGTTTAACCCTGATAAATGCAAGGTGGTGCATTTTGAAAGAAAAAACAAGATGATGGAGTATTTAATGAATGGGTAGCTTAAAGGGACAGTGATCTTGAGGTAATTATTCACAGATCCCTGAAGGCAGCAGAGCACGTGAATAGGATGGTTAAGAAGGCATATGAGACACTTGCTTTCATCAGTCGTGGCGTAGAGTATGAAAGCAAGGAGAAAATGTTGGAGTTCTGCAAAACGTTGATTAGGCCACGGCTGGAGTACTGTGTGCAGTTCTGGTCACCTCACTACAGCAAGGATGTGATAACACTAGAGGGGGTACAGGGGAAATTCATTAGGATGTTGCCAGAAATGGAGAAATTGAGCTATAAGGAGAGACTAGATAGGCTTGGATTGTTTTCTTTAGAGCAGAGAAGTCTGAGGGGGGACATGATTGAGGTGGATAAGATTATTATATATCTATAATAATCTATTTATGTATCTATTCTATTGTGAGGGGTGTGGACAGGGTGAATAGAGAGCAGCTGTTCCCCTTGGTTGAGAGATCAATCATGATGTGCCATAGTTTTTAGGGTAAATTCAGGAGATTCAGAGGAGATTTGGGAAAAAAGACTTTTTCACTCAGAGGTTGGTGGGAATCTGGAATACTTTGCCTGGGAAGGTAGTGGAGGCTTGAAACCTTACAAACTTTTTAAAAAATAGATGAGCACTTGGAATATCATAACATTCAAGGATATGGGACAAGTACAGGAAATTGGGATTAGTGCACCTTTAGTGGTGGTTATTGTCGGTGCAAACTCAATGGGCCAAGGGGCCGTTTCAGTGCTGTATGACTCTATGACACTAAGTTTTGTTGGAATTGCTGCCCAGAAAGAAAGATGAGAGAGTGAAACCCTATGTGCTGTACCCTGTGCTTTTCTAACTGTGGAGTCTTGAGCATCTACCTCCCTCTGCCCAGGAAATGTTTGGAAGAGACGTGAATTTTGGGAAGCTTGCAGTATTATTTGTGTCTATCCTTTGCCTACTCTGCTATGGATGGCGCTTGAAAGAGTGTCTGTGCATGTGTCTATTTGCTTTCTATTATGTAGTAAGTTCAGACTTTCTCCCAATATCCATTATGTTTTCTATTTGACCTGGAAGTAAGCATCATACAAATGATGTAGCTGCAACAATAGGACCTAGTCAGAGTAAAGTTCCAAAGTGGTTAGCTTATAACAGTTCCTTCAAGTGTGGTTATGTCTTGGAGGAGAGGGTTTCTTTGATAATGACAGAGTAGTTCTTAATGTATTAAAGTGAACCCTTTTATTGGAATGATGTAATCTGATATTAGGAGAGAAGCTAAAGTTGCTCCAGAAACATGTTAGATTTGAAATCCACTTGTACAAACTTAATCCAGAAATTCTCTTTAGAGCAGATGCCAGCTGGGGCTCCCAAACATTCAGCAAGTTTCCCTTCAATAATCAACCTTATATAATTGTCAGTACTGCACAGAGGACTATTATACAGCACAATCCTTCTCATATCAGAGTGTGAGCAAAGCATTAGTTAGATATGATTACATATAGTGATTTGGCTTGGAACTCAAGAACAAGTCGGAATCTATTAACAAAAGTTCAAAAATATAATACACGCGCAGTAAGACCACTCCCCACAAAGTAACAACCTTCTTTTATTGCTTCATAAAATATCTGCGCAAGCCCCAGCAAAAGGTGAAAGTTCTTAGTTTTTTTGATATTGCCTGGTATTAGAGATAGGGAAAACTCTTCCAGAATAATTAACCAACAAGTAAAGAAAGAAGACAGTAACTGTGGAACTTAACTATCACAATCATCCCCACACAAGAAGAGGAGTTTCCAAGTTAAAGGCAAATTCATCCAAAGCCATAGTGGCCAGCCTACTGAAAGGATGTGGTCTTGTGTGTTTGTACATACTGCAGAAGGATAGCCATGCTCACAAACTTGTCAATAACACATTGAATACAAATTATATGCTTGATTTTGTTGAGCTGTGATCTTGAATGTCGAACGTAGCTATCTGACAAGGTTAGCAAGGAAAATTGAGCTAAGAGTAAATGATTATGATTACACTTATGCTGGCCAATGTCTTATTGATGCTATGTGAGCAAATACTAATGTTATTCATGTGATGATATTAGTTCCATTGTTATTAGTGTTGTTCATTAAACGCTTTTAGTCTGAACCTATGATGATTCTGGCAAGTGAGAATTAATTCTGCTTCATTCAAGTGATGTGGTATCTTAATTTTGATTATGGTTTGCTTGCATAAAGATTAATGAAAGGTCAAATAAGACAGTTCAAAGGCAAGTAATTCTCATGTATTTAAATGTTATGCAAGAATGGCAGATCCTAATTTAATTTTCTGAAGTTTATTTTGGAATAAAAGAGGAAAGGATTGAACTGCTACTTGATTACCTATTGGGATTTTGGCCAACCTGCCTTTTTACATATTTTACAGAATTCAGCATGCCATAGGTTGAGGCTGTTTAGCTCAGGTACTGCAGAATAGCAACCAAACAAAACACATTATCTTTCTCATCCACCTGCTCTTGAAGTGAACAATTAATCGTTGGTAAGGACCTCATTCTGTCTCAGCTGTGATAACAGGCACATGGAGAAGGTGGCCAGTTTGTCAGTTTAGACAGTGCAAGCTACTTTTGGGAAGGAAGTGGATGAATCTCCTTTGGGAACATCTTTGTCCCCTAGGGACTTCACCCAAGGTGGTACCATCCTCTTGTACCTTCCCATCCTTTATCTTTTCAAATCTCAATCTCTACAACCCCTGCCCACCAAAGAAGTCTTCCTTCAAGTCCAGGAGCCACTTTCTTCCTTCCCAGTTGCTGCCTGCAGACCTAACAGTGACCACTGCTGTCTTCTGGCACTGCTGGGACTACAGAGTACCAAACCAATCGGATCATGTAGCAGCTCTCTCAGGTAGGACTTGTTGCTATTCAGAGGCACAAGTCCCATGCGTTTGGAAGATGCCGTCAAAGGATCTTTGGTGAATTTATGTTCTGCATCCTGTAATTGACACACATAGCTGCTACTAAGCTTTGGTAGAGGGGTTTGATATTTGTACATATGCCAGTCAAGCTGTTTCCTTTATTCTGGATGGTATCATGTCTCCTCCGTGTTGCTGGAGCTGTGCTCTTCCAGGCAAGTGGGAAGTATTCCACCACATTTCTGTCTTGTGCCTTATAGATGGTGAACAGGTTTCAGGAGGCATGTTACTGATTGCATTGCAGTATTGCTGATGCCACTCTTACCTTGAATGGCAGTAATAGGAGAGCTGCATAGCAACAGACAACTTCAGCATCATCACATAAGCAGTTTCCGTCCTCACTGGCTCAGGCTAGGGCTGGGAGCCTCTCCTCACAGAGGTTGTGGAACCAAATGTTGGGCGGCCTACCATGACCAATCTTGGCTTTGTGTGAGCTGTGTTCTCCTGGAATGAGACAGAGTGAGGGATTGAATGAGATGAAAGTGGCTGGCATAGTCAATCATGCTGCTGCAAGTGGGGACAAGGTGGTGTCCCAAGTGAGTGAGTAGGTGGCACAGAAGCCATGCAGGATTAGTTGTTTGTGGAAATTGGGAGTTGAGAATGAATGCGGGAAGATTTCGCATGTAATGATGACAGTGGTGGATCGTGAGCGTTGGTAGGAAGCGGATGCAGAGATCGAGTGAGTGTGAGGTAGCAGAGAGTCGGTGGCGATACTTACTATCATGGAGAAAAGAAGGTTGTTGACCTTGTAGCACTGCTGGGTGTTCCTTCGAACTGTGGATATAGCACTGACCTGGGTGCCAACCTCTGATCAGGCTGGCAGGGCCTGGTGCTGTAGTCTCCTCTACTCATTCTGGAGGAAGAGAGAGGCTGTCCTCTGTACCAGCCCATTCTCCAAGACATCCAACTCCCTATTAGCAGAGCGAGGTGACTATTTCCCCTTGTCCGTCATGCCTCGGGCATTGATAGGGACTGTGCAGGTCAGCTCTGGACTGACAGCGTTTGACGTAATGCACAGCTGTGTTTTAAATATGGCTGTGGTGCCAGGAATCCCAGGATTCGCCTACCGTGACATGTATTTCCAACTGCAGAAAGTGAGAGAATATGGTAAGTGCAGTGCCATCAGGGGGTGTCACACATCAATAACGAGGTAATTTCAGAAAGAAAGCATGGGAAAACTGCCCAGGGCCCACAGAAAGACACCCTCCATGAAACATACCAAAGTTAACACTTAGCTGATTTCTGGAAAAATTCAACCTTCTAATAATGATATAATAACACTGGCAAGGGGTTTGATTTAAAATCCAGCATTCGCTATGGGTTTATTACCATAATTATTAACATGATTGGACTATTGCAAAATGCAGTCCATTGTGCAGCTAATGTTAAAGTTTCAATTAAATAAGTATCTTCTTTGTGTTTTTCAGAGTATTTAGTTTTCAAATTGAGTCTGCTTGGGTCTAATTACTTTCCATAATGGAAAGATTAAACCATAAGTCTAACGCTGTAATAAGAGGTAAATCGCATTTCGTCAACAAGAGTCGCAAAAAGTTTAACAGTCACTTTTGGAGTGGAAGGTTAAATTAAATCATCGAACATCTGGTTTTAGCTCCACTTCCAATTTTCTCCCTGGTCGAAATTGCACTCAGAATTGTTCAAAGTGCTCGGTTGTTTTTCTATATTTTCCTTCTCCAATTTAAATTTAGAGAGAAACACAAAAGGAGGTTGTTTTGGTGAAAAGATGAAAAAAAGGTGCTAAGATATATCTGTTTCAAAGTCTGGTATTGGTGCACATAGATTTGACCTTGTTAGCTAAAAACTATAACATCAACTTGTTTGGAGATGCTAGGACACCTGCAGGTTTAGCACTCAAATGGTTTGACAGAATGGAGAAAAATTTCATTAAGGCCCATTTTTAGAAGTGGGGCATTAATCTGCATGTGTCTGTTCAAATGAGGCAAGCAGCACATTCACTTGTATTTTATACTTTCGTTGTCTATGCTTTTGGCATTCAGCCTGACACAATCCATTCTATTGCTTGGCCGTATTCTTAACAGTGATGTGAGCGAGGAGCTTGCCAGTTTTAGGGGCTGTTAGCCAGCCTTGATTCCAGCTACCTTTTGGTTCTTAAGGAAGTCACACAGCAGGTTGTTGACCGACACTGCACCAAGTGAAGGGGATGGAATTGGAATACCAGAGCAGAGAGGAGACTCCATAGTTCGCTGGAGGCCTTAGACATCTGGTTCAAATGTGGAGAATGTTTATGTCTGCACAAGGGGTCAAGGGACCTTCGAAGACCATTTCCTGAAAGGAATGGGTGGCTCCGTTGTCAATGGGCAGAATCTATTCCTGAGGAGCCAAAAGCAGTATTAGAAGAGTTTTAATGCCCTCACGTCACGAGCTTCTCAGCTTTACCCAATGCACCATACCTGCATTGCTAATCTAGCAGCAGTGTCTGGCACTCAGGACCCACACCTAACATTCATGTGCTTACACAGTCTGTGATGGTGCCATAATCCCATCTCTCACTGCCTACACGTACTTGTTCAGCTATGGCAGGTTCATTGTGCGAATACAGTGCAACACAATCATTGACCTTCTGCCCTCTATCTGGAGAACAAGTTCACCCATGATCATTGGGAGCACCAAGGAAATGGCAGAGAGCAAAGCATTGCTCTGAGACTGATGAAGAAGCCAGTGCTGTGTATCATTGGGATGGCTGTAACAGGAATCAAAGCATTGAGTATTGTTAAGAGTAGTTAAGATGATGATGTATGCTGGAATTATGCCCCTTCTCAATACACATCTTGTCCTCTGTCGGCTGTATAAAATGATTTTCAAGCTGCATATGCTGTGAGCATTGATGTTTCACTTTGCTCCCTACAACCTTCTCCCCTCGCCACTGCACACAACCTTCCCTTTCTGATTTTTATGTTTTCAGGTGTATAATAATTGCCACTTGGATGGCCATGGTAACCTCATGAGCATGAGTGAGAGCTGCTGAATAGCTCAGAACTAGAAGCGCCTACACTTTGTCTGACACCCACAGCCAACAGCTCAGATACTGACAGTACACAAGCTTTAGAGGCTTGTGTCGAGTCAGGATCTGCCTGTGCTGAGGCATCAGAGCAAGACTGGCCTGCCAACAGGTCAGGGGAAAGGCTGGCTCATTGGCAAGCTGCCAGGGGGCACAATTACTGACACATACTGCTGCAAGGGCATCAATGGGTCTTGGTGTTGAGAAGCTGATGTTGGGTACATTTCTAGGTCCTGATCCCACTAGAGTCTGATGTTTGTTCACTGACGTTATGAGTGGCAGCTAATTGACAATCCATCATAGGAAGATACAAAAGAAATTTGAGAGGCCCAACCAGTAGGTTTACAGCCCTAGATGGCTGGCACCTCACCAGCTGCTGTTGTGCCAGGAAGGAAGGTTGTGAGGGCCTCTCCTTATGGAGTTGCTGTTGGAAGCCTGCAGAGAATTTAAAGTAAAGATGACCTTTAGACATCTGTTCAGGCCATCAGTGTGAAAGGGAACATTTCCCTAGGCTTATCAGTGATGGTGGCAGTGACATTTTCATCTTTGCAGTGCCTTCATTGGGCCAGAGAGAGGAGGCTTCAGTGGGCCTCTGGCATAACTTGGAGGTTACCTCCAAGTAGTTGCTATGCTCTGGTCAGTGGGAGATCTGTGCGATGCTGGGAACAACCAAAGGATTCAGAAAATAGCAACAACTTAGGTCTTAATTTCCCTAATTGACAATCTGCCTGACTGGTTTACGTTGTTGATTCCAGCGACCGAAAGGTAACAGGCCTAGAGCTGGATCAGGGGTAGGAGTCACCCTGGCTTGCAACACCCTGATTTCTTCTACCTTTCTGCCACTAAAGCCACCTCCAACACTGTGAACAATTCATTGATACTATCTGGTTATTTATCAAATGGCTGGTATTGGATCTCATTGTGAAAAGAAGAACAGCTACAATGGTGACCACACTTGAAAATGTAATTTCTTCCCCTTAGGGGTCCTTAGGGATGATTTGAGGACATGTATCATCGTTTTTTTTCTTATATCCTTACAGCTTTTCTTTTTTTTGTTCTTTGCACAATGCCACAGGAGGTAAACTAGTAGTCATTGATTAATTTATGACATTTTCAAATTTCAATCTGTTCCAATTTTTGTCAGTGCAATTCAATCTGTGAGAAAGCCTGTGGGTTTGCTGCCCTATTTAAAAATCCATTAGCTGCAAGATAGTTTTGCAGATTAGAAGCAGCAGTTTTACTTCATAACTTAATGGATAAACACAAGGTGTCCTTGGCAAAATGTTACCTCTCTGGAATCATTCAGGGAGGCAGGGCCAAAATTAGCTGCTAAGTTTCATTTGCAGCTCACCAGCTAGAGGTGGGAATAAACTGGCAGCTGGCTGGTGGAAGGCAAAGATACGGTGGTCTGCCCATTACCTGCTAGTGCTCAGTTGTAACAAAAGAGGAACCTTCACACAATCCTGCAGCTTGGGAGTGAAAACCTGGGACATCAGAGGTGTAGGCTTACATTGTATGGACTAGAGGAGCACCCTTAATTTTTCTGATCCTACAAATTTATGTCTTAGGACCTCCTCTTAATAACCGACAGGTTTTCCCGAGCCTGATCAATACGCTGTCCATTAGGATTGTAGAGTGTAGTAATGTGCGATCAAACACTTGAAAATGAACAGCAATACGCATTACTAGGCATAACTATATGCAGAGGATGGTCAGAGGGATATCTTTATCTGGCCTAACAGGTCCAGACTCCAGTTAACCCTATAACAGAACTCCATTCACACATAGACAGTAGGAACTGCAGATGCTGGAGAATC
>JAHRHZ010000065.1:20977592-21001640 GCA_024137785.1 Ginglymostoma cirratum
CATCCAGCTCTACACCTTGTTATCTCCGTTCACACATGCCCAGAAGCTATCATTAAAGTGAAGGTATAATTCCCTTTATTTTCATCCTACGTTACTGGGTTAAAACTGCATCAGGGCAAAAATGGGATGCCTAAAAGACCTGCTCAATTTCAGTTCACTTGTCCACTGGTTTCAGCTGGATGGAGAGAGTTAGAATCATCTGTGATTATCATAAACCTTTTATTTGATTTACTTTGCCAAGTGCTTGGATTAAACAAGAAGAATCAAAATTATTCTGTAAGCATTTTCAACTTGCGTAGTGATTTTGCAAACAATTTTGTCGTCTCCCTTTGGAAGCACTGAGATTGTGGTACAAAAGATCTAAGTAAACCTTTGTGAAATGTAGGATAATAGCAATGGACTGCCATTATTATAGCTTTCTATTATGCAGCCCTCAGTTTTTGGAAGCTTTTTCAAAGTAGTCATTTCATGAATTTTATGTGCCAAATAGAAAGGCAAATCAAAGTCCTGACTCTTTATTTTAAGATAAAATGGGAAATGTGTGGAAAGGGCATTATTATATAGGTACAAGATATACCCATTCTTCTAAGCTAAGTTGATTAGCTGCAAGCAAGTGATATGGGAAGAAACACAACACTCTTCTACACTTACATTTGAATAACTTAAATTCTAATAACTTTAGTTTTATTCGTGAAGACTTCTTGTAACCTTGGATACTCTTGAACTTATGACTTGATGTACGATTGTGACCCGACAGACCAGTGAAAATGAAACAATAACTTTGTCTCTAAAGGTGCTCAAACTATGAATACTGATTCCAAGTAATTTAGCGGAATTTCTAATCAGTTATTTTAATCTAATTGAGTGTAAAAAGAGAAACAAAATCTAGAACAGTATTATCTTCATGATTTTTCATGCAATATCGTATTTAATTACAAATAGCTGTTGAACTACTTTCACTCATTCATGTAACTTTGAGGGCCTTCCTTCTGGGTCAGTTAGTAAATGCTTTGTTTGATATGTGACTGAGCCATATTGACTTACATGGTGCTGATAATATCTGACCTCATTCAGAATGATGTGATTAACACTTAGCTGTCAAGTGAAGTGTTCCAGGAAGCCACTCAGATAAATCAAACTGCTATCAGTGGCTTGAGAAGGTGCTTTGCCATGTCCTTCCTAAGATAACTAGAAATGGGCAATAAGGTGACAGCCTTCCTAGTGGTGCTCACATCCTGCAAATGGGAATAATTGCAACTGCCTTCAATGAATTAGGAGAAAATATTCAACCAAGGTTCTCATTTTGATCTCTGTATGTGCTTCAGTTTTGATGTCAAGCAACAAATATGTTTAACAAATAGTTAAAGCTATGATACTTTCCTGACAAATTTCACCGCCAAACTCCACTCATAGGAAATGGCAACAGGAGAGCAAAAAAAAAACTAAATAAAAAGCGCAATGAAGTGAGGATGCTGTAAATCAGGAACAAAAACAGAAGTTGTTGGAAAAGCTCAGCAGGTCTGGTAGCATCTGTGAACTAAAAATCAGAATTAACGTTTCGGGTCCAGTAACCCTTCCTCACAGCTACCATCAGTTCTGAGGAAAGGCTACCGGACCCGAAACGTTAACTCTGATTTTTTCTTCACAGGTGCTGCCAGACCTGCTGAGCTTTTCCAATAACGTCTGTTTTTGAGCAAAAAAAACTTATCATTTATTGAGCACTTTCAACATAGTAAAACGTCCCAAATCATTTCACATTGTGATTATCAAACTAAATTTGATTCCCAGCCACATAAGGAGATTATCAGACAGATGACCTAAAGCTTGGGCGAGTAAGTAGGTTAAAGCAGCGCCTTAAAGGAGAAAAAGTGGAATGGTATAGGGATAAAATTTCAGAGCTTGGGATTATAGCTGTCAAAAATGGAGTGATTAAAATCAAGAGTGTGCAAAAGATTGTAATTGGAAAATCACAGACGGTTGAAAGTTTGGACAAGGTTACAGATAGTTGAGGTCATGGAAAGATTTCAAAATTGAAAATAATAGTATCTTAGATGGCATTTTGAACTTCCTACAGGGAACGTGGTTTAGGGGAGCAAAAATCAAAACATTTTGAAATGGATGACCTGCAGAGAGCTGGGAAGGAGTCATTATTTGCTTCTCCCAATTGAGGGCTCTCTTCAATCATTGTTTGAAGAAAATGGAGCACACTTGAAGTTTTCTTCCAAATAGCCATGGAGCAAGATTAAGAAGTTGGAGGAATATCTGTGACAGCAGCCTGGGACTGTACAGCACGCCTAATCAATGGTGTTAATTGTTCTCATTCAATGTAAAATTCAACAGCATGACTTTGGTACAATGACTGCTGAACTGGCCAACTAGTTAATAAATTATGCGCCACGATAATTTATCCAGAGAGTTTGCTCATGGGAACCCTGTTAACCCTTTAATGTATTGTGCCTCTGCTATGAACAAAAGTGCTATTTGGTCAACTAACTCAAAACTCATGAATGGCCTTCATGGTCAAATAACCTAATACATTAGCAAATGAATTATACCATTAAGCCACAAACACAGATTGCATCTTTGCATTTATAGAAACACATTTATTCTCCTGCTGGCTCACCTAGCCCTGGGGAAGTGCTTCCACTGGTGCATAATTTAAAATACTAAATGTATTTCCTTCAGGTAAATATGACACTCAATCATTCAACAGGAGATTCTGCCAATAATAACACCAAGAAGTAGATTTTAGTTCTTTTGTTGATTATCATGCCACCAGTTACAGTGCATTTGTTTTAATCAACATAAACCCTGATTACAGATTTATGAAAATATCCTGCCCCACAGCAAATAGAAAATAAAATGTTGCCAACAATAATGAATGTCAGCAATATCTATCGTAAATTACATTGGGAACGGCTTGAGAAAGGACATTTTCCAAATTAATCAACTTAGCCTAATGTAGTCACACCCTGGCCCTGGAACTGTTATCTGAAGTGTTCCAGGAAGCCACTCAGATAAATCAAACTGTTATCAGTGGTTTGAGAAGGTGCTTTGCCATGTCCTTTCTGAGACAACTAGAAATGGGCAATAAGGTGACAGCCCTCCCAGTGGTACTCACATCCTGCAAATGGGAATAATTGCAACTGCCTTCAATGAATTATCAAAGGAGCCCTGTACAGCTGTTATAAAGCTTCCCTACATTTAGAAGATATGTAGGTCATAAGTTTACTGTATTTGAATCAGCAGCTGTATGTAAGAATTTCCTTACATGCCTTAATGAGAATCACTCTATATTCAAATTTACCCTTAAAATAGAGTTGCCTAACCAGGTCCCTGTCCTAGATGGGCTAGCTGAGAAACCTGCTAATGGATACTCCATTACAGTCTACTGCAATCAAAGCTTCACGAGTCACGTTTCCTACAGATCCACATGATACGAGGTTAACTTTACTGACAACTACTTAGGGGGTGGCATGGTGGCTCAGTGGTTAGCACTGCTACCTCACAGCGCCAGGAACCCAGGTTCAATTCTACCCTCGGGCGACTGTCTATGTGGAGTTTGCACACTCTCCCCGTGTCTGTGTGGGTTTCCTCCGGGTACTCCAGTTTCTTCCCACAGTCCAAAGATCTGCAGGCTCAGTGGATTGCCCGTAGTGTTCAGGGATGTGTAGATCAGAGGGGTATAGGTGGATGGGTCTGGGTGGGATGCTTTGAGGGTTGGTGTGGACTTGTTGGGCCAAAGGGCCTGTTTCCACACTGTAGGGATTCTATGAAATTCTATGATTCTACAACCTTATAATCAGGGCCCAAGCTATTTGCTCACTGTGCAAGCTTGATGCCAAAGTAGAGTGCCATCAAATCTAAATGTGTCCTGTGGGATAATATCTGTGCCAATCAAATAATTGCTTGCTATATACCATACAAACTTATGAAGGGGCCAAAGGCTGTCAACTTTTGTCCAAAAAAGTACACAGCATACCTGATATTGCCCTGGAAAGGTAAGATGTGGCAAAGGTTTCAGCAACAGGTGAAACTAGCTTTGTCATGCTGCCAGTATGCATAGCAGCATGAGTGATATTCTCCACTAACAGCATACTGCTGTCAATCCAAAAACATATTCTACCACACTAATGAGTCATATAAATTATGAATTTCACTGCACATGTAATGCAAGTCTGTTTGGCATATATATAAATGACCAATGAATCATATCAAACAAAATACCCTGAGATAACAAGTTGTAGAGCTGGATGAGCACAGCAGGCCAAGCAGCATCAGAGGAGCAGGAAGGCTGACGTTTTGGGACTAGACCCTTCTTCAGAAATTGGGGAAGGGAAGGGGGTTCTGAAATAAATAGGGGGAGAGAGGGAGGCGGATAGAAGATGGATGGAGGAGAAGATAGGTGGAGAGGAGACGGACAGGTCAAAGAGGTGGGGATGGAGCCAGTAAAGGTGAGTGTAGGTGGGGAGGTAGGGAGGAGATAGGTCAGTCCAGGGAGGACGGATAGGTCAAGGGGGCAGGATGAGGTTAGTAGGTAGGAGATGGGGGTGGGGCTTGAGGTGGGAGGAGGGGATAGGTGGGAGGAAGGACAGGTTAGGGAGGCAGGGACGAGCTGGGCTGGTTTTGGGATGCGGTAGGGGGAGGGGAGATTTTGAAGCTTGTGAAGTCCACATTGATACCAATGGGCTGCAGCGTTCCCAAGCGGAATATGAGTTGCTTTTCCTACAACCTTCGAGTAGCATCGTTGTGGCACTGCAGGAGGCCCATGATGGACATGTCGTCTGAGGAATGGGAGGGGGAGTTGAAATGGTTCGCGACTGGGAAGTGCAGTTGTTTAGTGCAAACCGAGTGTAGGTGTTCTGCAAAGCGGTCCCCTAGACTCCACTTGGTTTCCCGGATGTAGAGGAGGCCACAATGGGAACAGCGGATGCAGTATACCACATTAGCAGATGTGCAGGTGAACATCTGCTTGATGTGGAAAGTCTTCTTGGGGCCTGGGTTGGGGCTGAGGGGGGAGGTGTAGGGACAGGTGTAGCACTTCCTGCGGTTGCAGGGAAAAGTGCTGGGTGTGGTGGGGCTGGAGGGGAGTGTGGAGTGGACAAGGGAGTCCCGGAGAGAGTGGTCCGTCCGGAAAGCGGATAAGGGTAGGGAGGGAAAAATGTCTTTGGTGGTGGGGTCGGATTGCAGATGGTGGAAGTGTCAGAGGATGATGCTTTGGATCCCGAGATTGGTGAGGTGGTACGTGAGGACGAGGGGGATTCTGTTTTGGTTGTTATTGCAGGGAGGGGGTGTGAGGGATGAGTTGCGGAAAATGCGGAAGGCACGGTCGAGGGCATTCTCGACCACTGAGAGGGGGAAGTTGCGGTCCTTGAAAAATGAGGACATTAGAGATGTACGGGAGTCCAACGCATGCAACGCATCATCCTCCGACACTTCCGCCACTTGCAATCCGACCCCACCACCAAAGACATTTTTCCCTCCCTTGGGTGGGAGCCTTGGGACAGCTTTGCAGAACACCTACGCTCGGTTTGCACTAAACAATTGCACCTCCCAGTCGCGAACCATTTCAACTCTCCCTCCCATTCCTCAGACGACATGTCCATCCTGGGCCTCCTGCAGTGCCACAATGATGCTACCCGAAGGTTGCAGGAACAGCAACACATATTCCGCTTGGGAACCCTGCAGCCCAATGGTATCAATGTGGACTTCACAAGCTTCAAAATCTCCCCTCCTGCTACCGCATCCCAAAACCAGCCCAGCTCGTCCCCGCCTCCCTAACCTGTCCTTCCTCCCACCCCAAGCCCCACCCCCATCTCCTACCTACTAACCTCATTTCTGATGAAGGGTCTAGGCCCGAAACATCAAGCTTTCCTGCTCCTATGATGCTGCTTGGCCTGCTGTGTTCATCCAGCTCCACACCTTGTTATCTCAGATTCTCCAGCATCTGCAGTACCTATTATCGCTCTCTACTAACCTCATCCCACCCCCTTGACCTGTCCGTCCTCCCTGGACTGACCTATCTCCTCCCTACCTCCCCACCTACACTCACCTTTACTGGCTCCATCCCCGCATCTTTGACCTGTCTGCCTCCTCTCCACCTATCTTCTCCTCAAAATACCCTATTTGCTGTGTACAGCAGGCACAAAGTACTGACAATACTTAATAAACCCAAGCTTGAACATAGTGTCCAACATTGGATGTGATTTGCAATTGGACACAGTTGCTGACCAACTCCAAGCGTGCTATGAATTACATTAATAATTCAAGATTATCAGTCAGACTTGCAAAGCAGTTCATGTATGCTCGCTAGAAGCTGCATATTTTCATATTTTTCAATTATACTAAAGTATGGGGGCAGCTGTTCCCTGGTACATTCTCCATGGCAACTCCTTGATAATTCAGAGGTGATTTGCATTTGTTTCTAATATAAACAACAGCATGGGGCACAACCGTTCCCTGGTGTGTTTTCGATGGCAACGCCTTGATCAATCTGAGTCAACTTGTCTATCAGTCAGGATTCTTTGCATATGTTTTCTCTGAAATTTGACAGTCCTGCATTTGGATCGATCAGTACAAAATGAAAAGCTTTGATGGGATGTCTCTTTATTCAGCAATACTCGAATTCTGTACCAGCAAGTGACTAATTGCTACTTTGTTAAAACATTAAAGGGTTGCTGGCATCCCTAGATTTATAAACCAAAATGGTTCATTACAGCCAGGAGATATGAGGCTAGACTAGATAGACAGGCTGGAAATGATCTACTTGATCCTTACAGGATGCTTTCTCATCATGGCTAGAACTTCCTAACCCCATACACATGTGTAATCTCCTAGGAGGGTAAAATAACAGAAATAATGAGTACCAACAAGGGAAAAGAGGATCTGGAAAATTCCTCTCTGATCCCTTAGTAAATCAAAGCCTGTGGAAGTGATGACATCACTCTTGCATACATCAGCTGTCAATCCATCAACCCTCTACTAACACAATTACTTACTGAGCCGGACACTCTTGTTGCTTTACAGAGAGTCAATCTGCACAATGTAAGCCATTTTAGGAATTTTTATGCAAAAAAGAAAGAAGATGTATGAATTTCTGTCTGAAAAATAATGTCTTTCATTTTCCTGTTGGCTGGTTGAGATAACTTTGAATGTAGCAGGAGTGAATTTCACAGATACTTTCATCTTGGTATATCCATTCAAAGGAGAGGGACACACCATGGTGACTTTTCAGTAGGAAACTTCTGAGGACTTAAGAGGAGGAAACGGCCTAGTGGTATTATCACTAGACTGTTAATCCAGAGATTCAGGTAATGCTCTGGTTTGAATCCTACCACAGCAGATGGTGGAATTTGAATCCAAGGTTTTGGAGTAGATCTGTAGCTCGCGTTGTGGGTGTTGAGGTTGGTTGGCTCGCCCAGCTGGTTTGATGTTTTGCAGACGTTTCGTTACTGTGCTTGGTAACATCCTCAGTGCAGCCACCGATGAAGTGTCGATGTGTTTTCCCACCTGGTTTTTAAACTCTGGGGGCAGTGCGATAGATTGCCTCACTTCCGGTTTTCCTTCGTAATGGAAAGTATATAGGGACGATTTCAATGTGTTTATTAATAGCATGCTTCATGGAGTGCCATGCTTCCAGGAATTCGCCTGCTTATCTCTGCCTAGCCTGTCCCAGGATCTTGGTGTTGTCCCAGTCGAATTGGTGGTTCTCCTTGTCCATGTGGATTGAGATGAGGGAGTATTGGTCGTGTTTTTTTGTAGCCAGTTGGTGTTCATGTACTGTCATTGTTAGTTTCCTTCCTGTTTGTCCGATGTCGTGTTTCTCGCAGTTTCTGTTGAGGATTTCGTAGATGACACTGGTCGTGTCCATGGCAGGGAGTGGGTCTTTAGTTCGGGTGAGCAGTCGTCGTAGGGTTGACGTGGGCTTGTGTGCCACTCTGATGCCCAGCGGTCGTAGGAATCTTGTGGTGAGTTCCAACGTGTTCCTGATGTAGGGTAGTGTGATGAGTGTTTTGGGGGCACGTTGAATCTTTCTGATGCTGTTCGTGTAGGCATCTTCTGACCCAGTTCCTTGGATATCCATTATCCTTGAACACTTGGAAGAGGTATTCTTCTTCCTCTTGGCGTAGTTCCATGTTGCTGCAGTGTGTTGTTGCCCTTTTAAATAGTGTTCACACGCAGCTTCGTTTGTGTGTGCTGGGATGGTTACTATTGAAGTTCAACACCTGGTCTGTGTGTGTGGCTTTTCTGTGAACTTTCGTTTGCAGTTCCCCATTTGTCTTGCGCTCCACCATGACATCCAGGAATGGGAGCTGTTTGTTCTTCTCCTCCTTTCTTTATTCCGGTGAGGGTGTTGTTTATAAGTTTGTGAGTCTCCTCTAATGTGGTCCATTTAATGATGACAAAGTTGTTGTCTGTGTAGCGTATCCACAGGTTAGGTTGGATTAGCGGAAGAGCCATCCTTTCTAGTCTTTGCAACACTGCATCTGCTATGAGTCCAGAGATAGGCGATCCCATGGGTGTCCCGTTGATTTGCTCATATGTTTGGCCGTTGAAGGTGAAGTGGGTGGTCAGGCATAGGTCCAATAGTTTGAGCATATTGTCCTTAGAGATGGTTTCACTGGGGTCTTGCTCTTGTTCCAGTAGTGCTGTCATTTGTTTCCCTTGCTAGTGGTATGTCTATTGATGTGAATAGGGCAGTGACATCAAATGATATCATGGTCTCCTCGTCGTCTATCCTTATGTTTTTGATAGAGTTGAGGAATTCTTCGGCTGAGTGGATGGAGTGGGGTGACTTGTTGACTCGGTGCCTGAGTCTTCTTTGTAGTTCTTTGGCTAATCTGTGCCATGGAGTGCCTGGTAGGGAGACTATGGGTCTGAGGGGTACTTCCGGCTTGTGCACTTTCGGGAGGCTGTAGAATTGGGGTGTGTTGGTTCCTTCAGGTCTCATTCTTAAGAAGTCTGCTTTGTTGATCTGTCCTGTTTGTTTAAGTTTGTAGTGTGTATAGGATTTTGTTGCCTAGTCGCAGTGCCGGGTCAGTCTGTACTAGCCGGTGTATGTTCTTGTTGGTGAGCAGTGCCTGTGCCTTGGAGATGTAGCCCCTTTTATTCAGTATTACTGTCACGTGCCCTTTGTCTGCGGGTAGTATTGTGATGTTCTTGTCCTTCTTCAGTCCTTTCAGGGCCTGTCTTTCCCGTGTATTGAGGGTGTTGAGTTCCCTCCTTCTGGTTAGTGTCGGGATTACTGTCTGTCTTATCGTTTGTTGTTGTGCTTCTTCATTGATATTGTTGGTCCTTAGCGTGGCTTCCAGTGTGGCTAGGAATTCCGTTTTGTTGGCATCCCTGTAGTTGTAGTTCAGTCCTCGGGTGAGAATGGCTTTTTCCGTGTCTGTCAGTTTCCTGTCAGAGAGGTTTCTTATCCAGATGTCTGTTCTGTTGTCGTTTTTGTGGGTAAGTGTGGCTAGCTTGTCTTGAAGGGTCTGTCTTTTCTTGGCTCTTATGGTCTGTTGGCTGATGTTAATGGCTCGTTCCATGTCAGTTGTCCAGTCTTGATTGGAAACTTTCAGGAATAAAGTTTTTTTGGCGCGTAACTTCTCTGTTGCATTTGTGGAGCCGGTTGTGTGCGTTGTTTATCATTACCCTTATCATCTTGAGGCCATTTTGTTCTGCTGTTTTCCGGGCTTGTGGGTTGTTGATGGGTGGTTTGTACTTCACGCTGCGTGGTAATACCTGGTTCCTGAGGCATCCGTGTAGGAAGTAGAGTTGTTTGCATGTTGCGCTCTCTCGTTTGGCGTAGTTTTCCCATTTTCTTGCCAATTTGAGCGTGTTGTGCAGGTATGTCTCTAGGGTTTTGGAGTAGATCTGTAGCTCGAGTTGTGGGTGTTGAGGTTGGTTGGCTCACCAAGCTGGTTTGTTATTTTGCAGACGTTTCATTACCATGCTGCACTGAGATGTTACCAAGCAGGGTAACGAAAAGTCTGCAAAACAATAAACCAGCTCGGTGAGCCAACCAACCTCAATATGAATCCAATAAAAATCTGGAATTAAATGTCTAAAGGTAACCATAAATCCATTGTCGTAAAAACCTATCTGGTTCACTAATGTTCTTTAGGGAGGGAACCTGTCATCCTTACCTGCTTTGGCCTACACATGACTCCAGACCCACCGCAATGTGGTTGGCTCTTAATCCAGTTAGGGATGGGCAATAAAGCTGGCCTAGCCAGCGTCGCCCTCTTCCTGTGAATGAATGAAAAAAAACTTGAGATTATTTTGTGTCTCTGTGGAATTTTCAGAAGTCACTTGACTCTTGGCAGCCATCTTTGTAGCCTTTCAGAGTCCCTTCAAAAAGAAGGTAGTTCGAGAACATTCAAAACCAAATACAGTTTGCGATTTGCCATGATACGTAGAACCTCCCTCTGCCTGGAATGACAATATGCACTTGTATAAGAATTCTACTATCCATCATTTTTATAGTTGTTTTCTAATCAGTTGAATTTAGAAAAGTAATTTTTGCACTTTCCGGAAAATTTGCAGTTCTACTGTTAAGATTTAGTTTCATTTTAATTCATATGTGTTGATGAGGAGAATTTATTCATGCCAGCCCACTGGTGGAACACTTCAATATTCGGTGAAATTAAGATGAAACTTGATCAAAAATTATCAAGTTCTTTTGCATGTGAACTGTTTTCTGATGGGGCCAGGAATCCATACAAATATATATATATTACACTCAATAATTCTGCCCAAATGCTTTGTTTTATATTTTCACAGTTATGTTGTATTCTCCCTATGGTTTAATAGAAGAGTTACAAGCATAATGTACAAATGCAAGTCATCATAATTATCATAGTTGATTTGATTTACTATTATTACATGTACCTAGGGACAGTGAAAAGTTTTTTGTTTGCCTCCAGTACAAGCAAATCATACCATACAAAGTGCATAAGGGTAGTAGAACAGAGTGAGGAATACAATGTTTTGCTGCAGAGAAGGTGTACAGAGAGTGAGATCAACATTAAATTTTAAATTTGAGAGGTCCATTCAGAAGTCTAATAACAGGGTGGGGGAAAGAAGCTGTTCTTGAACCTGTTTGCACGTGTTTAAGCTTTTGCATCTTCTGCCTGACAAAAGCAGTTGGGAGAGATTATAACCAGGGTGAGAGGGGTCTTTGATTATGTTTGCTGCCTTTCTGAGGCAGCGAGAAGTACAGATGGAGTCAGTGGATGGAAGGTTGGCTTGCATGATCGACTGGGCTGTGTTCACACTCTACATAGTCTTATGGTTTCTAGCTGTCACGTTGCATGTTTAATTTAATCTTCCTAATTCTGAAAAATGCTGACGTTACTTCAGTTTTGCATTTGCAACAGGATCAGTACTGTACAAAGTTACATGTAGTAACTTGGAAGCTAGACATGTGCAAAGCAGAAGGGGATCACTTAGTCCTTTGTTCCTACGTCAACTCTAAGCAAGAGCAATCTGAATGTAAAATGGCTCAGGAGCTTCATTAGGTTGATTGAGCTTCAATATATTTCTACTCATTTGAGATTCTCCAGTTCTCCTTGTTGCAATCAATCATACTTTGTAGTGCTGCATTTTCTGTTTTTCAATAGCTAACGGTGGAATGCATTGGCACTGAGGGCTACTGCATACTAAAAGGCACAGTGGTTGCATTTCAGCATTTATCAAGGTGAAATATGGACTCACCATCAGAGGTTTTTAAAAAGTGTCTCATCTGGCATGTAAGTGACATGGACAGCATTCCTGGCTGTACTTGACAAGATGGAGCTGAGTCGCCTTCTCGAACTGCTGCAGTAGATCTACTGTAAGTGCACCTGCAATATGGTTACAGAGAGAATACCACTTTTTTGACCCAGCAGCAGGTAAGTAATGGTAATTTCATTTCAGATTAGGATTATGTATATGACCTTGAGATGAATTAATAGTTAATAGCATTCCCATGTGTCAGCTGCCCTTTGATTTTCTAGATATTAAAGATTGCGCTATCAAAGGAGCCCTGCATAGTTGCTGTAATGCATCTTTTAGATGGTACATACTGCTGCCATATGACTCAAGGGAGTGACTATTTAAGATGGTGGCTATATTGCCAGTCAAGCAGATTGTCCTTTCCTGGGTGATTATCAAATTTGTTGACTGTTGTTAGAGCTGCATCCATCCAGGCAAGTAGAAAGTATTCCATCACACTCCTGACTTGTGTCTTATAGTTGATGAACAGGTCATAAACCATTTTGCTAGAGAACTGGTTCACATATGTTATTACACACCTCTGGAGCAGGTGGGACTTGAACCTGGGCCTCTTGGTCCAAGCCAGTGGGTGAGTTACTTATTACAGAATTCCCAGCTTGTGGCCCGTTCTTGTAGTCACGATACTTATATGGCTGGTTCAATTAAACTTTTGGTGTTGTCCTGCATATTATAAAGATGATTTTGGGACATTGGAAAAAGTGCAAATGACTTACAAGGACAATTTTAGAAATGAGGGGCTAAAAATAAACTGGAAAGATGAAGAAACTTAGAAAAGAGAAATCTGAGGCCAACTTAAAAGAAATCTTAAGATTATGATTAGTTTTGTTAGGGCAGATGTAGCGAAAGTGTTTCTGTTTGTGGGGACCAATACATAAATGCTGAAAACAAAAAATGCTGGAAATCACACTGAGTCAGGCAGCATCCATGGAGAGAGGATAAGCTAACATTTTGAGCCTAGAAGATGAAGAGTGATCTAGACGCAAAAGGTTAGCTTGCTCTCTCTCCGTGGATGCTGCCTGACTCGCTGTGATTTCCAGAATTTTTTGTTTTCAGTACAGATTCCAGCATCTGCAGTAATTTCCTCCTCCTAGGAATCGCAAGTTTCAGGTAGTCATGCAAAAGTCAAACAGAAATTTGAGAGAAATGTTGTTATCTAGAAAGTGAAGAGAATGCAGATTTGGTTTCCACAAGAAGTACATGAAATGAAGAAGATTTTTTTTTATTCATTTATGGGATGTGAGCATCCCCTGAGCATTTATTGTCATCCATATCTGCCTCCTGAACCACTACAGTGGATTTGTTGTAGGTGCTCAACAATGCTGTTAGAGAAGGAGTTCTAGGATTTTGACCCAGTGATACTAAGGGAACAGCAATATTTTTCCAATCTGAATGCGGCATGGCTGAAGGGGAACTTGCAGTGTTCCCATATATTGGCTGCCCTTGCCCTTTTAAAAGAAAATGGCTGTGTATTTGGAAGGAGCTGTCTAATGAGCCTTGGTAAATTTCCCAAGTGCATTTTGTAACTAGTACACACAGCTGCTTCTGAACGTTGGTGGTGGAGGAAATGGTTGCTTGTGAACAAGGAGTCAAGCAGGCTGCTTGATCTTGGATGGCATCAGCTTCTTGAGTGTTGTTGGAGCTGTGTAGATTCATGCAAGTGGTGAATATTCCATCATACTCCTGACTTGTGCCTTTTAGATGGTAGACAGCCTTTAGGGAGTCAGGAGGTGGTATGCATCGATCGTGGGTGATTGAATGACAGTAATGCCACTGAATATCAAGGGGCAATGGCTAGATTCTCTTTTTTTGGAGTTGGTTGTTGATGGCAGTTGCATAGTGCAAGTGTTACTTGCTACCTGTCAGCCCAATCCTGGATGTTGCTCAGGTTATACTGCATTTAGGCTGCTTCAGTATCTGAGGAGTTGTGAATGGCACTGAACATTGTATTCATCGACAAACCTCTCAACTTCTGACCTTATGTTTGAGGGAGGGTCATTGATGAAGCTGATGAAGATGGTTGGGCCTATGACACCAGTGTCCTGTTTTAACTGAAGAGTAATATCGCTACATAAAAAGAGAATTAAAAGTATTTGATGTGCCAACTGAAGGGGTTAAAGCCTTTCATCACCTTGTCAGAAGAGGCCCCAGTTCTGTGTGATCTGACGTCACTGTTGATACATTTTAACTATTCACATACACTACAACTGTCCCAATAGTACAATTGCTTCACTCATCAGCTGTTACCCACATAAACGATAAACTTTTTACATTTCCGTCCTAACTCTATTTTCTCCACACACATACACACATACACACCAAGTCCATTCCTTCTAATGTGTTAATCTCCAAGCGTTCACAGCTCATTTTGAGGAACTGAATGACATGTGCTCTCCCTTGTCCTCTCCTTGAAGGGCAGACACACTGTTGGAGTGGAATGCCGGCTTCTCACAACAGCTGGGACTTGTGCTGTGATATTTACAAAACATGAGGCTAAAAACATTTTAAACTGATCAAGGAAGGACTAATTCAAGAGACAAATCTTAAGAACTTTAACCATCAAAATTTAACCTTGGAACTGAAATTCTCCTTCCCATCTTTTGCCCTTTCTGGAAAAATTGAAGTAACTGCTTGATAATATGACTTGCTTTCCGCTCTCATGAAGAACTTCAGAGCTGCATCCTTAACTTGGCTGTGACAATGGAAGAAATATTCAACATCTCATTCAGGAATGAATCAGATAGACAGAAAGGATGAAGAGCAATCTGCAGACTTTGCTGAAGACAAAAGAATAATGATTACCTTGCTACTGCCTAGCTTAGAATTTCTCTTTTTGTGGGTAACAGTATCACTACCACAAATCTTTCAGTTTGGGGCTGCTACCCTATTCTTCAGAAACTTCTACAGAAAGCAGGATATCACCATCATGTACAACAGAAGAAACTTGAAGATTCAAAGAAATTGGACCCTGTTAAACACCGACATCAGGATTAGGAGTTGCAGACTTGATTAAAAGTTCAAAATTGGCATCAACATTTTCTGTGTAGGAGGTAAAGGTAATAGGAAAGACTTTTAGATTTTGTAATTTCTTCAGATACTTGTTCTGTGGCCAATATTTTCCACTGGTGTCTTTTTAATCTCTTTAGCTGCAATGTGGCATTTATGTGATTCTCTATTGCATTATCTTCACAGTTTGTGCTGCAGCATTTCTAATGTATGAGCTACTAATGAATGAGATTTTAGTTCTTCTGTTTTCTTCATATAGTTTTCAAATCTTGTTTGATTTAAAGCTTTAAGCTTTTCTAAGATGTCTTTCAGATCTAGAAACTCTGTATTTTGGCCCCCTACTTGTTTAGTGAAACAGACTTTCAGTCTGCCTGTGGCTTACTGATAAGAAACAATTGTAGACTCCAGCTTGCTTTTCCACAGACTGGTAACCCCGCCACCCCCCCCCCCGCATGGTTGCCCCTCTGAGGTGGCTACACCGCGAGATGGGGCCCTGACGGATTTCACCCACCCCCTTTTTCTATCCCGGCCCCCCTCCACCCTCCCCCCCACCTCTGGTCACTTGTTGACCATCACCCCATGCCCTGACGCCTAATATTTCTCGGCCAAAGTTATATAGCCCATCCCCCGCTGCTCCATTCCCCACCTCAAACTCTCATCCCTCATCAAAGCCTACACCCAACTCACATCCTCCTGTGTGACCATGCACCTCAGTGTGAGGTCATGGCTGCACTTGTGAGGTTGGAGGGATTTAAAATGGCTGCCCATGAACCTCTCCAGGCAGCTGGCCCAAAGAAGAGACAACGACCTTCTTGTGAAGCTTAACACACACACACATACTCACACTCACACACACTCACAGACAAACTCACACTCACACAAACTCACAATCACACTCATACACTCACACACAAACTCAGACAGATACTCTCACACACACACACACACAGATACTCTCACTCACACACTCACACAGATACTCACACTCACACACACTCACACACACACACGCGCGCACACACTCACACTTTCGCACATTCTTTCTCTCTCACATGCACGCGCGCGCACACACACACACTCATGCACACATTCACGCTCATACACTCTCTCTCTCACACACACACACGCTCAGACACTCTCTCACACACACACACTCTCACACACATGCGCTCATATACCGTCTCTCTCACACATGCGCTCATATACCGTCTCTCACACACACACTCATACACACAGGCACGCTCACTCACTCTTCCCCGCATACACACACACATACAACAAACTCACACTCTCTCCCACACGCAGAGAAACACATGCTCTGCCTTTCACACCTTAGACATAATCACACTCACTTTAACTCACACATACTCTCATACATGTAGTCAGTGTAAAAACCCTCAGCTGTCCCCCACCTCACCTCACCTCAACTCTGAAGGGCATGGAGGAGATTTTCCAGGAAGGTTCCGGGGATTTAACGCAGTCTAAAAAAAATAGCGTTTCCATAAGGTGTTTCAGTTGACGCATTCCAGAAGGCATTGGTCAGTGACTTAAACCGAGTCAAAGGAGCAGGAATATGAGGAAAAGGCAGGAGTCATAGATTCATACAGCATGGAAACGGGTCCTTCTGCCCAATATGTCCATGCTGACCAGGTTTCTAATCTGAATTAGTCCCTTTTGCCTGTGTTTGGCCCGTGTCCCTTTAATCCCTTCCTATTCTGGTGCAATGACAACATTTCATGGGCATTTGGATGGGCACAGGAATGGAGGGGGTTTGGAGGGATGTGGGCCAGATGCTGGCAAATGGGCCTAGATTTATTTAGGATATCAGCATGGACGCATTGGACCGAAGGGTCTTTTTCTGTGCTCTGTATCTCTATGACTCTAAATGAGAGAGGCAGTTACAGACCGAAGGGTCTTTTTCTGTGCTCTGTATCTCTATGACTCTAAATGAGAGGGGCAATGAGAGGGGCAGTTACAGACCGAAGGGTCTTTTTCTGTGCTTGTATCTCTATGACTCTAAATGAGTGGGGCAGTGAGAGAGGCAGTTATAGACAGTGAAGCAGACAGAGAGTGGGAAAGAGACAGCAAGATAGAAATAGAGAGATTTAGATAGAGATAGTCAGAGATTCAGTAAGGGACAACAAGAGATCACAGTAGAGAGAGTGCGAGAGATAGAGTGAGAACACAGAGATGGTGAAAGAGAGAGTAAGGCAGATAGTGAGGAAGAAGCAGAAGGAAGGAGACAAATGGAGACAGAAATAGACTGAAAATAGATTTAGTTGTAGGTTTCATTGTTATATGTACTCAAGTATGAGGTACCAGTGTACAGTGAAAAGTCTACAATATCACCACATATATCTTAGGTACAAAGTATTCAGGTATAAAATCTTAGTTACAGGAGAAATGCGTTATAAAGTACAACACTACAGTCTTCTTAGTATAAAAATGGTAAAAGAAAGTTAAGAAGTCAAACATTACAAAGAGAAGGAAAGAGACAGAAAGAGAGAAAGAGTGAGAATTAATGTGTGGAATGCATTGCTGGAGAGGGTAGTGGAGTCGGCCTCATTTGGGGCATTTAAGTGGCTATTAGATAGGCATAATAATGATAGTATAAGGTAGGGGTGGAGGTTAGATAGACCTCAAGTTTAGGGTAAAGGTTCGGCACAACATTGTGGGCCGAAGGGCCTGTACTGTGCTGTACTGTTCTATGTTCTATGTTCTATGGTAACCTCTGAATTCTCAATACTGGCTTGATGCAATTTGGACTTTGTAGGCTGATTCTCCTTGGCTAATGTTCCACTGGTGGTTTGCAGGCGTTGAGCTGCCTCATCTAGCCTATTTTTGAGATTACAAGGTTTTCTTTGAATGCTTAAATTAATTTTGACCTTTTATTTCATGAATGTAATCTTATCTTGCTTAAAATTGATTTTTTGCCAGTAGAGTTTGAGGTACTATCTACCCTACCTAAAACTTCATGGTCTATGTAGAAGTTCTGAGATCTCCTATGTGCATGGTGGATAATCCTTTCCTAACCCCTTAAACCAAGACTTTTCAGATGCTGTGGTCCAACTTAGTTTCTGTTTTATCCCTTAATGTGTTTTTTTGGTCAGCCACTGGTGTGCTGCAGCTTGATGTCATTAGCAAAGATTCAATATATCAACCTTCACTGTGAGATTACTCAAACTGCCTCAAGTTAATATAGAGGTCCTAACACATCTCAACAATCAAGTTTTTTTAATCTATGCCTATGTACAAAAGCCTAATTCTGACAAATACACATTGTTAAGTAGCATTTCTTCAGTAGTGTTACAAAGCAGAGGTCAACCCCTCTCTGATAACTAAAACCAAAACAACCAAAGAAACTAGCCTCGCCTCGTAATCTGTTTAAAAGGATTGGTTAAATGAAAGAAATTCTTGATACTCATTTATAATCAATAGGTAACGATTTGTTTATCCAACTCTTAACAGTAAACAAATTGACAGAACTACTAACAAAACCAAACAATCCCGCCTTAACTATTAACTATTCCTGAATAAAACAAAGTTCTAATGTGTGCTGTTCCAATAAATGTAAGTCCCACTTATATAAATCAAAGTAATAAGAAAAATAAATTAAAACTTAATCTCTCAAAATTACAGCCAGATTAAGTCTTCCAGAATGTTCTTTGCCTTCTCCACTGATCTCCAGTCAAGAACGTCTTTCTCTGTCAAATTCTTGTGTCAGGAATATTAGCTAAGAGTGCCATATTACCTTTATTTAGATGGTGCTTACTCTGAGAGCTTGGAGATTTATGTGAGAGCCAGTGACTTTCGCTTTCTTTAGAGCTAATTGCTGTTGAGAGCTGTTCGCCTAACAGATGGCAGTTACTCTCACGCTAATTTTCAAATGCTCTCTTCTTTTATACCCTTGATGACCTATTAATTTCTTACAATAGGATTGGTCCTTTGTTGTCAAAACCATCAGATTTGAATTTAATTGGGTTTTGGTATTTAATAATTAATTAGTTGATTCAAACTGGTTGCCTAGCTAACAAAACAAGACTACTGCCTTGATTTCTAACCATCAGCCTTTGGATTCAATGTTTCAATTTCGGGAGCTCTCTGTGCACATGCACATTTTTTAAAAAGTCTCCAAACATAGAAAAAAACAACACATAATCATTTACAGGGATCACGCACTCTTCCCCCTTATCATTTTACAAACATCAAATTCTAACGTCCTGCCTTCCAGTCCACAAGTACTCCCATCCAACTTCATAACTGTAGATGAATCATTGCAATGGCTGATCATGTGCCAAGTTGGAGTCTAGCACCTGAAGACCAAGAACTCCATAAGAGTGATGGAGTCTTGTTGGATTTAACACAGTTAGTTCAGCATCCAATCTGTTGCTAGGCAATACTAACATGGAATATATTGATGAATGTGGAGTGGGGATAGTAGTTATAGGCAAAAGCATCCATAAGGTCACAGAATGATTCAATTAATCTGTGTTTGGGTGGTTATCTCTGAAAGACTTCCGAGTTAATCCAATCTCCATGGCTATCAGGACATTTAAATGCAGCTGTTGTCTAGGAAACAAAAGAAAACTCAGTAATGAACAACGCAGGCAAGAACAAATTTGAGCCAGTAACACCATTCTGTGGTCACGAACCTCAAAAGCCAATATAATTAGTAGCAAAATTTAATTGCTGACTGAGATGGTTGCATTGCAATTATGCACATAGTTTAAAACATATAAGTCAATTCATGTCAGGGAATCAGCAGATTGTGACTACCCTCTACTGGCTAAATGAAAAGTTGCACTTTTTGAGAGCTAGCTAAAGCTTTGATAACTTGATCTTATGTCATCGAGTCTGTCTGAGGCTGTGTCTTGTAAAGTAGAACAAATGGATCCTATGTTTTAAATGTTGAAAAGATTTCATTTTCCTTTTTTTAACTAATGTTTGTGGACTTCCTTTTGAATTTCACTGGTATTTTCCTCTGATTCATGGAAGAATTTGTGAAAGCAATAGTTGCTTCTTTGGACAATGCTGAAGAAACAAAATGGACAGATGGAGGGAAAATGGGAATTTAGGTCACATTTATGAGGTGAGATTCTGCACTGTGATTCATTGCAGAGGAGGTGTGTCAGTTAAAGCAACAGCAAATGTTGTTTGAGGCTGTTTTAACAGATCTCCCTTTATGTTAGCACTATTGCAAGAATGCAGATATGTCCTTTTCACTGTAACCATTAGGTGTTTAATTTCTGACTCAGGAATGTGTTCTAGTTAACCTGTTGCTGTTGCTTATTGATCCTGATTTCTAACATGATATATTTCAGCCCCAAATACATCCAGTTAATCCATTTTCATTACCCTTTGTAAATGGATTAATAAGAACAGAAGGTATGGAATAAAAGCAGATGATAATTGTTACAAAGTTGGGTACAGTTTTCATGAATTGGAAGGCAGGATGTTAGAATCGTTGGTTAAAAAGGTGATTATGGGAAAAAAGAGTGCCTGGACCCTTTAAAAGATTGTGCATTGGCTGTGCTTGGGTGTTTACAAGTACTGTGCATAGAGAATGCCTGAATTGAAACATTTTGTATCGAACAACCAAGCAGTACTTTTACCAAGACAACAAGTTTGAATTTGGCCAATAAATTTCAACTAAGCGCTCAGCGATTCAAAGCCAATTGAATTTAAAAACCAATGGTGTTGATGACCTTGAACCAATCCTACATAAGAAATACTATTATGTCATTACACGTATAAAGATGAGGGCATTTGAAAAATCCTGCCTTCTTCATTTTTTTGAAGAAGGGTCCAGACCCGAAACGTCAGCCTTCCTGCTCCTCTGATGCTGCTTGGCCTGCTGTGTTCATCCAGCTCTACATCTTGTTTTCTCAGATTCTCCAGCATCAGCAGTTCCTACTATCTCATTTCAGATTGGGGCTTGTGTTTTTGTTTAATTATCCAAGGTGTTTGGCCATTTCCCCTCTTTATCAAATTGGGGCTCAAGTCCAGGATCTGGATGGTTCAAGTCTGGGATCTGGATGGATTTGAACAGATTTAAAAAGCCTTGGGGATTGGTGTCCTCCATCTTTAAGTAAAATTCAAGTGAGAAAAATCTAATTTTGGTTACTTGTCATTGATTAAATTAAAAGAGAAAGAAAAAGCTCTGAATATTGCTAAAGAGATTCTGGGGTTTGAAGATGCTTCCCAAAGAATGTTTAAAAAGACAAAGAAAAGATATACTTTCAGAATTAGCAAACAGGCTAGAAGTGGGTTTAACTAAAGATAAGGGGAAAGCTGAAATTGTACCGGAGTAGGTCAAGCATTTAGGTATATCAGAGAAACAGTCAAGTGCTGTGGCGTTAGAAAAACTTAGATTGTAAATAAGACAACTGGAGTTGGAAGATAAAGAAAGGGAGAGAAAGTTCTTAGCTGAACAAAAATAAATAGAGAGAGAAGAGAGGGAAAGACACAAAGATGAATGAGAACTTTTAAAGATAGAAAAGACACATGAGAATCTGAGAGAGATTATTCTGCTGGAGGAGTTTAAAAACTCACTTCCAGAGATGATAAGAACTCATATTGAGGAACAGAAAGTTACCAAAATAAGACAAGCTGCAGAAATGGCAGATGAATATGTATTAGTGCATAAATCGAAATTTAGCTTCTAACAGCAATTTCTTTCCGTGAGGGATAGAAATTGAGGAAAAGGGAGATTCTTCAATGAAAAACAAAAAGTAGATCAGACTAGGAGCAGTTTACCACAGTGAAAAACGAAACCCAAGAAGGTGAAATGGAGGTGAAAGGCTTCAGGTGTTTTCACTGTATTGGGGTGGGACATACAAAGTCACAGTGCTGGTTGTTTAAGAAAGGCACTGGGAAAAAGGATATGTAAAAGATGCTAAACCAGTGGGATTAGTTGAGATAGTGAAGGAAATCCTGAAGGAAGTCGAGGAGATGCACAGCCTAGTCATGGGCTGGAAAGTGAGACAGTGGCCCATCTCTACAAATACGTCACCTCTGTAGGTAAGGGTTACTCAGGAAGAACAAGGGGAAAAGGTAAAGAAGTTACATTATTGAGAGAGACGGGAGCTGGTCAGTCTCTAGTAGTAAGAGATGAAAGTATTTGCACTCCTTCTGGAATGTTATCCGAGAGAGTGGTAATATGTGGAATAGATGGACAGAGACTTTGCGTTCCCCTACTTAAGATCAGGTTGGAAAGTCCAATCAAGACTGGGGGAGTGAAAGTAGGAGTGATTGAAAGAGTGTCAATTCCTGGAATACAGTTTGTTCTTGAAAACAACTGAGCAGAAGCAAAACAAATGATTCCCTTTGTGTTGGAGAAGCTGAAGGAAAATCAGGGAACTGAGGAGTTTAAAAAAAAACCCTGGAATTTTTCTGGACTGTGCGATGACAAGATCCTACAGACATAAGTTAAAGCAAGAGGGGAAAACCAAACAGAAAGATGAAGGAGTTGAGGTCAAGTTGGTTGACACCCTGTTTGACGAAATGATAAAGGAAGAACCTAAGCAGTTAAAGGATCAGGCAGAGATGTTTAGTTCCGAAAAATTACTAGAGTTACCACAAAAAGATGAGACAATAAAAGATCTATATCATAACACCTACTCGGAAAAGGAATCAGAGTGTATTCCTGAATGTTATTACCTCAAGGATAGAATCCTAAGGCAAAAATGGAGACCTCGGCAGATTAGTGCAGAGGAGACATGGGCCAAAATGCACCAGATTGTGTTGCCGTTAGCATACAGGCAGGAAGCACTACGGGTAACACACGAATTAACCGATGGGAAGGTGATGGCCTCCTTTTATCGCTGGACTGTTAATCCAGAGACCCAGATAATCCTCTGGGGTCCCAGGTTTGAATCCCACCATGGCAGATGATGGAATTTGAATTCAATAAAATATCTGGAATTAAGAATCTAATGATGACCGTGAATCCATTGTCGATTGTTGGAAAAATCCATCTGGCTCACTAATGTCCTTTAGGGAAGGAAATCTGCCAACCTTACCTGGTCTGGCCTACATATGACTCCAGACCCCAGCAATGTGGTTGACTCTTAACTGCCCTGTGGGCAATTAGGGATGGGCAATAAATGCTGGTAGCCAGCGACGCCCTCTTCCTATGAATTAATAAAGAAAAAAAATTTAGGAGTGAGGAAGACTCAGGCTAAAATCCGAAAGCACTTCTATTGGCCTGGATTGCATAAGGACATGGTTGAATTTTGCCGTAACCTGTTATGTATGTCAGATGGTAGGAAAGCCACAGGCATTAATAAAACCAGCACCTTTAATGCCAATTCCAGCATTTGAAGAACCTTTCACACAGATTATCGTTGATTGTGTAGGTCCCCTCCCTAAAATCAAAAATGAGAACCAGTATTTGCTAACCATAATGGATGTGTCTACCACATTTCCAGGGGCAATTCCATTATGGAGTGTCAGGCAAAAAGGGTTGTGGAAGAGTTGCTTGCTTTCTTTACCTGTTATGGCCTACCCAGGGAGTCAGTCAGACCAGGGTCCAGTTTAACTGCTGAACTATTTAAGGAGGCCATGGATAGCTTAGGCATGAAACACTTTAAATCGAGAACATCCAGAATCCCAGACAGCATTGGAAGGTAGCATCATACCCTAAGAACCATGCTGAGGGCTTATTGCAATTTTACCCAAACGATTGGGATAAAGGTATCCCATTTATATTGTTTACCATTAGAAATGCCCCAAATGAATTGACTCAGTTTATTCCATTTTAGGTGATATTCAGACATGAAGTAAGAAGGCCTTTCAAATTAATTAAAGAAATGTTGATAAGTCTGAAGCCAGAGATCTCACAATTGGATTATGTATCTGAGGTGAGAGAAAGATTAGACATTCAGTGAATTAGCTGGACAACATCTGAAAGTAGTAGAGCACCTACTGAAGCGAGAAGCTGATAAGAAATCTAAAATTCGGATGTTTGCCCATGGGAATAAAGCGTTGGTGCTGTTACCAGTGGTAGGAGATCCTTTCAAAGCAAGGGTTGGTGGTCTGTATCAGATTGAGAAGAAGTTGAGTCAGGTGCATTTTCTGGTAAAGATGTCAGATAGGAAAAACATTATCGGGTATATCATATGAATACGTTGAAACCCTACTATCAGACTGACAGGGAACCAGAGAAATAGGTTCAGAGATAGTAGGAACTGCCAAGGCTGGAGAATATGAGATAACAAGATGTAGAGCTGGATGAACACAGCAGGCCAAGCAGCATCAGAGGAGCAGGAAAGCTGACGTTTC
>JAHRHZ010000065.1:21011640-21090322 GCA_024137785.1 Ginglymostoma cirratum
TCTCAGATTCTCCAGCATCTGCAGTTCCTACTATCTCAGATACCTTCTAGGCTGTCTAAAATCTTCTATTCCCCTTGCAGAAGGAACTGGAGTGTCTCACCAGAGAACAAGAATTTAACAACTGTGCATCAATACACATTCTGACACCAGTCGAGGAGGGAAGCCATATAACATTGAGGCGATCAGGCCGCATGGCTTGAATAAAAGGGTGTTTAGGAATTTTACATTTCTTTTTGTTTTCTGCTTAACTTTGTCACGCATGTAATCAGCATAACAGTAGCATTGGATTGCTACTCTTCTGTTACTGCTTGCCCTTGTCACCATGAGGTGACAACTTCTGTCCTTCTCTGGATCACTTCTGCGTCAATTAAATGTTTTAATTTTCGTAAAAGTACAAAGTGAACTCTCTCTAACATGAACTGTTATTTATTTGTTATATGTTGTTGTAAACTCTGAAAGAGTTACTATTGAAGCTTTGTTAAGCTCCACCCAAGGTGATGAAGGGACACAATCTTTGGGTGGAGAAGATGCAGTCTAGTACAGCATCCTGATGGAGACAAACGTGGCATCTCTAGCTCTTGATAGTCTTTGTAATTACGCCATCTATTCAATCTAATTTGCACCCGTTAGTAACATGCAATAAACTGCATCTCGTGGTGTAAGACAAATGCCTCTTCTCTTTTTAAAGCTTAATCGTGGTTTATGCTCTACCACTGCTAATTAGATAGGCCCTCAGAATCAGCCAAGAAAGGAGGATCAGTGGCAGCACATTACCCTGTAGTTAATAATGCAAAATATGCCATTACTCACTTTCATCTTTCCCAATACAGCATAGAACCCAGCACTCCACTTCATTCAGGTAGTGAGATAAAGGGATTGACCTTGTGGTTATTCACTCAGCGTAAATGGGCAGTTACAGGCACAGACTAAATAGCAGCCTAAGAAATGTTTGCAGGAATACACGCTCACATTTAAAGATCACTTCTATTAAAATCACAGCTTTTCTGTACATCAGCAATCAGCAATTACATCAGCAAAAACGCATCGGGCTGGCTTACAAAATCACTCTGACAGTTTGGAGAAGACCATAACTAATTTCTTTTAATTTATCCGTGGGACGTGGGCATCATTGGCTGGGCAGCATTTATTGCCCACCCCTAATTACTCAGAGGGCAATTAAGAGTCAATCACAATGCTGTGGTTCTGGAGTCACACATAGGCCAGACCAGGTAAGACGGCAGTTTCTTTCCCTGAAGGACATTTGAACCAGGCGGGTTTTACCCAACAATCAACAACTGTTCCGTGGTCATCATTCGACTCTTATTTCCAGATTATTACTGAACTCATATTCCCCCATTTGCCAAGGCAGGATTCGAACCCTGATCCCCACAACATTACCTGAGTCTCATTATTAATAGTCTAGTGATAATACCACCTTTATGTACCATTGTTTAGGCACCATTGTTAACCATGGAGTGTGTGGGTCATATCATTGGACGCTGCAGCTGGGCACTCCCAGCAAGTCAGCTGTAATAATATCTCTCATGGATGTATTTGTCAAAGCATTACTTGTATTTGGTCATCGCATTGAGACAGATGTTGCAGTTCTGCTTGCAATCCAAGTATAAACCAAGGCAGAGAACAGTGAGACAAAATCAAGTGTACCAACACCAAGACTTCTGCCATTTTCAGTAATGAGAAGACTAATATAAGAAAGTGGTGTTGGATGACTGGAAGCAATAGAATATAATTACATAATAAACAGAATATTAATTGTAGAATTACTGATAAAAGAAAGGGAAAAAGACACATTTCTGTATACTTGAAATATTTTGTTGTGCATTTTATTCATATTGCACAAATGTACTTTCTTGACAACATATAATTTCTTTCAATGGAACTTGTGTCTCTCACTGAGACATCTTTGTCTATGAACGTAACAGAATTTTTGATCCCCTTTGTAATAGACACAAATAGTAAACAGTGAAGGTGCTGATCTCTATGGTTACAGATAATTCCATGGCATTTTTGGATAGATATTATATAATATGCTTTGCACATATTGTTTCACTATAAACATCCATTTGGTACAGTCTGTAGAATTTGGTTGAAAATATTTGACTTGATGATATAAATTTCCTTCCAATTCTACATTTAATAAAAATGTTCCTGCCCCAAACCAGTGCTTCCTTAGCCCTCTACTTCTTCTCATTTACATACTGTCTTGGCTGACATCATGTAAAGACAGTGGTCAGTTCTATATAGACACTGACAACATCCAACTGTACCTCACCAAGATAACAAGGCGTGGGGCTAGATGAACACAGCAGGCCAAGCAGCATCATAGGAGCAGGAAAACTTGACATTTCGGGCCTAGACCCTTCATCAGAAAATCTCAAAACCTTTCCCCTGCCTTTAAATTGTCAGAATGCTTAGTTACCATCTAATTTTGAGTGAAAATAATTTCCTTCATTTAAACATTGGGGAGACAATTGTCAATGTCTTTAGTCTCCAACACAAATTCTGTTCACTAGCCACTGATCTCTTCCCTCACTCTGTGGAGATGGTGGTATAGCAGTAACATCTCTGAACTAGTAATCCAGGGGCCAAATCTAAAACACCAGTGACATGGGTTTAAATCCCACCATGGCATCTGGTCAAGTTTCACTTCAATTCAGAAACTGGAATTGAAACCAAGTTTCAGTAATGGTGACCACGAAGTTATAATTGATTGTGGTAAAACCCACCTGGTGTGCCCATGTCTGGCCTATTTCCTAATTTTCTGGTGCAGAAAGAGCTATGTTCTTCCCTTTATTGTCAAGTGACATGAAGCATGTGGAAAATTCAGTGAACATAATGCAGTAGTCAGTGATGGCAATAGTAAGTATAAATTCTGATGATAGAGATTGCTTGAGAAAAGCCTAAAAGAGTAATAAAATTAGATCAGCCTATATCATCAAACTCACATTTACACAAAGGTTTCATTTATTTATTGGATTGGGATCATTGATTTAATCTGATCTCCTGAGTTTGTTAAACCCTTTGAAAAGATCTCTAATCACTTAGGTCTTACAAAAGCCTGGTTCAGCCACATCTGGAGTATTGTGTCCAGTTCTGGTTGCCTCATTACAGGAAAGATGTGGAATCATTGGAAAAAGTGCAGAGGAGATTTACCAGATGTTGCCTGGAATGGAGGGAAGGTCTTACGAGGAAAGGTTGAGAGAGCTAGGGCTTTTCTCTTTAGAACGACAAACGATGAGAGATGACTTGATAGAGGTGGACAAAATGATCAGAGTTATAGATAGAGTGGACAGCCAGAGATTCTTTCCTAGAGTGGAGGTAGCTATTACGAGGGGGCGTAGTTTTAAAGTGAGTGGAGGTAGATATAGGGGAGTCGTCAGAGGTAGGTTCTTTACTCAGAGAGTGGTCGGGGCGTGGAATGCATTGCCGGAGAGGGTAGTGGAGTCAGCCCCATTTGGGGCATTTAAGCGGCTATTAGGCAGGCATATGGATGATAGTGTAAGGTAGAGGTGGAGGTTAGATAGAATTTAGGATTAGGATAAAAGTTCGGCACAACATACTGTACTGTGCTGTACTGTTCTATGTTCTACGGTCTAGGTTTTTTGCTATTCTGCTAGGTTGAATTTACCTCATTTCAATATCTCGTTCACAGAGCAGCATCTGAGTGTGAAATTGTTTTGACTTAATCAACACATCAGGTTAAAAATGTTGTTAATAAAATCTAGAGTGTAATGTGCTAAAACACCAAAGACAGATGTTTTATTGGTATACATTTTTAAAAATGTTGTGTGATATTATTGAATGTTCCTCAGTGACTGTCAGTCCTGCCTGCTTATAATGCATTAATCAGTTGGTGGCAGCAGTTAGCAATAAACTGGTGTCTGCTGTCGCACAGATTGGTTGAGAATTATTAATTATTGCATGTTGATGTGTGTGTTTATATATATAGGAACATAGGAAAGGGGATTTTTAAGGAGGGGTTGGACTTGCAGAGTTGGAGAACATTACAAGGGCAAGGCCATGAAGGGATTTAAACATAAGGATGAGAAGTTTCAATAAGCTGTTGTCAGGGAAACAATGAAGTTAACATCGATCCATAAGGACAGGATGAGACAGCAGTGTTTAGGATGAAATGTATAGAGAGTGGGGAATAGGAGGCTGGTCGAGAGAGACACTGGACAGAAATTGACCACCTTGGTCCAGTAAAAAAAGTAGTAATAGTTGGAACTGAGCATATTGGCATATGAGCAGCACGATGGCTTGGTAACCACTGCAGTGCTAATCACTACCAGGGACCCAGGTTCGATTTCCATCCTTGGGCGACTGTCTGTATGGAGTTTGCACATTCTCCCTGTGCCTGTGTGGGTGCTCCAGGTTTCCTCCCACAGTCCAAAGATATGTAGGTTAGGTGGATTGGCCATGCTAAATTTGCCATAGTGTCCAGGGATGTGTAGGCTAGGTGGATTAGCCATGGAAAATGCAGGGTTCCAGGGATTGGGGGGGAGGGGTAGGTGTGGGGTTGGGGTGGGATGCTCTTTGAAGGGTCGCTGTGGACTCGATGGGCTGAATGGCCTTCTTCTCCACTGTAGGGATTCTACAATTCTATGATATTGTTCATACTGGAGCTCCATTTTGAGGTGTGTCAGATGTAAATTTCCTAAGTTTCACTGGTATTTCCTTGTGTGCTAAAAAAGTGAGGTGTTTTCCAAGATGTTACCAGTCATCTGTTAAGCAGTAAAAACAAACTTGGAGAGAGGAAATTCCCTGAACAGCAGTCTCTCAATGGCTATGGCTAGAGCTCTTCAGAGCGCCTGATCAAATATTCACTGCTGAAGTTCTTCCCATTGAGTACTTACCTTAGGTTTGTGATTGTCAGTTCCAGTGCCTAGGGTCAATGCCAGGTAGTCTATCCAATTTCATTCCTTTCTTTAGCTTTCATAATACTTGATGTAACTGAGTGGCTGGTTGACCATTTGAGAAAGCAGTCAAAAGTCAACTGCATTGCTGAAGTAAAAAGTAGGCCAGAATTGGTAAAGGCAGCCCACTTCCTTCCCTATAGAATTGCCTTTCATAACAATGGTTTTGTGGTCACCATTGGACTAATTTTTAATTCCAGATTTCTTAATTGAGATTAAATGCCACCAGGTGCTATGGCAGGAACTTGAGCCCATATCTCCCGTGCATTAGCCTGGATCACTAAATCCAGTAACATTACCATTGTGCCACTGTCTCCTCCAGTTAGGTGCCATCCTTCCTTTCATTAGTTATAATGCAGATTTGATCATTTACATCTAATGACTGAGTCCAAATTTCTTTTGTAAGTGGCAGGCAACAGTGATTCTTTATCAGTGATTCTAACACTGTCAACTCAACTCTCACCTTTTGTTTTGTAACCATTGTTCAATTGTTTCTGCTACCTGGTCCTGGATGTTGCATGCAGGGACATTTGCCTTCAGTCTTTTCCAAAGCAATTTATTGCATGCTTTCTGAAAGTCTATGTTAATATCATGTCTATTTGATTGTCTTTGACTACCGTATCTGTTATTTCTTCAAACAATTCAATAAGGTTGTTTAAACATGACCTTCCCTTCAGAAATCCATATTGATTACTTTTTTTTATTGTGTGCTCCGTGTCCAGCTGTTTTTTATTCAATATTTTAGTCAGGAATCCTACTACTTTAATTAAACTGACTACAGTTCGTTGGATTTATTCCCTATTCCTTTTGTTGGAAATTACATTTGCTGTTTGCCAATCCTCTGCTACTTTTTTTTTATTGTATCCAATTTGTTTTATATACTGACTTGTGCCTCTTCATCAACATTCCTTAAAAAAAAACGTAGTCTTCTCCTCCTTCAGTTCTGGTTGGCTTGGTGGGTAGGCTTTGGTTAAAATAGGAGCTAGGCTCCCAGGCATCATGATGAATGGATTTGATTTATTGGGCAAGGGCAGAACCTATAAAACAGCAAATACAAATAGGTCACTTTCTTATAACAGAGAAACCATAGAAACTGTTATAAGTCATTTGTGACATTTCCATCTACTTGGTTGTCAAGTTAAAAATTAGACATTACATCCGTTTCATTTAGACAATTTATAGAAGGAACTTTTAGACAGGGAGTTGTGTGGGGCAGACTCAGTGAGGAATTTGTAACTTGACTCTCAAGATGTGATTCACAACAGCTGGTGTCCAAGGCTCCATAAACTACAGGGACTGTGGTTCAAAACCAGCCTCCAAGCAAACCTTCTCTTTTCCAGGAATTAGATGGGAGTCAGAAGCAGACACCCCTTCACCACACCAATCTACTCAATGCACAACTTGAAAATAACCTCTGTCCCTCCTTCTCTTCCAACAACCTGTGAGAGAATCGTTCACAATATAATTAGAGGGCCAGAGGACACACACGATGAAGATTTCAGTTCAACAGCACATTTCAATGTGAGGCAAATTGGCCAACGTACAATAATAACATTGTTTAGCAAATGAAAGTTCATTCAGACATGCTGTGGCCCACACTCTCATAATCATAGCCTCATTCCTATTAGTCACATTCTATTGGTCTTCTTGCACTTAATTAGCAACATTTTTGGCACATCAAGTCTTTAACACCCCTTCAGTCTATTTTAAAATGTTGCTTTATCCCTTACCTATCTCCATATCATTAAAAAGATTATCGAAGCACTGGAGAAGGTGTAAAAGCATTTACAAGGACGATCCAGAACGCAGAGATTTTAGCTATCGAAGGGGAATTAACAGACTGACATTCTTTCCTCTAGAAAGCGGCTGAGGTGTGTCCTAGAAGACTCTGGGTTTATGAAAACATTTAATGGGGGCCTGTAAAGATGTTTGCACTCTTGGAGGGAAGTGAGGTTAGAGCGCATGAATATGAAATGATTATGAATAAAGAATCAGGCCTCAGTTCTGAAGAGGAGTCACCGGACCCAAAATGTTAACTCTGACATTTTCTTCACAGATGCTGCCAGACCTGCTGAGCTTTTCCAGCAACTTCTGTTTTTGTTCCCGATTTACAGCATCTGGAGTTCTTTCGGTTTTTATGTAGTCTGAATTTTGTTTCCTTCCCAGGTCCTCCGAGATTAACTCATTCATAATGAGTGCAGCTGCTTAGCACAAAATTAGGCCCATCATTTGGTAAAAGCCAGTTTCAGCCATGTAACGTAGACCTCTCCCATGGAAAGTGAAAATACCATTTGATGAATGAGAGGCATAATCTCTGGAGCGTGAGATGAAGCCTGATGCTTAGAGCAGACTAGAACTTGACCTTGCACATAACTCACACTGCTGGCATTCTGACTGACGGGAGGAAGTAACATTTCCCTTGATAGCACAAACACTTGCACAAAATGTAGTAGAGATTTTTCAAAAGTGAAGGAGAATAAACAGATTGTTGTTCTGCAATAAAGACGTAAACCTAAAAATTCAAATAGATTCATTTTTGCTGGATGGCTAGTGAGAGAGGGGCTGGCTGAAAAGGAGGTAGAGGAATGTAACAAAATCAGGGTGTCGCTGAAGCCAGAGGAGTAATCATTGTTTGGAGAAGTTATTAATCAATGGGATCTGAGTATTCAGGATGAAGGCAGCCATTAATTGATGTGGGGTCAGGAGGAACATTGCCCTTCAGTCTTGCTCCTCAATTAGCTATATAAATTTTAGAAACAACTTAATGATGCCATAGGCATTTGAGAGCTGCCTGTATAGCCACATATAGACCTGGTTTTCTGAATTGACTGACACTGTTTATTACGTATTCAAAATGATATTTAAAATACATAATTAATCGTTAGTCATCAGTGAAGAGTAACATATCAATAAATGACAGTGATACTACGGGTGTACTTTCTACTTGTACATTGTTGATGTCATGATGATGATGAAAATCCCAAATTACCTACAGACATATTAAACCTTTGAACAAGGCTCTTTTTTTTAAAAAGAATGCAAGCCAAGACTGGATGATAATGGATCTTTGAAGCATGAAATCCTTTGACTTTCCAAAGATTCTCCATGTGAACCCCTAGAATTTCACAGCTTGCAGGGTGCCACAGAAGCTTAAAAGAGAGAGAAACTTCAAAAGGCAGAAGGATAAGGCAATTTAATTGCCACCTCCAGCAGGAAGATATCTCCTGCGGGCTACACTCCAGACAGGAGATACGAGTCGAACAAGATACTTACGTTTTTACTCTTCCAGGAATGTACAAAACACAAGTTAAAAACCAACTGCTATCCTGGTCTGAGTGTTTAGTAGACTAATGTGCTGTGAAGGGCACACCTAAAGACAGCAATTGAACACTCCTGCACTGCAGGTAGGAAGGAAATGTTAATTGCTCACTTTGAGTGCCGCAGGCCCGCTGCTGTCAATGGATCAAAAGAATTTCAGCTGACCTGCAAAGCTAAGCATCTTGGAATCAACTATTCCCCTACCAACAGCAACAGTATTGGTGTCACCTAATGTAATGGCCACAATATCCAATTGTCGATGCTTCATGGAGTTCAGACACTGATTCGTATTTTTTATCTCTTTTTGGATTCACTTTTCATTTCAAATCTGTACATACGTCTTTCATTATTATTTCTTTGCACATTTAGTAACTAGTACTGTCACTAACTCACGCCTGATTAAGTTGGCTGTTTTTAAAATGTAAGTTCATTGGGTCTGGGAGAAAGGAATCCACCATGGAAGGGAATTGTTATTGTTTGGTTAATTAGCCTTGCTGTGACAAACTGGCACGAGGGATGTGCTGACTGGTGAATAAAGAAGGGGAGCTAGTTCAAGCAATGTCCCCTGGGTGTTTGACAATCTGGGGTATCTTATCTGGAACTGTAAAAATGGGGAGCTTTTGCACAGGGGCACGTTATAAAAATAGGCACGAAATAAAGGATGCACAAGGCAGGAGCACTGTTGATGAGCTTGTACAAGGGGAAAAAAGAACTCTGGCCTTTGTATTACTTACAAAGGTGCACGAACATGAAGGTCATTTGACTAGAGAAGAGGACCACATCATTAAGAATGTGATCTCATCAGTAACACTGATTAGTGTTTACAAACCAAATGCTAGAGGCTTCCTGCATACAGTTGAGTGTTGTAACAGAATACAACAACAAATAATTTTCAAATTGTATTTGATTACCTTTAAGCAGCTGCATTCTGACTGAGTACCATGTGCATTTGGAATCAATGTATGAATAATTATTCAAATGAAAAAAAATTAATCAATTAAAAAAATCAAATAAAAAATTCAAAGCAAAGTAATGCAGTTGCTAGAGATCTGATATTAAAAACTGAAAGTGCTGAGAAAGTTAGAACGTCTGGCACCATGTTTGGAGAGATGCCACAGACACTGCCAGACCTGCTGAGTTTCTCCAGTACTTCCTGTGATTAATAAATATTCAAAAACAACAAGGAAGGCACTCTACAAAACCATTATATCTTCTTCATCTTCAAACTGAGGTCTTTCATATTAATTGTTTTGCTTACTATCAGTAGTGGAATGTACATAAAATCTGTTGCCTGTGATAGCTTTTGTACAGGATGAAGTATACTAATTATAACTTCAGGGTTTTTATTTTAATAAATGACTATTTTTCAGTTTGAGAAATATTAGTCAGTTATCACTGACTCATTTAAGGTGAAAATTGCGAGAGATCTTCCAAAGGATGGGAGGATATTAAATATTTTAGAGTCAATGTTTTGGGTCCAGTATGATTGTTCCTGTGCTCTGATGAAGAGTCATACAGGACTCAAAACATTAACTCCCTAACATTTAATATTCTCTCATCTTTTGGCATGCCCATGTATTGAAGAAGGATTAGAAGATCTTTTCTGCTCACAGGTACTGCCAAACCTGTTGAGTTTCTCATTCATTTTCCATCCTTCAGTTTTCCAGCATCCACAGTATTTTGTTTTTATTCAGTTGTTACATTTTAGTTCAAAAAAACGGTGTAAAATCTCAACAATTATGGATCAGTCACTTTAACCTTAGTTGTGGGAATATGTTTAGAAAAGATATTCTGGGACAAATTTAGCACTCAATTGCACAAATGTGGATTAATCCAGGGAATCCAGCATAGATTTCTCAAGGTCAAACTGTGGTTAACTAATTTGATTGAGTTGTGTGATGAAATAACAGAGATGGTTCATGTGAGTAATGCAATTGATGTGGCTACGTAGATTTGAAGGGAAGGAAACAAAAAGAAATGGTGACGATTGTTTTTCAGATTTGAAGGATGGAGACCATAAGTTTCCTCATGAATCAGTACCATGACCACTGCTCTTCTTGATCTATATTAATGACCTAGATTTGGGATGCAGTGCACATTTTTAAAACTTACAGATGATGCAAAGTGTCAAGTCTTTTGAGCTGTGAGGGGGCTGGTGGACCTCAAGAGGACGTAAGCTGTGGAATGGTGGACATGTAGCAGGAGAAATTTAATGTAATGAAGTGATGCACTTTGGTATCATGATTTGAGGAAAGGTTAAACAAAATAGAACATGGAGTTCTCATGAAGGTACAGAAGCAATGGGATCCAGACGTGTGCAAGCACAAATCACCACAAGTTGAGAGAACACTCAGTAAGGCACATAGGATCCTAGGCTTTATAATTAGAGCATTGAGTGTGAAGGCAAGGAACATCTGGTGAATTCTTATAGAACATTCAATCAACCTTAACAGAAACACCGGACAGAATCTCATAGGAGCCTGAATGATGTGGGATGCGATAAGAAATGTACCAGAAACTAGCGAGAAGTTCAGCAATGACTACATCAATGTCAGGAACAATTTGCTGCAACTTCTAGCCAGATTCCAGATGTCGAGACAAGCTTGTCATTAGGCAGTGATGAGTTAACTCTTAAGGGCAATTATTGCTTGTCAATAACCTTATTAGCTGCACATCTTGCCTCATAAATATGAAAATTTCTACCATATCACCTGTTATGAACAAACTGACCACCAAGAATTCTCAACGTAGAAATCAGAACAGTACCTGGCAACTTCAGCTCGCCTTTTTCTCCAAAGGACCTCTATGTTGGACATTGGGCACAGTATCTCAAGGCATGTTCCATACACAATCCAAACCACCCCACGTCCACATATCTGACATATACCAGACTCAAAGAACCCTTACGGTATATCTCTGATCCATTGACACTACTGCACTTCAATGCTGCAATGGTATCTATCATTGTAATGTTGCAGCAAGGATTCTGTGAGCTCAGGAATATACACCCAAGCTCATAAACTAGACCAGGCTATAATCACTGGCCTACTCACTTCCTCTCTTAGCGCTCGCTCACTTTGACCCTGCCTAGATCCTCAGAGCCTCACTGCCTTGCCTTGCTGTTTTGTGCCTTGCCTTTCAGTGAGAGATACTGCTGTACTTCCATGCCATTTACCATAAGCGCAAAGCCAGGAAGCTTCTCATGGTTGCCAGCAGTACTCAGTCAAGTAAAGAGAGATTGGCCTCTGCTCAGGGATCCTGGCACAGTAAGTCAAGGGCACAATCTGATACCAGTTAAGGGACTAAAATCCTGTATGTGGACTGTAATATTTAACTTTTAACTTTATTGCTTTATTTTTCCACTTTGTAACTAAGATTTTGTACCTCGGTATCTTGTCCGTAAGATGGAGTCAGAAATGGCAACTTTGTACACTTTTCACTGTACTGCTGTATTTCTGTACTTGAGTACACATGACAATAAATTCTAATTCTAAGACCCAGTCAGTCAGCTGCTTGGGGCAGTCAAGGTCAGGATGATCTCCATATCAGGGATGAGGAGCCGGATGTCAGGCGACGCACTACCCATCTTGACTCTTTCTACCCTATTGTGGGCTGCTTTCCTTGAGATGGAGGCAGGCAAAAAGGGATATGAAATTGGGTGGCACAGCTGTACTTTTGGTGCAGATGTGAAGGTGTCTACAGTGAGTGAGTGGACAATGCGGAGGGCACGCAGTGATAGTGGTATCAGGAGTAGGGGTGGGTGACAGTGAGTGAGAGAAGCTATTGCCATCAATTGTGTTAGTGGTAGAACATAACCTTGATGGGAGGTGGTAGATCAGCAGAGACAGAGTGAGTGTGAGGTACCAGAGAGAAGATAGTGGTACTACTGACAGAATGGAAAAAGTCTTCTCCCAACATTGCTTCAGATGACTGAGACTCCACTGACCTGGGTGACAATGACTAGGCTGACATGAGCTGGTGCCATGTACTCCACTGCCAGTCATGTCATAAAATGACATCACTGCTCTGCACCACCTTGCCCACCAGACCTCACTAAACGGGGCAACAGTTCTCCTTTCTGTGCTATGTCCAGGCCTGATTCAGGCTAATATCAATTGCCTAGGTGCTGAATGCCCTTTTAAAGATGGTGCCAGATCATTTCGGGATATTCTGGCTGTGGCGTGTTGGTTTGGGTACAGTGACTGATAGAAGAGAGTGAGAATCAGATGAGAGGTGTACCATAGGGTGCTGCATGTTAATGAGGTTTGTTTGATAAAGTATGATGAGAAATCTTGCCAGGTGTCACAGTCAGAAACTTGCGAAGCTGCCAAAAAACTTTAAACTCAGACTTTGTGTTCAGTCCTGGGCATCACACTTTAGAAAACATATGAAGGCATTGGACAAGGTGGAGCAAGGATTTACAAGCATGGCTATGGAGATGAAAAACTTCCTTTACTTAGGCAGCTTAGAGAACCTGGTGTTGTTCTCCTTAGAGAAGAGATAATTGAGAGGAAATTTTATAGAAGTGTTTAAGATCATGAGGGCACTGGAGGGTGGCATCACAGGTGGACAGGGTGGTGAAGAAGGCATTTATCATGCTGGCCTTCATCGGTCAAGGCATTGAGTATAGGAGTTGGGATGTTTTGTTACAATTGTATAAGTCATTGGTGAGGCTGCACTTGGAGTATTGCACACAGTTTTGGTCACTCTGTTATAGGAAAGACATAGCTAAACTGGAAAGTGTGCAAAGAATATGTATGAGGATGTTGCCAGGACTAGTAGTCCTGAGTTACAGGGAGAGGTTGGCCAGGATAGGACCTTATTCCTTGGAACGTAGGAGAATGAGGAGTGACCTTATTGAGGGGCATAGATACGATGAACGCATTTGCTCTTTTTCCCAGGATTGGGGAATTGAAAGCTAGAGGGCATAGGTTTAAGGTGAGAGGGGAAAGATTTAAGAAGGACCTGAGGAGCAACTTCTTCACACAGAGAGTGGTACGTATATGGAATGGGGTCCTAGAGAAAGTAGTTGAGGCAGGTACAATAGCAACATTTAAAAAATATTTGGATAGTTACATGCAGATAGCAAGAACTGCAGATGCTGGAGTCAGAGATAACACAGTGTGGAGCTGGAGGAGCACAGCAGGCCTGGCAGCATCAGAGGAGCAGAAATGTTGACACTTTGGGTCGGGACATCAAAACATCAGCTTTCCTGTCCGTCTGATGCTGCCTGGCCTGCTGTGTTCCTCCAGCTCTACACTGTGTTGTCTCTGGATAGGTACATGGATGGGAAGAGTTTAGAGGGATATGGACCAAGTGCAGACAATTGGAACTAGCTGAGTAGGCACCATGGTCAGATGGACCAGTTTGGGCCAAAGGGCCTGTTGCCATGCTGTATTACTCTATGACTCTATGACTGTATGTGTAAATGGTGGTAAATTTTTCAGGCAAGCTGAAGTTGAAAGTCACCCCAATGAGTTTTATTGAATAACATGTAAATTACTACAGTATTTCCACTGTATCCTTCCTAATCTCATGTATTTGTAGCAGATAGTTTACAAAGAGTAGAACAGTGCTAGTTTGTAAAGAAAGCTCATTAGTGAGTAGTGTTGCTGCGGACATAAAATGTTTCATGAAATCAACCAAGAAATAGGTACAAAAAAACCCAGAAATTCCTGGGAAAAGTCAGTAGCTCTGGCAGCATCTGTGGAGAGAAAGCAGAATTAATATTTTGGGAGAGAAAGCAGAATTAATGTTTTGCGTCAAATAGCCTTTCTTCAGACCCTTAAAAGCTTTGAATAAGGGCCAGTGGATCCAAAGTGTTAATTCTGCATTCTCTCCACAAATGCTGCCAGACCTGCTGGGTTTTCCTAGCAATTTCTATTTTTGGTTCTGATTTCCAGCATCCACAGCTGCTTTTTTTTTTGTCAAGAAATAGGTACATTTGGATGGTGCTATGTAATCCAAAATTTCCATAGTCCTCTGGAGATTTTTGCATGTGTTTGTTCACAAATTTCACTTTAACATCATTAAAGACCTTCGCATGCAAAAAACCCTGACACATTCCCTCAAAAAGTATTGGTTGGTTCCCATAGTTAACTCATCTCTTTATTCTTGATATTTTTTCTAGATCTGCAAAATATTCTCCTCATTTTAAACTGAGGGTTTTTTTTTGTTGCTCTAGTCAGTCTATACAGTAAAGTGAAGATATAGTGAACCCACATCATATTTCAAGAGAACAGGTAAACAATAGTGGAAAATTGGGACATGAAATGGTTGAGCTCAGATCACATTTTATGTTTGAAGATGGTCTTTTCTTTCTGCAAAAGGCAACTGGAGTCAGAATCAACATAACTGGTGGAAGAACATCCAGTGAGGGAACGCAAACTTAAATCCATATTTAGCATTCACAGAATGTATTAAAATAGAAACTCCAAGCAATTTCATGTGTTCAATACAGAACTTTATTTAAGGAAAGTCCTTTGACGAGGAAAATTGCAATGATTGCATTTTGGCCATAAATAATATGCTACTGCATCACTGCTTATGTACCTCGGCCCACAGCTGCTTATTGTGAGTCAGATATTCCCAACTGTTTACCAGGAGTTCTGAGCAGTTGATTTCTGGAACCTCTAAACCAGCAACAGAAACTCTTCCTTTGGTAAAATATCCAATATAACTCAGTGACTGTGATTCATGACCTCACAGAACCTCAAACATGTTAATGGTGCTTTACCACAAGCAGCCTGGAAATCTGCCAAAGTTGAATATTTTCAGCTGGGGAGGTTTACTTGGAAATGTTGGCTGGGGCTAATTGTGCCTTTATTTAATCTGGGATGATTTTTCAATGAATGTTCAAGTCTAGATAATCTGGGGTTTACAGGCCAAGGCAAACAATACTAGCATAATGCTGCTGTTTAAGATAGAATTTCAAACTTGCATTAAAATTATAAAGTTGTAGAAGTTAAACATTCTTTTGATTCCAGAGATTGAGGGCTGAATTTTACCTAAAAAAAAAACCTGAATGCAGTTGGAAGCCTGCTAGCAGTCTGGAACCCATACATAACCGAAGCCAAGCTTTGCCAAATGACATTAAATTCACCACAGTATTAGCATCCTGCTTCCAGGTTTCTCAACCATCTGGGGAGGTAAGGATGTGGTGATAGTATCACTGGACTGATAAGCCAGAGGACAAGGCTAATGGTCTTGGAAGCACATCGTCAAAGCACACCATAGTAACTGATGAATTAAAAACAGAAAATGTGGAGAAACTCAGCAGGTTTGGCAGCAACGGTGGAAAGCGAAACAAAGTTAATGTTTTCAGTCCAATGTGACTGTTCTTCAGAATGATAGGTTTCTGAAGTGGAGTCATGTTAGACTGAAAATATTAACTCCCCTTCTCTGTCTACTGATGCTGTCAGACCTGCTGAGTTTCTCCAGCTTTTTCTGCTTTTATCTTAGATATTCCATATCTCAGCTTTTATTTAACAGTAGCTCGTGGAACTTAAATTTAATTTGTTATATTCACTTGAATTGAAAACTAGTCTCAATAATAGTGACTATAAAGCTATTAACAATTGTTGTAAAAATCGATCTGGTTCATTAAGGCATTTTAGAGAAGGGAATCTGCCATGTTTTACCTGGTCTGGCCTACATATGACTCCAGACCTATAGCATTGTGTTTGACACTTAACCACCCTCTGAAATGGTTTAGTCTGCCATTCAAGGGAAATTAGAGATAGGCAATAAGTGTTGGCTTTGCTGCTGATGCTCCCATGAAATAATAAGTTTAAAGAAAAAAGATCAGTCAAGAAAATGATTGATATATGACTATTGTACATTATTATTTAAGATTAGTACTCTTTGTTAACTGCTGTTCCAGACGGTGTGCAGTTTTGCTGTTTACTGGAGTCTTGTCATCGATCCAGTATTGCATCTGTTGTCACTGAAATCCCTGCGCCACGTTAATGTCTGCACTTTGAGTCCAAAATCCTATCCGAATATGTCTGCTTCAATTTCTTCAACAGATTATGATTTGTGAGTTATGTTCGTGCTGTGTTTACACAAATCAAATGTCTAGCTGTTGGAGGACATTGATCATCTGTTATCCAGTTTGTGCCAAAAAGTGATTTACACTGCATCTGTATTAAATTTTTTAAAAGATGTTCTCATTTTCATAAAACCCACAGAAGCTTGATTATAATTCATGACAGTCGTATCAATGGCCAGCTGATACAATTCACTGTTTAACATTAAATCCTGTGGTTATTACTGCTGATCATTCTCAGAGTAGGTTTGCTAATGGGCTATAATTATCAAACCACACATGCATGGTTCTAGGACAGTGATTCCATTTTGGTGATCAGCTGCTGCCAAGACATTTTTCATGACCTGAGCACAATATACTTTTACGAACAATTGTTTGACTTTAATATCACTGACAGACTGTTGCTGTGGAAGAAAAATTTATATGAAATGGATACTTTGAAAACTAACGTCAGAGTGAGGCATGACTTTGTTAAAAAAATCATTGAATTTGTTCCAAAATTACTAAAACCTGGCAGAAAATCACTTTGAAATCCCTTTAGGATTGCATTGTAATTTTGAAGTTTATTTCTTTCATTTACTCTGGAGACACTATTGATCATTAATGTCAGCATCAATAAAATTACGGCTATCAACATTCTAAATCTAGCACTGGATCGATTGACCAATGATCCTACAAAATACTAGATGCATGAAGGAGAAGTAGTGTTAAAGCATAGGAGCCAGTGAATCCTTAGTAACATGCTATTTAATTCTGTTTGTAAATTCTTGATAAATAGGCATTGCTTCTTTGTTAATATTGAAAGATTTTTAGTCACAGGAGCCCAAATTTCATTTTTTAAAAATTGTTTCATCATACCCACTGCCAGGATGGAACAGAAAGAACATCATATGTGGATCTAAATGACTTTAACACCAGATGTTGAAATTGCAAAATATCTGCTTTGTGTTTACAAAAGATTAAACACAGAAAGTACCTAATGCTCTAAATGAGCATTATAATATATAATTTGGCCTTAAACAGCAGCCCTGGTTACTGTAGATAGAAAATACAGTAGTATGTAAATTGTAGTCAAGGGTCAGAATTAATGTAAACAGTGAAGAGGGGACCAAAATACGTTTTATTGCGTCCTGTTAATGCTATTGAATATTACGTTTTGATGCCATCAAAAAGTTCCTGGCCCTATAATTATACACTGCTGTTACAATTGGACAGTTTTATTAATTTTGGAAAATTCATGGTTACCCTTGACTGGTGGGGTGAAGCGTGTGTATTTGTGTATTTATGCCTTCCTGCATTTTGTTGTATGTCTTTTGCATTAAATTGTCTGCAAATTTTGAAATTGTGCTTTCAAATCTTGAGTCCAAATCTTTAATGTAAATTATGAACAACAGTAGTCCCAGCACTGATCCCTATGGAACATTACCCACTTTTTGTCAAGCTAAGTGTCTATCCCTAACCACTACTCTCTGTTTTCTGTTTTGTAGCCAATTTGCTATCCATTCTGCCACTTGTCCCATGATTCCATGTGCTTAATTTTATTTATATCCTAGGCCTTCATTCTGACTTGCCATGTGGATCTGTATCAAAGATACTTTTTAAATGCAAATATACTTTTTTTAAATTTGTTAATGGGATGAGGGCGTCTCTGCTTGGGCAGCATTTATTGCCCATACAACAGTTAAGAGTTAATCACATTGCTGTGGGTCTGTGATTATAGACCAGATCATGAAAGGAAGACAGTTTCCTTCCCTAAAGGATACTAGTGAACCAGATGGGGTTTCCCCCCCAAAAACCAACAATGGATTCATGGTCATCATTAGATTCTTAATCCCAGGTGTTTTATTGAATTCAAATTCCACCATCTAGTGTGACAGAGTTTGAACCCATGTCCCCAGAATGTTATCTGGGTCTCTGGATTAACAGTCCAGTGATAATATCATTAGACCATCACCTTCCCCCTTGAATACACTGCATTAGATTTAATGTATTATCTATCCTCTTTCTGATATTTCTTCAAAGCATTCAAGAGATCAGTCAAGAATGTTTATAATGCTTATGTTATCTCTTTCCCTAACTCCTATTAATATGCATATTGAATCTATCTGAGCCAATGGGGTTTATCCTCCGTTTCAGTCTCAAATGTCTTGGTATATATTTAAATCTTTTCTAATGTCATGGCTACCTTGTTAATTTTATTGGTAAGTACATAGACAAAGTGAGACTTCAATGATTTTCCTATTTTGCTGTAATTGCCTGTGAATTTATCTTGCATATCCTTCAATGACTGAATCCTCAATGTTCCTTCAGAGTTGCGCAGTGACACAGCACCTCAGAATGTAACAAGCGGTGCAATGGACAGGCCCTACAGAACAAAAAATCATTGCCCATTCCAAATTGAGTTTATTTTATCATTACGCCTGTAAAATAATTATAGAAGCAAGAAGGATTTATGAAATTAAATTATCAAGGAAATATGAAATATAGAGCAGATTATTTTTACTTCATTGCTAATCTCTTCATATTCCTTTTTTCTCTTGCTCTCCTTTATTATCTGTATTATTATTGATGCCTTTTTCTTTAGTTGTAATTATCCCTTTTTCTCTTTATTCATCCCTGGTTGGTACCAGCTAGCTTGATCCTTTTTTTAAGACCAGTATATTTCTCTTGGATCTGATTGATCATTGTTTCAAATATATTTCATTGCTATTCTTTTCCTTTTCCATCTTTTCCGCAATTTATCTTGTCTGATTACATCTTGGTCCCTCAAAATTATAATTTTTCCAATCTATAAAGGTTTTTTTTTGCTCAACTGGACATCTTTTTGAATTGTTATTTTAAACCCTATTGTATTATGGTCATTGTGGCCTTGATGTTTCTGTATGCTTACTTTCTTAATTCACTCTGATTAATTTCCTATTTTGAACTCCAGTGACAATACTGGCTTGCTGAAATGCTTATGTCCTGCTTAAGAAACGAGACATGAACTCCATTCCCTATTCTTTCTTCTTCAATCTTTCCTAGCCAGTTTATTTCGTGAAAATCTTTATTATTATTATTCTATGTCATTTACTCCTTCCATCGATTTGCCTATGAATTAGTTTTTCACTCCCCTACTTCCCTTCCACTATTACATGGTCTGAGGTTTGCCCCTATTGATGTAATAAATCTCTTTTTATCCTTCGTCTCAATCCATATGGATTCTGTTTTTTTTTTAAGTTCATTCAAGGGACATGGGTGTTGCTGGCTCAGCCAGTCTTTATTGCCCAGAAGGCAGTTAAAAGTCAACTATATCGCTGTGGGTCTGGAGTCATGTGTAGGCCAGACCAATTAAGGATGGTAGTTTCCTTCCTTAAAGGACATTAGTGAACCAGATGGGGTTTTTTTTCCAACAATGAACAGTGATTTCATGGATAGTAGGAACTGCAAATGCTGGAGAATCTGAGATAACAAGGTGTAGAGCTGGATGAACCCAGCAGGCCAAGCAGCATCAGAGAAGCAGGAAAGCTGACGTTTCGGGCCTAGACCCTTCTTCAGAAAATTTCATAGTCATCATTAGACTCTTAATTCTTGAGTTTCACAGAATTTAAATTCCACCATCTGCCACGGCAGGATTCAAACCTGGATCCCCAGATCATTACTAAATAAAAATGAAAAGAACTGCGGATGTTCTAAATCAAGAACAAAAACAAAGTTGCTGGAAAAGCTCAGCAGGTCTGGCAGCATCTGTGAAGGAGAAAACAGAGTTAACGCTTCGGGTCTGGTGACCCTTCCTCAGAACTGACTGTGGCTGGGAAAACGTCAGTTTATATGCAGAAAATGGGGAGGTGGGTGGGGTAGGGAGTAAGCGATAGGATAGAGCCCAAAGAGAGAGAAAGACAGTTGGACAGACAAAGGAGTTGCTAACGATCAGGCTGGGAGGGTGAGTAGTTGTTAATGGGGACTTATTCATTCAACTACTCACCCTCCCAGCCTGATCGTTAGCAACTCCTTTGCCTGTCCATCTGTCTTTCTCTCTCTTAGGGCTCTATCCTATCATTTACTCCCTACCCCACCCACCTCCCTATTTTCTGCATATAAACTGACGTTTCCCAGCCAGCATCAGTTCTGAGGAAAGGTCACCGGACCCGAAGCGTTAACTCTGTTTTCTCCTTCACAGATGCTGCCAGACCTGCTGAGCTTTTCCAGCAACTTTGTTTTTGTCCCCAGATCATTACTTGTGTGTTTGACTTGGTGGTACCACAAGGCCATTGCCTCCCCTTCTATCTTAATATTAGTTATGTCCTTTTTTTTTACTAGCATTGTGTCATCTTCAATCAATATAACTTGCCCACCCTCCCATCTTCCTTTTCTATTTCTTTCAATGTAGGCCAAGTGCTGGAAAATGGAATTAGAATAGATTGAGACAATACTGTGCGGAGCTGGAGGAACACAGTAGGTCAGGTAGCATCAGAGGAGCAGGAAAGTTGGCATTTCGGGTCGGGATCCTTCTTCTGAAGAAGGGTCCTGATCCGAAACGTCAACTTTCCTTCTCCTCTGATGCTGCCTGGCCTACTGTATTCTTCCAGCTCCACGCGGTATTATCTTTGACTTCAGCATCTGCCATTTTTGCTATCTCTTAGAATAGGTAAATATGTGATGACTAGTGCAGACATGATGGGCTTAAGAGCCTTTATTAGTGCTGTAAAAACTCAATGATTCTATTTAACTGCCAGTTTGTTTCTTTCATAAACCATATTTTCATGAATAGACTGCATCTGGCTATTCATTATGAATTGTTACCTCCAATTCCCTGCAATTTAATTTGTGCTCATTAATTGCTTCCTTTGCTTTATTTTTAGCAGTCATTACATACCTATATCTCATAATTGTGAGTGTTCCCTGACTGTTTACGTTACCACTTTTGTTTAGCTTGGCCTGACTTTAACTCTCATCTTCTCCTTCTTTTATTTGCAGGTTGCCTGATTTCTAGTGGTCCCTTCTCCAAATTATTTATGTCCTGTGGGTTTGACATGAAACTCGAACTCTAAAGCAGAATACTAGATGGTTAAAGCATGTTTCGAGAAGATAACAATATTGTTTAAGTATTACTTAAGATGATCAATGTCTAATTGACAATTAATTTATAATTTTATTTTTTCATAGGGCAAAACTGTTCCGTGGGAAAAAGGTCCATGGAGAATATGATATCAGAGTGGAACAGGTTGGTTTTTTTTCCCCTAGTTTCAAAGCTGTTCTTGAGTACCGTGCAGCATATGTGGGTTGTGATTAATGTTTCTGTATAATAGTCTAACCTCCTGCAGTAAAATGCTAACCTGCATGGATAATAAGTTGGCATTTAATAGAATTCCATTTTTGGCATTTTCTTGCTATTTAGCATATTGATTAAGCATCTATCCCTTATACCACTGGATTGAATAGTAAAGATTGAGGAGCCATCATTTGTAAATAGCAATTTTCCATACTAGGTGGCAATAAACAATAGTGTTCGGGGATCAACAGTCGAAACTCAAATTACGACAATTTCCTCCAAGTGCCAGCACAATGGAAAATGAAAATGTATATTACATTTAGTTTGTTTAAATGCAAATGATCTTGATAATATGCCAAACAAATAATGAATGAGGTGTAAAATCTGTCAATCCTTATACAAGGTACCTAGTTTTAGATGTTTGTTTTGGTAATTTCATAGCACAGTCTTGTTTTCTTCATATGACTTCATTAACCTTTCTACAAAACAGCAAACATTGATATCAAAAAAAAGGACAATAGGCCAATAATAACTGCCAGTGATATCAATCAAAAATGTTTAATAAGTTCACATGGTATTCTTCTGTGTGTCAGTTTATCTGAATCATTAATATGTTTACTCATAAACATTTAAACATTTTATAAAAATATTTTTGACTTCTCAGCTAATATCAATAATAGTAATTTCTAACTTAATATCTCACACAAGGAGCTCAAGGTTATCTTTGTTTATTTAATTTGAAGTAAATGTAGTATAAAATACTTCTCTCAGTATTTCTCTGACACCTGATTGTTAATATTTTGGTCATTGCATTAAAGTTTATATTGTTGATTCTATTTAATCAACAGTGGAACTCCCCCTGCACAGGAGTCTGTTTTGCCTTTTGCTTGCCCTGTCATCAGGCCACACTGGTAAACCAGTGAGGCAACCAAGAGGTCTCCGTGGTTTTGAAGCTGTGGTGTGTTTTACATTCAGCATATGAGCTGCAGGGGTCCAAGTAGGTCTCCCTGCCCAGCTCATCATGTTTGAAAAGGAAGTCAGGCCAGTTGTGCAATTGCAAAGGTGCAGTATAGGTGTAGGGTCATGCTTTACCATTGTGAACAATGGTGTCCCAAAGCAACAACAACCCTGATCATTTTTATGGTGACCTCCTGCCCCTCTGAGATCCACAAAATTCTGTTATCTTATCCCTTTGCTGGTTCTGTCACCTTCCATCGCCATTGGATTTAGTTGAAGCCTGTAGCGCAGCGATTCTTACCTCAAGCACGTATCCAAGCAGTAGGACTCCAGTTCCTGTTCAAAAAAGAACCAATTACCTTTAACAGGTTAGTCGGTGAACCCCATTTAAAACAGAATCAACTTCATTGTTGATGTTAATGGGACAGTAAAGCTATCAATTTCATTTTGAGGCTGATGTTTGCTTGTTAATGCCAGGCAGAGTTAATGAAAATTGACCCAATGACTGATACAGAGGCAAAATCTCTGTACGCTGATAAAATTTGTGATTTTTCTGCAATAGAACATCCAATAGCATCTGCTGATAGTTAGCATGCACCCAGTATGTTAAAGTTTCTAGACTGAGAGCACTGAAAACTGCCCAAAGTGTGAACTGATAATGTTGTAGTAAGGGATCCACAGCACCCAGGTGAATAGGACCAGCAGCTATGTATCTCTTTAAGCAAACTGATTGAGGAATTGAGAAATGAACAGTATTAGGACTGAAAAGAAACCAAAAATTAGAACAGGGGTATTTAGTGCCAAATCAGGTACGGAATGATAAATAAATAGAGAGATAGTAAGATTGGATTAAAAGTGTAAGAACAAAGAGACAGCAAAGGAAACTACATAAACAATTAACGCTTGAAATAATGTATCTTCACACTTGTAATAGTTAATTTTCAATGCTACAGAGAATGATTGACGGCAAATAATGCTGATATTAGCATTAACAGAGACATTCAGATTGAAATACTTTGATTTCCATACCGTGCTTGGCTGTATCTACCAAACAAATACTTCAAATTGTGGGAACAAATTACTGCAGATGCTGGAATCTGTGGAGTCAGTTCTGAAAACAAAAAATGCTAGAGATCACAGCTGGTCAGGCAGCATCCATGGAGAGAGAGGAAGCTAACGTCTCGAATCTAGATAACCCTTCATCAGAGCTGAAGTGAAGTCTGGGGGGGACAGCATTTATGTGAAGGGGGGAACGGTTAGGGGGTGTGGTGTGGGTGGCAGTAGTGGGTGCAGGGTCCTGATGGAGAAAAGATGTTGATAGTTCTGATTAAGTAACTCCCCCCCCTCCACATAGATGCTGTTCCCTGCACACTTGACTTCAGCTCTGATGAAGAGTTATCTAGACTTGAAACGTTAGCATGCTCTCTCTCCATGGATGCTGCCTGACCTGCTGTGATCTCCAGCATTGGATGTTTTCAAGCAAATACTTCATACTGTTCAATGCAGTTCAGTGGAGAAACTGACGCTCAGTTGTGAGGTAGACAGCAAAATGCTATTTTCACAAACTTCATGGCAGAGCTCAACACCTCGGATCTTTAAAATTTAACTGGGACATCTGCCCTTGCCTCAAGTTGCTGTACCAGTTGTGCATAAATAACAGAAATGGGAGTATCTTCAACATTAGATTGAGAGCAAAACCTGGGCCATTACATAGAATCTAAAGGGCACGAGCAGCTTTTCTTTATACGTACTAGTTTGAAGAACAGCAGCTTGTTTTCCACTTGGGGACCGTGCAGCTTTTGGGACTCAACATCAACTTAAATAACTTTAGAGCCTGATTTCACCCTTCCATGTTTTTCAGCCACAGCACCCACAGTCCTTTTATGACATAGGCTGCTTTTAGCACAGCTAACCCATTTCCACTGCTCTCAGACTGTTACATCACATTACATACAGTCATACAGCACAGAAACAAAATCTTCAGTCCAACCAGTCCATGTCAACCATAATCCCAAACTAAATTAGTCCCATCTGTCTGTGCTTGGCCCACAATCCTCCAAACCTTTCTTATTGATGTACTTATCCAAATGTCTTTTAAACCTTGTAACTGTACCGTATCTACCACTTCCTCTGGAAGTTCATTCTACACATGAACCATTCTCTGTGTAAAACAGTTGCCCCTCATGTCTTTTTTCAATCTTTCTCCTCTCAGCTTAAATATATGCCCTCTAGCCTTAAAATCCCCCACCCTAGGGAAAAGATACCTGCCTTCACCTTATCTATACCCCTCATGATTTTTTAAACATTATAAGGTTACCCAGCGACCTCCTATGCTCCAGTTAAAAGGTTCCAGCCTATCCGGCCTCTTCTTATAACTCAAACCTTTCGTTCCCAGCAACATTCTGGTAAATATTTCTGAACCCTCTCCACCTTAACAATATCCTTCCTATAACAGGGCAACCAGAACTGGACATAGTACTCCAGAAGAGGCCTTATCAATATTGCGTACAACCTCAATGTGATGTCCCAACTCCTATACTCAAAGCTTTGAACAATGAAGGCAAGTGTGCTAAATGCCTTCTTAACCACCCTGTCTACATGTGATGCAAACTTCAAAGAATTATGTGTCTGAATCTCTAGGTCTCTCTGTTCTACAACATACCCAAAGCCCTACTTTTATTTGTGTACATTCTGACCTTGTTTGTTTTCCCAAAATGCCATGCTACACTCATTTCTCATTATCACTTATTCAGCTTCTCTTCTGTCCTAGCCTGGCATGCATAATCCCCTTGTTTACCTCTCCCTTTCATTTCTCTTTCTCTCTGGGCTCCATCTCCACCAATCCACTCACTTCTCCCTTCCTGCCTACCCCAACTTCATCTTCAGCATAAATACCAATCTTTCCTAGATGCTACAAGTTCTGAAATGAGTCACACAACTCAAAATGTTAACTCTGCTTTCTTCACACAGATGCTGCCAGGCCTGTTCAGTTTCACCAGCAACTTCTGATTTCCTTCTAATTCTTAATACTGAGAGTTTGACAGCCGCTTTCTTGAATATCCTGAAAACTGGCTTAAACTTTCCTAGTTTCAAATAACTCCTTTAGAATTCTAACCAAACACTTCTGGTTTGGAATTTTCAAACCAAAACCCTTTCTCTGAAGTAACCTATTTCCTAACTGTTCTGAATTAACTCCTATCTTTCTGAAAATTGTTCTGACATCTGAGTCTATGCCACCTGCAATCTGAAACCAAAATCTTTCCAATCTATGTGTTGCCCTAATCAAAAAATCAGCTTTTGGTTCTTTCAAAATTTGCTCTCTCCAACTGTAAAGCTCTCACAATACAACCAAACTCACATTATCACTCAAAGAGGGCCCCAGTCATCTACTGTCTCATACATAATCATTTGACATCATAGTTCTGGAAAGACTGGCAAGTTTACTGTTAAACCTTTATGCAACTTAGATCAAAACCTGAATATGATTAATATAAAATCCAAGCTCTAAAATAAATGCATTAATGTATGTATAAATGTACAAATCACCATACCTTGGATGACAGCGGGAAAGCCATATGTCCTCTGTTTAATCTCCAAGGCACCACTAAATTGGAGTGAGGCCAGTAATGATAGATGTTAATTGGTTCATTAATGAACAAAACTATTTCCCACAGCTGACAGCCAGCTGGCTGGGCTTTAGCACTGTCTTAAACACATAATATTTAGCCACTGCTGGGAGACTGGCCCAGGTTTCACCATGATTAAGCAGGCCTAGCCATTGTATTTCCCATTGTGACAGGCAGCATTATATCCAGTCACCATCAATATTAACAGGCTTTCTCAAATTGACATATGCCACTGCTCACTGGACCTAGAGATTACTGTTGCTGGTTTTCATTAAAATGTACCTTCAACATTTCAGAGATATTCCCCCTTCCCGTTTAAAGTAATGAATATAATACAAGAAAATAATATGATGGGAATGTCATTTTTAGGTATCAAGTATGTCATGGGTAACAGCAGTCATTTCTTGCTCGTATATTTGAATATTGCCTACACTTGTAAAAACATACTGAAGAAAAGATTAAATATAAGTTCATTCTATTTTGGGGTATCAGTCCTATAGGATTATGGAAACTATGAGCCACACAAGGTTTTCCAACACACATCGTTGGAGGCGAAATTAGTCCCATCAGTAATTTTAGTGAGGGGATTGAGACAAGTAGCAAATGGGACTTCTTTGCTAATATTATTTGGCAGCAGGAATCCCATTTTGAGAGTTTTGAGAGTTATTAGGTCTTCATCATTTTGGAAATTATCAAAACTACCTCCGGGTTCCAATAATCAGCAGTCTCTGCATCCTCTGGAGGCAGGAAGACAATGAAATTCACTCCATACCCTGTAATTCTGAATACTAATATAAAACTTTATCTTCTTGGGGCTATCATACACTACAAATTGGAAGGAAAGAAGGTGTCAATATAACTGATTTGCCTTTTTATCACCAAATAACGTAATATGCTGTACTCAGGAGGGTGATGGTATGATGGATAGCCTGTCTTGCTGCTATAGTGATTGGAACAATGTCAGCCAGGTGGGGATGTTAATCTGGTCCAATCAGAGAGCCCTGGCTGACAGATAAAAACAGGAGTGTCAGAGATTCTGTTCTCTCTGAGACCTGGCTCTGAGGAAGCCGCACCAGTATCAAGTACAGTGCATGCTTAAATAAAGGGTGACTTGGTGACAGGATATCGGCCAGTGTAGAGTTATTTCAGTAGTGACGAGTTCAAAAAAATACGCTTCTGAAGAAATGTGCTCACAACAGTCGTCTTTGAGTTGGGATAAGCATTTCTGGCGTCACGTGTTATTTGGGAAGCTTGACTCAATTGATCCTGCCATCAAAGGTTGGGCCCAGTATGTGGAAAGAATGCATTTTTTTTTCTGGGCAAATGACATTGCAGCAGAAAAGCAATTCTCCTGACAGCTAGTGGACCCGCAGCTTTTTTTGGTTATTAGGAGCCTAACGTTTCCTGAGGCATCACAAGTTAAGTGTGTCAAGAGTTGATGGATTTATTTAAGGAATATCGCAACTCCAAATTTCCTCTAATTCTGAGACTCTATTGGTTTTACTCAGCATTTTGATAACTAAGGGAATCTATGTTGGAATTTTTGATGAGATTAAGGTGACTGGCAGAGGCATGCGACTTTGATTTAACCCTTAATGATATGCTGAGAGATCGTTTGGTGTATGGGATTACTGATGGAACCATGCAAAAGTGCCTACTAGCTGAAGCCCAGTTGGACTTCAAACAGGCACTACAACTGGCTTTTTCATTAGGAAATGCAGCAAGTGGAGCATATGAGTTACGGGGTATTCCGATGGAAGTGGATACCCTCACCAGGCTGACTAAGCTTAGGGAATTCCACTTGAGTGAAGGCAGTTGCATAGTCTCACTCAGGATCTATCCTGAACAGAGGGGCTGTAGGTCAGCCCACAGCAAAACCCCAAAACAAAGCCAAGTCTCGGCCAAACGGATAAGCGTTTCTTCAGGAAAGGAACTGGCAAGACATTGTAGTTGTAGCTCGTATGTAGATTCGAGACAACAAAAGAGTCCCACTAGACTTAAATGAGTAAGAGAACCCATGGGCCAGTATCCAGGAGAGTGCGTACCCTGGAAAGTCCACCAATATCTGGTTTGGAGCAGTTAAATTGCCTATTCAGTTACCACTAATTGTGGTGAAAGGCTGGGGTCCAAGCCTAATGGAGTAATATTGATTGAGAAAGATTCACCTAGATTGACTCAACATTTTTTAATTAGAAAATGGCTGCCTGAGTGAAGTCCTAACTAAATACCTGGAAGCTTCTCAGGAAAGTCCAGGGACTATCGAAGGAGCCAAAGACGCCTTGTACGTTGACCAGGAAGCAGTTCCACGATTCTGCAATGCCCTCCCGGTGCCATTTGCCTTACATGCAAAGTGGAGGCAGAAATCAGGAGGCTGGAAAGAGAAGGAATCATTAAACTAGTAGTTTGCAGAGTGAGCAGCACCGGTTGTACCAATGGTGAAGCCTGACGGGTCAGTTTACCTTTGTGGGGATTTTAAACAAACAGTAAACCGCTTCTTACAGCTGGATAAATGCTCAATCCCTTGCGTAGAGGACTTATATGCAAAGTTGACAGGGGGCCTGTCCTTTGCGAAGCTGGACATGAGCCATTCGTACCTGCAATTGCAGTTAGATGAGGATTCCCGGACATATGTTACAATTAATACCTATAGTGGTTTGTACCAATATAGACTGCTAATTGGACTATCATCTGCCTGTGCCATTTTCCAGTGGACATTTTACACGGTAAAATGCTTCGGATCAAATTCAATGGTGGGTTCTCATTCCAAGTGTGTGCAATTACAAGATGGAACTCCATCCTGGAGGACAAGTAACAAATGCAGATGCCTTGAGCTGCCTCCTGCTGGCAGATACTCCATCGGTGGTGTTGCCACTGGAAGAGTCCTTTCTGGTTTTCAACTTTCTGGACACCCTTCCGGACATAGTTGACAATATCAGACTTTGGACACAAAAAGATCGGGCCTCGGCAAAACTGAAACAACTGGTGATGATTCGGGAAATAAAAGGGCCATCACAACCAGAATTGAAACCTTTCTGGACCTGGTGAGATCAGATCACCATACAGGAGAGCATTTTGTTATGGGGGGCAAGAGTGATTGTCCCGAGCAAAGGTCGCCGCCAGATACTGGCTCTGAGGAAGCCGAACCAGTGTCAAGTACTATGCATGTGTAAATCAAGGGAAGGGAGACTTGGTGACAGGATACTCTGTGGAGTTATTTCATCTTCCTTGTTTGGTCCAAAGTGACTCCAGAACCACAGCAACTCTTAACTGCTCTCTGAAATGTCCTGGAAAGCCAATCAATTCAAGGATAACAAATGCTGGTCTTGTTGATGATGCATGCATCTCATACAAGAACTTAAAAAAGCGTGCTATTTTTGATTCTGTAAGAAACAATACAAGACATAGCATGTTTCCAGTATACATTCATTTAACCTGTTGCCCTGCCAATCCTGAACGCATTAAATAACCAATTCAGAGTCAGATAAAACGTCATCACTAGAACCAAAGTAAATTTGATAAAAGTCTTCAGAATCCATAGTCCACCATGTGACTAGATGTCGAAAAAAGTGTATTTTATGTGAATTTTCAGATAGTGAGCTAGGAAACAGACTGATTGAATTAGCTAACATATCTACCCCCATTTGAAGCTTTCCAGAATGATGGGCTGGACAAACTGAAGACTTACGACTTTGAAGATCCACTGAAGGATGGGCATGACTACAGAACTGGTAATGAAAGAAGAACAAAATACTTCACTTTCTTCTGAAGTAATGGAGTGAAAACTCCTGCTCTTTGCAGTGGAGAAAAATGAAAGTTCAAAAGAAAAAGGTTAACTCAGGATAAATTCAAGTTTCAGAATATTATTTCTGGGATAATGAAATCTTTAGGTGATACCTCTGGATAATGAAATCTTTAGGTGATGCCTCTGTTCAGATCACAGAGATGAATAATGAGCTGAAAGATCAACATAGAAGATAAACTTACAAGCTCTGCATCATTAATCCAATGAAAATGTTGGTGCTTTACAGGTAAATCCGGAACAATTCACATGTAAAACAAATCAGGCTCAGCAGGAACTGCTACATAGATATTGGCTTAAACTCAAAGCAATGCTATAAGAAATGACAGAATTACAAAACAGGTAGAGGTACACATCACATACAGAAGGAGCTACAAATCACTCTTGAGACAGTTTCTTTGAAAATAAATGGCAGCAATATTGTACTATTGAAAGAACTTAAGCAGAAGAAGAACATCAAGTGAAAAAAGACTCGGCTTTAAAGAAGACAAAAATAATAATAAAAGTTGGAGAGCTTGGACAGCTATTAGAGCAGGTCATGAAGCAGAAAATAAATTGGATGAACAAAAATGCTAAAACTTCATTAAAATTTAAGAATCCAGGGTGTAAAATCAGAAATTTCATAATTACCTATGAAACCTTAAAGAATAAGACTATAAATGCCAGAACATTTTAAACTTCTCAAAACAGCTTGAGAAACTAAAGTGATTAATGTGAAACAAAATTTGATTCTAGTCAGGAAAAGCACATTGTGCAACTCCAACCGCAGGCCTTGAAATAAAAACTTGATGACAAGAACAGGAATGACCAACAATATCGCTGATAACTGTGGCAATCAACAGTAACTCCCAGATACTGTCATCATCACAAGACATGTCAACAAATTACCTGTACATTATAAAACTTTGCCTATAAGAGAGTTCACCTCTGAGGACACCAGATACTTAAATGTATATGATGTTGTGGCTATAATTGCCTGTTGGTCTGCTTTGGGTTTGTCAGCTGCACAGAAAGAAATCAGTTTATTGTTGTATTTTCTGTTTTACAACTTAGAATGTGCATCACAGTTTTAAATAAACTCACCCATGGAGTTAATGAATCCCTAACAAGAGACTGATTATTAGACCATTATTTTTAACATGACAATAGCAAGCGCCAATTTAATATGTAAGTGCTGACTGGCCAGAGGTCTGCCCATGGTCTCTGACCTTGCCCAATGTTGCTGGTCAAGAAGAAGTCATCAGTCTAAAGGAGCTGAAGAGAATCTCTGGAGGTGTCTCTCAGTGACAGTCCACTGCCCTCCATTCCTGGCCCCAACTGTCCACAGATTGGGGAAAAATTGCACCCTTCAAATCTTGGCAGGTGGGTCAGCCGTCTGACTAGAATGCAGATCAAATTGCAAATGCAATACAACTTCTATGGATTTCTCAGTAACTACCCCCAGACATTAATTACATTGTGTGTCTTCAAACCTCATTAAGTTTCACTTTTACCAATCTGGCTTGGAAACTCCCTCTCAAGAACCATTCCATCACAGGCTACCATAATAACTGCTTCTCATCTGGTGAAAAATGCTGCCAAAGGAGCCCTGATAAATGGTTACAGTACATCCTGTAAATAGCATATGTTGCAACAGCGTTGAAGAGAGTCAGTGTTGAAAAGAGTCAGTGTTGAAGGTGGTGCATGAGATGCCAATCCCCAAGTGGACCATTTGTCCCAAATGGTCTCAAGCTTCTTAGGTATTATTGGAGATGCCCACATCCAGCCCAGTGGACATTATTCCATCACATACGGGCAGCATGGTTGCTCGGTGGTTAGCACTGCTGCCTTACAGCACCAGGGACCCGGGTTCGATTTCACCCTCAGGCGACTGTCTGTGTGGAGTCTGCACATTCTCCCTGTGTCTGCATGGGTTTCCTTCCACAGTCCAAAGATGTGCAGGTTAGGTGAATTGGCCATGCTAAATTGTCCGTAGTGTCCAGGGGTGTATAAATTAGGTGGCTTAGACATGGGAAATGCCAGATTACAGGGAAAGGGTAGGGGAATGAGTCTGGGTGGGATGTTCTTCGGAGGGGCGGTGTGGACTTGTTGGGCCAACTGGTCTGTTTCCACACTGTAGGGATTCTATGATTCCCAACTTGTGCCTTGTAGATAGTTGATCAACTGTGGAAAGTCAGGAGTTCAGTTGTTTTTACCATAAAATGTGCAAACTTTGTCTTGCTTTCGTAGCCATAGTATTTATATGGCTTGTCCAGTTCATTTTCTGGCTAATGGTAAGCCCCAAGAATGTTCACAATGTTGTCCTTGCTGGAGATGGTCATTGTCTATCATGTGCATGGGGTATTATTCATATTAGCTTTGTTGTCGTCCATGTCTTTTTTTTGGATATGGACTGCTCCAGTATCCGAGGAGTCACAAATGGTGCTGAACATTGTTCAATCATCAGTGAACATCCCCACTTCTGACCATTTGATAAAGCAGATGAAACATTGTGCCAGGACACAATCATGATGAACTCCTGCAGAGGTGTTCCCAGCTAGATGACTAAACTTTAATTACCATGACCATCTTCCTTTTTGCTATATATGACTCCAACCAGTGGAGAATTTTCACCTTGGTGACTCAATTTATGCAAAAGGTCTTGAATGCCACAGTTAGTCAAACAGTATCCAATGTCAAGGGCAGCTACCTGATGGCAAGGGGAGCTCATCTCACTTCTCAAGTTCACCTGTACTGTCTATGTTTGGATCAAGGTTATAATGCAGTCAGGAGATGAGTGACCCTGGCAGAACACAAACTGTACTTCAGTGAGCAGCTTATTGCTGAGTAAATGCCACCTTGGAGGTAATTAAAGAGGTCAGCACCCAATTCGACATCTTAGCACACCCGTGTCCTACACCATAGAATAAATTACATTTTTTTCTTTTTCAGATAAAACCACTTTCCAATGTCTTCTACGCTGACCTTCATTTCAGCACCCAATCTCTCCTGTATCTTAGTGCTGGATCCATCACCAGCCTGGAACCAACTTCCACAACTTTCACACCATTAAAGACCATAAGACCGTGAAATGTAGCAGTAGAAATAGGCCGTTCAGCTCATCAACAAAATCATGACAGATCTTAACATTTTCAACACCACTTTCCTTCCTTTTCACGCTAACCTTTGATTCTTTACCAATTAAAAACCTGTCTATCTCAGCCATAAATATTCTTACCATCCCAATCGCAGCAGATCTCTGGGGTAAAAGATTCCACAGATTCACTACCCTCTGAGGGAAGAAATTCTTTCTTATCGCTGTCTTAAATGAACAATCACTTACACTAAGATTATGCCTTCTGGTCCCAGACAAAAGAAAACAACCTCTCCACATCTACTCTATCAAGCCTCCCAAGAATCTTATGTTTCAATAAGGTTATCTCTCATTCTTCTGAATTCCAATGAGTACAGGTCCAACCTACTTCAACCTCTCCTCATAACAAAATCCCTCCACACCCAGAATCAACCTTGTGAGCTTTCTCTGCACTGCCTCCAATGCTAGCATATCTTTCCTTAGATAAGGGAACCAAAATTGTTCTCAGTATTCTAGGGTGTGGTCCAGTAAGTGCCTTATATAGATTTAGCAAGATTTTCCTATTTTTTTTAGTACATTCCTCTTGAAATAAAGGTTGATATTCCACTTGCCCTCCCTATGACCTGCTGAACTTGGATGCTAGCTTCTTATAATTCATGCATGGTGATCCCCAAATCCCCAGGAAGCAGACTTTCTCATTCAAATAGTGTTCAGCTCCTCTATTCTTCCTGCCAACATACATAACATTACATTTCCCCACATCATATTACAACAGCCAAACTTTTGCCTATTCACTTAACCTGTCTATATCCTTCTGTAAACATTGGCTAACCATCTTGACAGACAATGAGACATGCCACTTGAGACACTTCAGACTATGATTAAATGACATTTGACAGAGAGTAAAAATAGTTCTGTCTCTTAATTGTTGGTAATTTTTCATGTTTTTGGAACTTTGAGTAAGTCAGAATGTTATAATCCCTTTCTCAGTTCTTTAATCTTTTTGTACATAGTCTTCACAATTACAAATACATATGGCTAGATATAATCTTGTCAAGGTTTACAGTTCCTTTGCCAATAGTTCCTATCATGAGAAATAAGAAAAACATTATTATAATGGAATTTCACTTGGAAACTTACAGTACTGGCTCTGTACTTCTGAAAAAAAATTTCTCATCTTGAAATGTTTATTCAGTAGTGATAATATGTTTCTTAAATAAAACCTGCTAATCTCTACATGGGAATTAATCTAACTGAACTATTAAGAGCTATTTACACAGATTCAGTACCTTAGTTATCCATTTTATAAGAACGTGGCCATGTGTATAATAAACCTCATCACTGATGGTGATATTTCTGAGACTGTGAAGCAGCAGAAACAGTGTCTGCCCTTGAACAGACCAGCTAAAATCTGTTTGTTGAAAATATGTAACAGAATACATTGGTGAAATGAACTAATATATAATGCATTGGATTATAAAGTAATTGGTTGGAGCTTAAATCACCTGGTGTCAAAGTGAGTTTGAAACCTCAGTTGCACAGTCATGGTGCTCCTTCAAGAGATAGGTGCACTCTTCGCTGCACTCAGCATGGAGTTGAATCACTGCACCTTGTCGTGATCGGATAAAGAGTGGATGTACATCCACAGTGAATATAGATCACTCTCAGCCCTTTCAACTGATCTCTAGCAGGGTAGATGTTAATAACCACTATACGTGTAAGAAGAATACGACACTCAAGACAACAGTGGCATTGTTTCCAAATATATGTGATGTTTTGATAATATGTCAAGGAGTAATGTTGAGCTGGTTTGATTTTATAGTAGCACTGGACTATGATGATATTCCACAGCGTTGTGACTAACTCTGCTCATTCCTAGTACTTGCTGAACTTGGCCTATGTTCTAAGAGCTGTCAAGGGGCTAGAGGCTTGTAAAACAATGATTTGTATAGAACCTGTTAGTTTTTTAACAGCTGGCCTCCATTCTCTTGTGGCCTCATTAAAATGATTGGGAACCTACCTTCCAGATGGAGTAGATGAATGAATGCTTTATTTGTTTTGATGACTTTGTGTGTCATGGTCCCCACAGATCATTAAACACAGCAAGGAATGCTATTAGCTCAAAATACCAGTGAAGTATTACAAACACTAGTCAAAGGTCATGTGCAGCAACACTTTCTAACATTACAATTACAGTGAAAATTGAAGTTAGGCTCCAAAGTTAATAATCTTTTGTGTGTGGGTGGATGGATGGAGTCGAACACCTATATAGGACTGACTTTCTGAAGCACAATTTCATTTCATATGTAAATGTCAGAATTGTACTGCAGTACACGTTTAGATAAATCTCCAATGTCATTCAAGTAAGGATTTTTATTCAGATCTCAAAATAGCTTGGAACTGTGATGTTTAAGTAATCTAGATGTAAAGCAGACTTATAAACTGAATTTTGATGTCAATGAAACATACTCAATTATTAATCAATTATTATCAATTCTGCGTGGGTTTCCTCCGGGTGCTCCGGTTTCCTCTCACAGTCCAAAGATGTGCAGACTAGGTGGATTGGCCATGCTAAATTGCCTGTAATGTTCGGCGATGTATAGATTAGGTGGGTTATAGGGGGGTAGGTCTGGGTGGGATGCTCTGTGGGTCAGTGTGGACTTGTTGGGCCAAAGGGCCTGTTTCCACGCTGTAGGGACTCTATGATTCTATTAATTACTGTTTGTACTTAAACTGAAAAGAGATTCTTCTTTATGTTTCTATTTGAATTATTGAGGCTCTACACAAGTTTTCTTTCATAAAAAGGAGACTAGTAGAGGTATCCATGTTACATTTGTAATACAATTCAATGTATTTTGTTAATTCCAGTTGACCTTTCAGTGTACTTTGACTGGTTCCCTCAATTGTTTTTCAGGCAGAATTTGCTGAGATTAACCTGATTGCTCAAGCTGATGGCACCTGTATGGTGGACATGCAAGTTTTGCGAAATGGCACAAAAGTTGTCAGGTGAGACAAGGGATTGCATGGACAAAGCAAGAGGAGCAACATGGCACGTCTGTTTTGTTTTATTAGTCATCTTTTTCCCTCAGAAAATTTCATATTCATACACTCCACACATGTTTTTTGGGCCAATTAGTATGCTGATTGATTTGGTTCTTCATGTAACACTTCATCACCTCCTAATGAGGTGTATCATAACCCAGAAATGAAGAAAGATTAGCTGTGGAGTTGAACAATAACTTTGGAACAAGGTCATGTAAAGCAGGTAAAGTTGTAATTAATGCACATATGTTTTGGCAGTTTAAGGTATCACCTGGAACTGAAAATAAATTCTAGCCAGATGTTATACATTTTACTTTCTGTCTGGAAAATGGTTGCCAATAAAATTACTGCATGTTCAGGAATGTAATGTTGGGTGAGAGATTTATCAAGTACATTGCAGGGTGATATGTAAACCCTAGTTTCTTTTCTAATATCATTATTGTAATTGATTACAATGGAAATGATGTAATCGATTCAGAATACCATAACCTCAAATAAATAGGAAGATAGTTTGCAGTTCTTTCCTTGCAGTGGTTGGAATTCTGCTTTTTTACAGGAAGACAGTCTACAATTACATATTCAAATAAAGGTATCATGGATGATTGCACTGTACAAATGAGCAATTTATGTGAGATCAATTTCAAAATATTCTTAAAATAAAGAAAATTTTGTTCAGTCCACATTTGTGCAGCTCAGATGTAACTGCCACTTTTATGGGTCTGAAAGTGAACTAATTTGATAAATTGAGATTCAGTGCCTGGGACAAGTATTTATTTAGCTGAACTCACAATATACACAAGATTATTTGGATTAAATATGTATTCAAATACTTTATTGATTCCAAATTCTAGTCTTAAATATTCACTAGTTTGAGTATTTTAAGCCTAATTTTCTTAATATGATCATGTTCGGAAGAATCCAAATTGATTCAAAACGCAACTGGATCTAAAAGAAATCAGCCTTGTGAGTACCTTGCCTAGAGCCAGAGTTGCAGGATTCTGATGTCACTGATGTAGGCTATTTACAGTCAAAACATTAAAACCAAATACAGAGCTATATAGGACACAGGTGTTAGAGAGTTAAAGTTTGCCAAATCTTGATGGCATTTTGAATTTTTTGAACCTCAGTTGAAAGAAATTAGGCTGGATTTAGTGCCTCATAATGACCCATTTGACACCCCATTATCCCTGAGCCTTCCAAGATTTAATTGTGGTTCAGGGATTAAATGGAGGCTATACGTTTTCCGACAGCCATCGCATCTAACCGAGGGACCCAACATCAGAAGGTGCCTGGCTATTGAAAGCCAACCCTTACCACTGACCATGACCCACTTCTGATACCATCCCAGCTCTTCTCACCTTTGCTGCCTGGCTCCATGTTGATCCTGGCTTTCTGGTGGGGCAGTGAAACAGTTCTGCTGGCTCTGTGGCAATAGTGAGCTGCCAGCCTCTGAGTGATTGGCTGGCAGCTCTCAGCAGGCAGGAGCTCTGCAGACAGGAACCACAATCGTAGGGAATTTCCGACAGTGGCCACATAGAGCCTGAAGCGCACCTGATACCCATCAGGCTTTTCCATGGAATTGGCTAAGGATTCCCACTGTGAAAATATTAGTGTCAGTAGGAGTAGCCCTAACATGGTTATTCGTTGGCATGAGGGTGGGCACTGCTGGTTAAATTCCAGCAGAGATCTGTGCTTAAAAGGGATGATATCCCACAACACACGAGATCTTTATACCTATTAGTCAGATCATTGTGATTTGTAAATTTCTGGCTAATGTGTGTGAAAGAGAATGTCAAGGTGAAAGGGAAATAAGGAAAATTGGCAGAAAACAGACAATTTTATTTCTCCTGTGATTTTTAAGCATGTTCCAATCAAATGCCCAATGGTCCCGAGCAGGATCCTACTCCATTTTTCCAGGCAAGTGCTCAGGGCATCCCGCTGGCTGCCACAATAGTGGGAAAACTGACCATATCCGACTCCAGAAAAATAGATCTGGGGTGATTATGGGATCAGGGAAATGAAACGGGAGGTAATGTGTCTTCTTATAATGGTGCCAACCAATTCATTCATGTTGCTGAATTCTCTCCAACCGACTGGCTTCGTGTCACTCCCTCGGATTTTTATTTAGGACCTGAAAACCCCAGAACGTGACTCATTTCCTTACACTTCATTAGTACTAAACTTAGAATTTGACCTTTGTGCTCCATATGTCTTCTTACTGTTAAAACTAAGAGTTAGGAATGAAAAGCATAATCTAATCAGGGCTGCTTATGTAAAATTATCCAGAAAGTAGAGACAAACCCCATGGACAGCAATGAATATCATCTTGTGGAAAAAAATGAAATTTGACATTTTGTGCAATAAAAATCAGACTTCGAGATGCGATATTGAATCTTCAATGGCTATAAACCAGGCCACCATCCTAGTTACTGTGAGCAATGCTATAGCAGATCTGTGAATACTTGGAATAAAGATACAAGCAACACTAGAAAATTTGGACAATTTTCCAAAAGTTGGTCTTTCTGGATTTTTGTTATGAAGGGGATTTTGGAACGGGGTTGGACGCAGTCAGAATTCACACAACACTTCACCTCACCAGGCACTTCACCTGACAAAGGAGCAGTGCTGCAAAAACTTGTGATTTCAGATAAACCTGCTGGACTATAACCTGGTGTTGTGTGACTTCTGACTTGGATTTTTATTGGGAAAGAAGTTTATTATACAAACCAATAGTGTGCAGTCAGTCGATGTGACACTTAAATTATTGGAACCTTACAGTGGGTGCTCAAAATCTTTCTAACAAATGGTTAGGTTCCATCTCTCTGCTAAATTCAGTAAACAAGTTGCAATGTGAGATTATAGCAATATAATTAATGCTTTTCTCGCCACTAAGAGCACAGCTCATTCTGTATTCCTGCATTGCAAATTGCCCTTGCGTTGTTTTCCAAATCAGGTATGCATCTCTCAGGAATACATATCAATAAAAATGCAAATTAGAGCTGTAAATTACAGCCCTTTCCTCATGGCACATTCAAGGTAGATGTTAAAGCTCAAACTATGCCTGATGCTGTAGTTTTGTGAAAATTATTGCAATAGATATTAATCATTTAAGCTGTCTAGCCGAGCACTATCCGTAAAACGGCAATAGCAAGAATGCAATTTGATCAGGGGCATGATGGAGAGTTCACAATGTAATCATGGTGCAGGCTGTCTCTGGTGTTGTATGAAGAATTTGGTATTGAATCCTAAATTACAAAATCGCAGACGGAAACAGAGACCATCGTCTACAGTAACAAAAGCTTTAACATTAATTACAGTCAAAACCTAGCCAGCTAAAAAACATAAACAGTCTGCAATCTCTGAAGCTTTCAATGATTTAAACAAGCTGGGTGACCTGCTGTGCACGAGGGTCTCTGGTAGATTGAAGCTGGTCTGAGCTGGGCTGGCTTTATCCAGTTAGACATCTCCCCATCTGCTTCTTGGAGATTTGTTGCACTTGTGATTAAACCGACTGCACCACTCAGGATATTGATCCTGCTCTGTAGATCTGAAAACTTTTTTTTTTATACTTGTTATGGTTTGATTTCTTACTTCAATAACCTTTGCTGGCTGGCTGTTGCATATATATTTGATATTTCTGTGAACTCAGGTGTCTGTCGAATCTAAGAGTAACCCCGAACACATTGGGATTATAACCAGAAAATGGTGAAAGTAGTCAGCAGGTCAGCCAGCAGCTATGGAGAGAGAAATAGAGTTAAATGACTTGATTTCCCCATAGGCTTTAGGAATTCGATGTCAGGATGAAATGGGGAGCTTTATTTGATACGTTAGGCTAATACGACTATTAGCCTGGTTGGATATTTCTCCTTAGTATCCCTGAGTTGTGAGTTATGACCAATATACTCTTACAGGCTGTGGCACCTTTTCCTTTAATAACGGGCAGCAGGGTGGCACAGTGGTTAGCACTGCTGCCTCACAGCACCAGGGACCTGGGTTCGATTCCACCCTCAGGCGACTGTCTGTGTGGAGTTTGCACATTTTCCCAGTATCTGCGTGGGTTCCCTCCGGGTACTCCAGTTTCCTCTGACAGTCCAAAGATGTAGGGGTTAGGTGGATTGTCCGTGCGAAATCTCCCATAGTGTTATGATCTGGATGAAGGGACTGGGGGCATTCTGGCAAAGTTTGCCGATGATACGAAGTTGGGTGGACAGGCAGGTAGTACGGAGGAGGTGGGGAGGCTGCAGAATGATTTAGACAGTTTAGGAGAGTGGTCCAGGAAATGGCTGCTGAAATTCAACGTGAGCAAATGTGAGGTCTTGCACCTTGGAAAAAAGAATACAGGCATGGACTATTTTCTGAACGGTGAGAAAATTCATAAAGCTGAAGTACAAAGGGATCTGAGAGTGCTGGTACAGGATTCTCTAAAGGTTAACTTGCAGGTTGAGTCTGTGATTAAGAAAGCGAATGGAATGTTGTCATTTATCTCAAGAGGGTTGGAATATAAAAGCAGTGATGTGCTTCTGAGACTTTATAAAGCTCTAGTTAGGCTCCATTTAGAATACTGTGTCCAATTTTGGGCCCCACACCTCAGGAAGGACATACTGGCAGTGGAGCGTGTCCAGCGGAGATTCACATGGATGATCCCTGGAATGGTAGGCCTAACGTATGATGAACGGCTGAGGATCCTGGGATTGTATTCATTTGAGTTTAGAAGGTTGAGGGGAGATCTAATAGAAACTTACAAGATAACGCATGGCTTAGAAAGGGTGGACGCTGGGAAGTTGTTTCCGTTAGGTGGGGATACTAGGACCCGTGGGCACAGCCTTAGAATTAGAGGGGGTCAATTTAGAACGGAAATGAGGAGACATTTCTTCAGCCAGAGAGTGGTGGGCCTGTGGAATTCATTGCCACGGAGCGCAGTGGAGGCCGGGACGTTGAATATCTTCAAGGCAGAGATTGATAAATTCTTGATCTCGCAAGGAATCAAGGGCTATGGGGAGAGTGCGGGTAAGTGGAGTTGAAATGCCCATCAGCCATGATTAAATGGCGGCGTGGACTCAATGGGCCAAGTGGCCTTACTTCCACTCCTATGTCTTGTGGTCTTATGGTCTTATGGTCTTATGGGATGTGTAGCTTAGGTGAGTTATAGGGGGATGGGTCTGGGTGGGATGCTCCAAGGGTCGGTGTGGACTTGTTGGACCAAAAGGCCTGTTTCCACACTGTAGGATTCTATGATGCTCCTGACCTACTGTAACACTCTTCTATTTCCATTGGTACATTAAATGTTATGGAATAAACCTCCCTGGTGTAATGTCTAAGAACTCACTGTTTATATGCTGAAGCCCGATCCTAGATTCAATAAGGCCATGGCGGATCTGTTTGTATTTCAAATTCAAGACTCCCATCTACCTGCTCAACTTTTAAATGGTGCTCCCTCATTTTCAACTCAAGTACAAGCAGAAACACCCTTTCCAATCTAGCCTTTAGGTGTCAGAGTAACATCATCATCATTTGCCTATTTCATTGTACTACATAGGGCTCTTCACCTGCAGTCAGTCAGACTGGGTGCAGTGAGCACAAATGATGGTGCCTCAACATGGAGTCATCTTCACTGGAGAAATTAATAAGATCGAGGCTAACAGGCCAATCAAGTGGATCGTAACGTTCCAATATTTCATGCTCAAAGCCTCATCATTGTGGAGCCAATGGCCAACTACAGCCTATCACACAGAGTTCCTCCCCCCACTTCATTGAGTGCACATAATAGGTGGGATACTACACTCCTCACAGCAAATAGCTAGTGATTCCTCAACATTTTCCAAGCCCAACCCTTTATCAATGAGACCTGGAAGATCTAGCCCAACATTTTAGCTCAATAGTCGTTCATTAGAACTGGAAACTTTAATAAAAGTAATAGGTTTCAGGCAAACACAGAGGCAAGAAACCGGCAGACACTTAAGGAACTATTTTATAATTCTCAACAAAGGTATGTTCCATTGACAAAGAAAGACACTATCAGATGGATGTATCATCCGTAGCTAACTAAGGGAGTTAATGGTCATAGCAAGTATAAAAACACTGAAAGAAAGACATAAATTAGTAGCCTATAAGGTTGGGAAAGTATTAGAAACCAGCAAAGGATGACCAAAAAAAACATTGTTTTAAGAATTGGAGTGTGGAAGAAAACTAGTAAGAAATATAAAAACAGACACTAAATATTTTGCAAGTATATAAAAATTACAAAAGTTACTCAAGTAATCATTGATCTGTTAGAAGGTGAGACTGAGGTATTTATAATGGGAAATAAGGAAATGGCAGAAATTTGGAATAAGCACTCTACATCTGTCTTCGTAATAAAAATCACAAAAAGCACCTCAGGCATAGTAAATCTTCAAGAAAGGAAAAGGAGTGAAGGAACTTAAAACCATCACAACCGCAAAAGAAAATGTGTCAGAAAAGCTATTGAGACTAAAGGCTGAGAAATTCCCTGGACCTAATGGCCTGCATGCAGGGGTCTTAAAGGAAGTGGCCACAAAGACAATGGATGTAATTGTAGCTGGAGTGGCTGTAATCTTTCAAAATTCTCTAGATTCTGGAAGGATCCCAGAGTATTGAAAAACTGCACATGTAGTGTCAAGGAAAGAGGGTGACAGAAAGCAGGACAACAAAGACCAGTTAGTCCAACATCCATTAGAGGAAAATCCATCATCAAGCAGGTAGTTATAGAATGCTCAAAGATATGCTTGACAATAAGAGACAATCTAACTGCCGCCCCTTAACATTCAATGCTTTTATCATTGCTGAATCCCCCATTATCATCATCCTGAGGGTAACCATTGACCAGAAGCTTAACTGGACTCGCTGCATAAACACAGTGGCATAAGAGCAGGTGAGAAGGTAGGAATACTGTGGCATGTAACTCATTTCCTGAATCCTCAAAGCCTGTCCACCATCTACAAAGCACAAGTCAGGAATTTAATGGAATACTCCCCGCTTGCCTGGATGGGTGCAGTTCCAACAATACTTAAGAAGTTTGACACTATCCAGGACAAAGTAGCCTGTAGCCTGTTTGATTGGCACCCCACCCACTCCCTCCACCACTTGACACTCAGTAGCAGCAAGATGCACTGCAGAAACTCACCAAAGCTCCTCAGACAGAGCTCTCCAACCACTACCATCTAGAAGTACAAGTGCAGCAGATACATGGGAACACCACCACCTTCAAGTTCCCCTCCAAGCCACTTACCACCCTGACTTGGAAATATATTGCCTTTCATTCATTGTCACTTGTTCAAAATCCTGGAATTCCCTCCCGAATGGCATTGTGGGTCAATCCACAGCAGGTGGACTGCAGCAGTTCAAGAGGCAGCTGACCACCACCTTGTCAAGGGCAACTAGGGACAGGCAATAAATGTTGGCCAGCCAGGACCATTCACATCTCAAGGAATCAGTTTTGGGACCCCCACTTAAAGGCATTTGCCACACTTGCCTTCATTGGTTATAGCATTGAGCACTGGAGTTGGGACATCATGTTGAGGCTGTGCAAAACATTAGTTAGGCCACTTTGGAACACTGCATGCAATTCTGGTCACGCTTCCACAAAAAGGATGTTGTTAAACTTGAGAAAGTGCAGAAAAGATTTACAAGGATGTTGCCAGGACTCGAGGGTTTGAGCTATAGGGAGAAGCTGAATAAGCTGGGGCTTACCTCTGGAGCGTCAGAGATCGAGGTGTGATGTTATATAGGCTTACAAAGTCATGAGGGGCATGAATAGGGTGAATAGCCAAGGCCTTTTTCTTAGGGTGTGGGAATTCAAAACTAGAGGGTATAGTTTTAAGGTGAGAGAGGAAACATTTAAAAAGGACTTGATAGAGAACTTTTTCATGCAAAGAATTGATGCATGTCTGGACCGAGCTGCCAGAGGAAGCGGTGGAGGTGAATACAAATACAACATCTAAAAGGCATCTGGATGGGCATATGAACAGGAAGGGGTTAGAGGGATATGGGCCAAATGCTGTCAAATGGGACTCGGTCAGATTGGGATGTCTGGTCAGATGAGTTGGACCGAAGGGCCTGTTTCCATGCTGTATGAATGTATGATTTGGAGATGGGTATTGAGGGCAAAATCTTTAAACATGGAGATGATACTAAGCTAGGAAGAATACTGAATTGTGAGGATGACGCTGTGACTTCAGAGGATAGTGGCAAGTTGGTCAAATGGACACGCACCCGACAGATGAAATTCAATACAGAGAAATGTGAGGTAATGCATTTCAGTGGAAGTAACTTGGACAGAGAATACAGGCACAATTGTACAACTTTGAGGGGAGTACAGAGCAAAGGGACCATGGGTTTCATGTGCATAATTCTCTGGAGCAGCCAAGCAAGTTGATACAGTTGTCCAGAAGGGTTATAGGATCCTTAGGCTTGTAAATAAAGACAAAACCTATAAATCATCTCAGTATCATTGGTCAGGAAAGATGTTAAAGCTCTGGAGAAAGTGCAAAGGAGATTTACTAGAATGATATCAGCAATGAGGGATTTTATATACAAGGAAAGATTAGAGAATCTTGGGCTTATTCTCCTTGAAGCAGAAAAGATTAAGAGGTGACCTTAGAATCAGAGAATTATAGACCCTTACAGTGCAAAAGGAGGCCTTTCGGTTCATCCAGACCACACCACCCCTCTGAAGAGCACCCCACCCAGACCCAGCCCCCAACTGAATCCCTTAACCCCACATTTACCATGGCTAACATATGGGACAATTTAGTACAGCCAATCCACCTAACCTGCACACCTTTGGACTGTGGGGGAAACAGGAGCACCCAGAGGGAACCCACGCAGACACGGGGAGAATGTGCAAACTCCACACAGACAGTCATCTGCGGCTGAAATTCCAACTTAATAAGGTGCTCAAAATGATGAACAATTTTGACAAAGTAAAGAAGGATATTCTATTTCCATGAGTTGGTACATCAGTAACTATGGGTATAATTTTGAGATTGTCAGTGAGGGAGTTAGGAGTGAGATGAGGAGAAGCTTTTTTAGAGGGTTATTAGGATTTGGAATGTGCTGCATGGGAGAGTTGCGGGGGCAGATTCCACACTAGTTTTCCAAAAAGAACTGGATATATATTTGAAATTGATTAATTTAGAGGGTTAGGGAGATGAGACCAGCCGGGTAACTCATTTTTTGAGAGCTGGTACAGGCATGATGGGTCAGATGTCCTCCTTCTGTACTGTAAAGTTCTATGATTCAATGATTTTATGGCTAAGCCTCCCATTAAGTGCCTGAATGGCACAGTGAAAATGTAATTTGGGGTCTCACTGGCTCTTCAACTGACCACTGAGAAGTCCACCACCTCCACCAGATTCTGCCCACTGTGTTCGACACTTTAGGAAAGACGTATTGGCCTTGGAGGGAGTGCAGTATAGATTTTCCAAATAACTCCTGCCAAGGGTTAAGCTCCAAAGAGAAATAAAAGAAACTAGAATCTAAGATTTTGGAGAGATTTGATCAAAGTTCTTAAGTTATTGAACGAAGTTAACATAGAGTAAATAGGCAAAATATTTCCATTTTTTGGGGAAACTGGGAGTGGACAATATAGTGCAAATATTATAGCCAGGTGTGATGTTAGGAAATATTTCTACATTGAATCCTTCCTCTTCATTGGGATATATCTTTGTTGTGAGTCATGAACTATTTCCTTAAATGTCTACCATTTTTTATCAGCCATCTTTTCTTCTAGACTCCTTTCCCAGTCCACTCCAGTTAACTCTACCCTTAATCATTCGTAATTTTTTAAAAGTTGAAGTTTAGCACAGTTTCTTCTGACTCAAGTTTCTCCCTCTCAAACGGAATGCTAAATTCTACTATGATATCATCAATGTTTCCCAAAGGATCTTTATACCTGCTTCATTACACATGACCAGATCCAAATAACCTGATTGCTGGTTGGATCCACAATATATTGTTCTAGGAAATTGTCCCAAATACACTCCAAGAATTCTTCCTTGTCGTTACCTCATGGTTGATTTTCCCAACCCAAATGGAGATTAAACTCATAAATGTATCACCTTTTATATGTGTCTTCACTATATCCTGATTGATTCCCTGGTGTACAACACAGCTACAGTTAAGAGGGCCATAGACTGCTCCCAACAGTGTCTTCTTCCTCTTGTTATTTTATACCTCCACCCATATGGATAATACATCTTCTGATCAACAATCATTTCTTGCTTTTGTCCTTGTTCCATCTTGTACTAACACAGCTGTTCCACCATCCTCTCTTTCCTATCCTTATGAAAAGTCAGTTATATAAATATATAACTAACTGACTTTATTTATATAGTTCCCAGCTTTGATCTCCTTTTAACCGTGTCTTCCTAATGGCTACAAAAATTATCCCCATCACCTCTAATTGTACCTTTAATTCATTTATTTTGCTTCAGAAACCATATACATTTAAGTAAAGGGTCATTCATTATGTCTTTTTGCCAGTTCTTCCTCCTTTGACCCTATTTACTTTTTTTTTAATAACAAAAACAAAGTTGCTGGAAAAGCTCAGCAGGCCTGGCAGCATCTGTGAAGGACAAAACAGAGTTGACGTTTCGGGTGCAGTGACCCTTCCTCATAACTGTTCTGAGGAAGGGTCATCGGACCCGAAACGTTAATCCTGTTTTCTCCTTCACAGATGCTGCCAGACCTGCTGAGCTTTTCCAGCAACTTTGTTTTTGTTTGTGCTTTACAGCATCTGCAGTTCTTTTGGTTTTTACTTTTTTTAAATTATGTTTTTACATTTCACCCCTTCCTGTCTTACTCTGGATATCACTTCCTAAATAGCTGCCTTGTAATACTGCCCTATCTTGTGCTTTCTGAAACCACGTATTCTTTGTCCTGAACTCTCACTTCCTTCTATTTAGTTTGAAGCCTCGTTGAAGTTTTATTTATTCAATTTGCCACAACACTGGTCCCAACATGATTCGGTAAAACCATCCCACCAGAACAGTTTCCCTTCTACCCCAGTATAGGTGACAGTGATCCATGAACTGAAACCCATTCCTTTCCACAACAATTTTTGAACCAAATTTTTAACTCTTTGACTTTCCTTATCTTATGACAGTTTGCTGATAGGTCAGGTAGTAATCCACAGATTTGTACCATAGAGTGTCTCCTTTCTAATTTAGCTCCTAGCTTTTAAAAGTCTTTCAGCTGAACCTCATTTCTTGTCCTATCAATATCATTGGTACCAAGCTAGACAATGTCAACAGGATCCCTCCCGTCCCGCTCCAAGTTCCTTTCAGCCCTGACACTAGGCAGGCAACACGGGGCAAAAGAAGGAAGGGAGAGAGAAGGGGTAGAGACAGGTGTTGGCAAGAGGAGGAGATAGGTGGAGAGAAAATGAAGGGACACAGTGAGGCAAGAAGTAAGGAGCGAGAGGGAGAAAGAGGTGGCAAAGAGATAAGGGGGAGTGAGAAACTGCCAAACTTGCACAGTTTCTCTAGCAATCATATTTTTATTTTGGATCTCCAGCATCCACAATATTTTGCTTTTAGCTAACGTGTTTATGGTGGATGAGGCCTTATATAATTCTGTTCAAGAATCCTGTTTGTCATTCCTGCAATGCATTATTGAGTTTTTCACATGGCAATTCACTTTCTGAGGCAGACCAACATCACAAGTGGTACTACGTTAAAACAAAGTCTCATTGAAATATTGTAAATGAGTGTTTTAGAATTCCTTTGAATTCTCAGTTTTCTGATGTTTGTTTTTAATTCATATTGTTAGATAGACAGAGAGTTCTCAGCCTGTGTTTAGTGCTACATCCTTAGTTTCATCTCTGTTCAAAAAAAACAAATGGAAACTTATTTTTACATTTCTGTCTCTAAATTCATAGTCTCCAAGCTTGATAATTGTAGTGGCAGCTTTCACCTCTGACATACAAATATTCTCATGAAGGTGTAAGTTGGAATGGAAGATATTCATGACTCCTTCAGAAGGGTTGACTAATCTCTTTGATTTTGGATAAAATGTTGATTTCAGTTCACATTCACTGCTGTTTATTCCATGTTGGTTTCATGAACTGTGGTCAATCTGAGTAGTCAGGTGATAGCTGTGGCCATTTAAGTCAGTGTTTTGGTCCCTTTTTAAAGCTAGTCTCAGTCTGTGGAAGTCCCAGATCTTACATTGAAAGATAGATCTCAAAAGTCAATGGTCCATATTTCACATTACCATGACAGTATATCTCATCTTTCTCGTTTACTTCGATCCTAGTTGAAGACGATTAATAAAATGTGCATACATGCAATATATAAATATGTATTTCTTCTGTGTCCTGAATGTTGCAGACTGTTAGCCATTTGGTTTTGTTCAGATAACGTCCTTTCTTATGTCAACTCTGAGCTAATGCTTAAAATAAAACTTAAATATGAATTAAGCCAGCAAACTACAGTTGAAGCAGAAGCCTTAGTGCTTAAGGAATGAAAGAAAAAAATGAAGCATTATACCCCGCAATTTTCTATCAATGTAACTTTGCTCATTTATGAATCTGAAGCAAGGGAAATCCCCTTTAGATACAGGCAAGCATTAAAATTACATCCAGAATTATATAGCATTGAAGTGAAATAGGAGATACAATTAATTAAATTACCTCATTAAGGCTCTTTCGAAAAATGCTTGTCTCAAGTTATTAAGCAATCTTAATATGATTTGGAAGTTAAATTTGATGAAGAGCTGTGCCAAGCAGGTAAATAAAGTCAGAATGCAGCATCTCAGAAGAGTACGTCTGTAATAAAGTAAGTAGGAAAGTGATATTTAGGCATCGGTCAAAGTGTTTGACTTTTGAGGAAAGGAAATTCAACATTCCCCATCTGTTAAAGATTTAATACGCCAAGATAATAAGTGGTCATTAGTCAAATTAGGCTAACTGGCTGGCAGTAATTGTGAATAATCAGTCTGCGGCTTGATTGTTGAATATCATAATTCAAGAAAGGACCAGGATCAGATTCAAAGGCCGAGATAGTAAATAGTCATTTAGCTGGACAGAACTTAGATATTGCTGAGAAAAGAGGTTTTTTTTGAAATTGTCATTCTGTCATATAGTATAAAAATGTTCCCCTTTGCATTGATATCCTTGCGAACTGTCTTGATGAATGCTATAGATTTAATAAAGTCGCTAATGGATTAAATGTGCATGGAATATGTAAACGTAGTTTGAATATATTGGGATATAATGAAGAGTTGAAATATCAATGTAGAGATTTGACTGCCTAGTGTCAAATATTTGATCCCTAACCTGGCTCCTCCAATGTGGCAGGCAGAGAGATGCGTGTATTTCCAACCAGAAGTGCACAGACTGCTCTCCTGGATAATGTGCCCACATGAACAAATGTAAGGAGCATCCAACAGTCAAAATGATTAATTTAAAGTTCCGTGCTTCTTGCAGGATCCATTGTCTATTTTTGAAAACACCACTGCTGACTGTCTGGCAGAAAGCAGAGAGCAGGGATAAAAGAGCCCTTCTCAGGGTGGCAGCCCAGTGGCGTTTCACAAGGTTCAGTGCTGGGACCAAATTTTTCACATTATACATTAATGATCTAGATGAAAGAACTGAGGGCATTCTGGCAAAGTTTGCAGATGATACAAAAATAGGTGGAGGAACAGGGAGTATTGAGGAGTGGGGAGGCTGGAGAAGGATTTAGACAGGTAAGGAGAGTGAGCAAAGAAGTGGCAGATGGAATACAATGTGGGAAAGTGTGAGGTCATGCACTTTGGTGGGAAGAATAGAGGCTTAGACTATTTTCTAAATGAGGAGAAAATTCTGAAATCTGAAGTGCAAAGGAGCTTGGAAGTCCTAGTCCAAGATTCTCTTAAGGTAAACTTGAGTCCATAGTTGGGAAGGCAAATACAATGTTGGCATTTATTTCAAGAGAACTAGAATATAAAAGCAGGGATGTACTTCTGAGGCTTTTTTAGGCTCTGGACAGACCACATTTCGAGTATAGTTAGCAATTTAATGCTCCATACCTTAGGAAGGATGTACTGGTCCTAGAGCGGGTCAGAGGTGCACGACAATGATCCCAGAATGAAAGGCTAAACATGTAAGGAGCATTTGAGGACTCTGCATCTATGCTTGACGGAGTTTAGACGGATGAGGAGGGATCTAATTGAAACTTTCAGAATACTGAATAGCCTGGATAGAGTGAACATTGGGAAGATGGTTCCATTGGCAGGTGAGACTAGGACCCGAGGGTACAGCCTTGGAGTAAAGGGAAGACCCTTCAGAACGGAGATTAGGAGAAATGGCTTCAGCCAGAGAGTGGTGAATCTATGGAATTCACTGCCACAGAAGGCTGAGGAGGCCAGATCATTGAGTATATTTAAGACAGAGATGGATAGGTTATTGATTGTCAAGGAAATCTGGGATTACAGGGAGAAAGCAGGAGAATGGGGTTGAGATACTTATCAGCCATGATTGAATGGTGGAGGAGACTCAATGGGCCGAATGGCCTAATTTCTGTTCCTATGTCTAATGGTCTGCTTCACTCAACATACACTAACTAGCAGGCAGGTATCAAGACTTCTCTAAACGTGGAGCTGGAAGGAGTGACCCTCATCCCCATGGTCCCAGAAATAGGGCAGCCAAATTTCTAACCCTTTATGCCAAACTGAAAAAAATAAACTTGGTCAGAGAGGGTGAAATCACTAAAGTGGCAGAGAGCACAAGAAAAACAGATAGATAGAAACTGGCCAATGGGAGAAAGATAACAACCATAGCTTATAGGGAGATTTCCAGAATAAGCCATGCAACTATATTTATCATGATGACAAAGATTTGTGTGTTTTCATGATCATTTAAAGGAAGAGCCTCCGATGCTGGACTTGTCAACAACACTCAGATCCCATGAAAGAATTTTAAAAATTGTCATTTGTTTAGGACTCAACATCTAACTGTCTGCCAATACAGGTACATCATTTTTTCACATTTAAACTCATAGTTTGGAGATTGTTGTATTGACATTCTAAGAGCTAATCATCTTTTTCTTTGATGTTGTCCAGCTCTTTGTAAAATTAAAACATTAATCAATCATGTCACCTGACCACCTCCTTTGCAGTTGTTCACACAATGACTGCATCCACTCAAGTGCTGCCAGAGGCTGCCAACTATTGTCCTCCTTGTTCTTCAGAGCATTCATTTGAAAGCAACCATTGTCATCTAACCTTAAGTCATTCCAGCTTTTAGTTTGGTTTAAGAACAAAGTAATTCTATTTTCATGAACTAAATTAGATTGTTATCTGATTTTTGTTTTTGCCAATCTCTTTTATGTCCTGAACAATTAGTTCCTAATTCTGCTGACTAACAGTTGTGCAGGTCATTACAAGATCTTATCAGTCCATTGATATTAAGTGACTTAAAGTCACATTGGTGTGCTTCTCATTATTTCTCCCTTGTATCCCATATGGAAGTGCTTGCTATCTCCTTCTCCTATTAACAGTGCAGCTAAGATTAGAAATAAAACCCTGAGTGATCTGCAGCACATCCCATTGTAGCTAAGTGCATTGATACACCAATATATTAATATGAACCCAGTTGCGAACCACTCCCTGGACGACATTTCCATTCTGGGCCTCCTCCAGTGTCAAAATGACACCACCCAGAAACTGGAGGAGCAGCACCTCATATTCCGCCTTGGAAGCCTACAACCCAATGGTCTCAATGTGGACTTTATTAGCTTCAAAATCTCCCCACCCCTGGCCTCGTCCCAAGACCAACCCTCCCTCTCATCCCCGTCTCCTTGACTTGTCTGTCGTCTCTCCCACCTATCCGTTCCTCCCACCTCACTGACCAATCCCCTACCTGCTATCACCATCCCGCTTACCTTTCCCAGCCCAACCGCACCCGCCCCCCGCATTTATTTCAGAGCCCCCTTCCCCTCCCTCATTTCTGAAGAAGGGTCCCAACCCGAAACGTCAGCTTTCCTGCTCCTCTGATGTTGCCTGACCTGCTGTGCTCCTTCAGCTCCACACTGTGTTATCTCAGACTCCAGCATCAGCAGTTCTTACGATCTCTGGACTACACTTTGTGGTTGATTGGTTGGTATATTAAAGATATTTTTCTACACATAACTCACATTGTTCAATTATAAAACCATTGGCTCAAATGTTGAGGTCAGGTCGAAGTGACAGTGATGTGAATTTCATCTTTCCCAAAGTTAATTTCATTCAGTGTCAGCTGTAGGTGATCAATGGAACCTAACATCAGTCATATCATCAAGCAGGCTAAGCAGCCAATTACATTGAAGAATTCCCATAGCTAACCAGTCAGGAAGTGAACATACTGATTATCGTCTATGTTTTAACCAATTTTTTAAGAGATGAATTAGAAATTTGAAAATGGACATGGGATTAAGATAGAAGCTGAAGTACAATAGATATAGTTTTAAAAAACCATTATTTTTTTAAAAATTAAGGAAACTCTGTAGCAAAAGTTACTTTCTAAGGTTTTATAACTGCTATGATTTGGGAGTTTGCACAAAGTGCTCAACGGCAAGATCAGACAATCAGTCAGGCTTGCAAAAAGACTGTTAAAGCTTATCGCAAACGTGCCCAAAAGGCATTGGTTATCCAGCCACATATACAAAGTGATTTTGAGTATACATCGAAATAATTGACTCCCAGACATACTAACGCTGTTAATCTCACACAGTTTGGGAATCAATGATCATGCCTCCACTGTCTTTCCAGGCAAAGCGTTCCAAAGTCACATGGCAGACTAAGAGGAAAATTTCTCCTTATCTCTGTCTTAAAAGGTGACTCCTAAATTTTAATCAATGCCCACTTGACCTGGATTCACCCACAAGGAGAAAGATTATTTCCACATCCATCTTGTCTAGACAATACAGGATCTTATGTATTTCAATCAAATCACCCCAACCTGCTACCCCCCACCCCCAACACTCTTGTCTTAGACATGATTAATCCATTTATCACATGCACCATGCAATCTTTTTTATATGTTCCATAAAATGTGCGTACTGTCAGGGGACCTGTAGACCATTCCCACTAAGACTTCTTTCCCCTTCCAGTCCTCATCTCCAAAAAAACCTCATTCTATCCTAATCTCCTCAACCAACTCCTCATCTCTTAACTAGTTGCACCAATGCTATCTCTTATCAGTGATGTTACCTTTCTACCTTTATCTTCTTGAAAGTTATATATCCTTCATCATGCAGGATCCAAGCCTTGTCAACCTACAGCAACCACATCCATAATTAGATAGCATTTATTTACTTCAGTGTGTGCAATTAATTAATTTGTTTTGCAGTAAGTGCTATGCATGCTCAGGTACAGAGCTTAGATGTGCCTTTTTCTTATTTATTGCAATATCTAATGTTAAGTGTTGGTGTAGATATTTTTAATCAATATTTTAAGATGTGTTATGACAGACCTGTGGAGCAGGTAGATCTTGAGCCTCCAGGCTCAAAGTTAGTGAAACTACCACTGTGCTACAAGATCCTTATTAAACAGTATCTCACAATCTGGCTCATCAGCGAAATGCAGTGAATGGCATGAAGTAGCTACAGTTGAAAGGCAAGCAGAAGATGGATAATATCCTAATCAAATTTTTCAAAAATGTTATAACACATCATTGGAGCAGGTGGGATTTGAACCCAAGCCTCCTGGGCCAAAAGTAGCCACACTACCATTGTACCACAAAAAACCCCTTGAATGTGGGTTATATACTGAGGTTCTTTCTTCTCTGTCCTTTCGTACAAATCTCTGACCTTTACTTCCCACATTACCATTTTGCTCTCCTGCTTAGGTGCTACTCTTTGATTTGCTACATCTACCCAAGCTTAATCCCTCAGCTCTCCTCGTTTAAGATTAAAGCTGTCTCCAATTATATGGCTCATTAGAATGCCTAGGCCAGCACAGTTCAGGTAAACTGGTGCCTGTGCCCAGTGAACCAGAATCTACTTCTCCCATACCAGTTTTTGTGTGACACAATAATTCCTGTCTTTGTTTGCGCTCTACCAAGTTGCGCATGGCTCAGGTAGCAATCTAGAGACTTTTACCTTTGAGATTCTGCTATTGCTTTAGTATCTGGTTTCTTATACTCCCTCACCTCTTTCCTACTTTCTGCCATCATTTTTGGTATTGACGTGGACCACTGTCACTGGATCATCCAACTCCTACTGCAAATTTTTGTTCAGACTAGAGAAGGTCCTAGGAAGCCCTGGCATTGGGCAGACAATATAATCATCAGGGCTCACACTCTTTGGTGCAGAGCACAGCATCAAGCACCATCACTAAATTGCCCCCAACTACCACCACAATCCTTTTTTGCTCCCCCCTGTTGAATGGATTCGTATCCGAAGGTGCCATGATCAATTATTTGAACCCCGACTCCCAACCACCCAAGTTAAAAAATACCTCAAACACGCTGGAAAATTGCAAAGGCTGAGGCTCCTGTCCTCTTACCCTTTGGGTTCCCTTACCTGCCTCCCTTGCAGTCATAGCCACCTGAATGTGATTACTGCCCAATGGTAGATCTCTTCTCAATAAAGAACATTAGTGAACCGCATGGGTTTTTACAACAGTCAATAACAGTTTTCATGGTTACTATCACTGACAGCTAGTTTTATATTTCAGATGTACGAATTGAATTTGAATTCTATTAGTTGGCAGGTGTGAGATTTGAACTCATGTCTCCAGAGGATTTGTCCAAACCTTTGGATTATTCGAATAGTGATATTACTATTAAACCAACTTTCATTGTTGAGTGTTGAGACCTTTAATGTTAAGATAAAGTGAATGTTCTTGGCTATGCTGAGAAATCATGAAAAGTGTCCACTAGGAAGGTATATGCCTAATCAGTTTGTCCCAGTTACCAGTCTCAGACCAGTTATGTGATTCCATTGTAGGCTACCCGTCCTATCATGGTATCCAATTGCATCTTTAAAAAATTGAGCATTTATCTTTATGGTTTTGCTTGGTGATGTATTTCAAATATTTTTACACTTTAAGTAAATAAATTTGTCTTGTCCCTTCTATAAATTTCCTTTTGACTCATATCCCTTAATGTGTTCTGGTCACAATTTCTTGGTGTACTTTGAAGTAGTTATCTGTTTTCCTCATCTGTTACAGTTAATATTTTACATAATTTCATGATGTTCCCCCTTAAACTGCAATCATTATAAAATATAAATCTTAATTTGTTCTAAATCATCCTCATAGCTCATTTCCCTTAGTGCTCAAGATATTACGAGTCATTATGAGAGAAATGAAAAAAATGTGGTATATACCTCATATTCCTTTGATTTCTCTCATTATTACTCATCATTCCCTCCTGCACATATTGCTTTGGCTATTTAACCTTCTCTTGTTTTCCACACAAATGTTGTTCATCTGTAATATCTTCAAGACCTGAGAAAAGGTCCATACCTGAACTGTTAATTTGTTGCAGCTGCTGACTCACCTACTGAGAGTTTCCTGCATTTGCCATTCTTATTTCAGATTTCCAGCAGCTGCAGTTCTTTGCTTCTTCCTTTTGGTCTGTATCCTCCCTTTTTATCTGTGTCCAAAATTAAATTATTTCTGTATGACTAAAACACACGTCCCGTCCTTTAAACTAGGGTGCGTAATTTTACCCAACATCGATGTTAGCCAACAGTCTGTAGTTGCCAAGGTCAGGTTTATTGCCATCTTCAAATATAAATATTATGTTTGCACACATCTAGCTGTGCAGAATATCAGTGGTACATAAGAATTCATAACAGCAGACAGTACTATACTGGTTAGCTGACCAGAGTCATTCAACATTTAAGCAACTAGATAGGTGCATGGTGGCTCAGCAGGTTCGATTCCACCCTCAGGCGATTGTCTGTGGAGTTTGCATACTCTCCCTGTGGGTTCTCTGTGTGGGTTTCCTCCTAAGGTCCTGCACTTGTGCTTTCTTTTCTGAAATTGTGGATTCTGCACTTGTTGTGCTCACAATGGATCACAGTTCAATGCTGGTAATTTTGTCATGGTAAAAATGCTCTTGACCTTTTCTATCTCCCTGTATTATTTCTCATTTCATACCTGTCAGGTTGAGCGATGCAAGAATATTCCTGTTCTATCACCCATGCAGTCAATCAGTATTCTTCAGCTCCAACAGCCTATTTGTGATGTGTTAGCATTTCAAATCCATTTTTCCAGCTTCACCATTAATCAAATTAAACATTCGCTGGAAAAATATGTCTCACAATATTGACGTGCATGATGTTTAATTTGACTTGACATAACTTGTATTTTGGAATACCCTACAACTGCATTCTATAGATTGATTATGGCTTTGATCTTCCTGTTCAATGCTAGTACTGACTTGTCGGTTTCTTTTATTGAGAATGCTTCAGCAATATTGATTAAAAACTCACTTTTGTTGCCTTAGAATAACAGAGGACTGGAAAAACACCCTCAATCTAGCACAAGAAAAGTTAACATTCCCCAATTGCCAACTCGCTCAAGTAGGTCATGGTGGATAAGATTGTTTTTTTGGCCACCATGTAAAGTTTTCAGTGATCCACATAGATAGAGTCCACACTGAAGATGACAAGAGCCCATCATGGAACAGAGTTTGTCTTTCTAAGGGTAACAAAGTGATCACAGAGACAGACAGCACTAATGAAATAGAGCAAATATAGACAGGCAGAGTCTGTGCTGGTGCAGTAACAGCTTCTCATTTAATGTTCATATACTGCAGTAATAAATAGAAAACCCATGTGGCCACAAATCACATTAAACTGCAACTTTCATGTTGAGCAGACAGCAATAATAGTTTAGTTTCAAAGTGATGAAAGTACCATTCTTGGTGATGTAGCAATAAACAATATAAAATTAATTAATTCTTCAAGCAGCTGCATTGTTACAGGCATCAGCTCAATATTAATTTGTACATAACCAAGAGACTGGAACCAGGGCAGTGGGATGCCCCCTGAGATCCAAACTCGCTGTCCTCATTTCTGTCACCCTTATCCCAATCTTCCCTCAACTTTAAATGCCAGAAATTCCCCAGAAAGCACTTGACATTCCAGGTAGTGATTCTCCATTTAGAGATGCGGTTTGGAGAGATTCTCCGCAGCCTCTGATTGGGCAGCAGCATCAAGCCAGTGTAACTTCCAACTGCGGGGTCCTAAATCTGGTAGTCAGCTGCCTCATTGCCAATTGCTCCAGCAGGCTTTCTCGCTTTAGAAAGCCACAGTTCTCCCCTCTTGGAAACTCTCACTTTCAGACTTTGTCTAGAAATGGGAAGCCTCTGCCAATGATAAATATAGCACAAAATATAGTGCTGCACAATTGAGTTCAATAAACCCAGGAAAACTACAACACAATGTCATTGCTGAATTGGATCAAGATGCTTTTTTTTTGGTAGAACGTAATTAACAGACATAGATTGTATTTGAGCCCGTTAAACTCCATAAGATCCTCAATTATGAAAATTCAAATTCAAATACAAGGGATGTCCAGCCAGTAAGTTTTCTCTGCAATCTGACTCCCTTCTTGATCAGCTTGTAAGATATTGTGGAAATCGGACACACATGAGAGGAAAAGGGGAAGGATTAAGTGAAGATTTTTGGTGCATATCTAATAAGACTTTTAATAGAATTTCCATTTATTGCTGAGACAAATCATCTGATTACTAACAAACAACTTAGTTGAAACCAAAACCCAACTGAGATAAGGCAGGGGAATCTACTTTAACAACTAAGAAGGACAATGCATTGTTTATTGTCAAACTGCTTCGACATAGATTTATTTTATGGTTTTGTCAACAGATCATTCAAACCTGACTTTATCATTGTGAGGCAACATCCCTACAGCATGGCAGAAAATGAAGATTTCCGGAATATTATTATAGGATTTCAGTATGGAGGCCTTCCAAGTGTGAACTCATTGGAATCCATCTACAACTTCTGTGACAAACCATGGGTGGTAAGTTCAAAGTAATGGGAGAACTAATTCATTTCATTCTTAATAATTCATCTAAATGACTTTAAGGGTAAATATCAAAATTCCGAGGACCACCATAACTTGGATTTTCATGATAGAATTGGGCACTGTGAACTGGACCATTTCCTGAAGTTGCAATCCTGAGATTGTGAAACTTACTCCTCAGGCAGTCAGAGTCCCAGTGAAATTGGGGCCAATACCTCCTGAACAGGAGTAAGGTTGAAACAAAGGCAAATGGATGTTGACTTCAGTAGATTAGAAGACCTACCTCCGTTCACTGTCACATTGGCTCAGTTCTGTTCATGGCTATAATGTTCCCCATTCTCACCACTAGCCAAACTGAAATAAGTATCAAATAGCCGTGAAGGGACCTGTGAAGGGTAAGTCCTCAACATTAGCACTGAGGGACCTTTGTACTTACATAAGTATCTGAAGACTTTTTCCCCCATTTTTAACATTATACATTTGTATCTTTAATTGCATTTAAAGCTGCCCCATCTCCTCCCAGTCCCTGGCCTTCCATATTCAGTCAGTCTCATTCATGCAGGAAGTGAAAGTGGAAATTGCAGGATCGTGGACCATAATATTTCAATCTTCCTCAGACTCAGGAAAGTGCTAAAGGACTTGAGAATTGCAAATGTGAAACATTTGTTCAAGGAAAGTTATAAGGATAAGTGCACTAATTAAAGACTAATCAGTTTAACGTCTGTGGTGGGTAAGCTTCTAGAAACAATTATTTGGGATAGAATTAGTAACCAAATTAAAAATGATGGGTTGATAAGGGAGAGCCCGCGTGGATTACTAAAGTGGAAATCACATTTAACTAACATCCTGGAATTTTTATAATGGTAACAAAAAGGGTTGATGAAGGAAATACTGGTGATGTGATATACATGGTCTTTCGAAAGGCATTAGATCCAATGTCTCACAACAGACTTTTCAAACCCTCCTCATTACCCGTACACCATTGCACCCCACTCATTATGTTCTGCCACTCGCGCTCTCAGATGGAATGACATGCCACTGCTGGGATCTCTCAGGATTCCTGATGCCATCTTCAAAGCCCAGTCGAGCACTGTCAATCTCAAACGTTTTTGTTTATGCACACGAAATTCACATTGCATTCACACTGCATAGCTTAGTGAAATGCCCCAGATGTGCCTGAAAAAGGGAAATTGGCACCCTTCTTTGCCAACAGGGATCCAGTTATCATAGAATCATAAAATCCCTACTGTGTGGAAACATGGCCTTCGGCCCAACAAGTCCACACCAACCCTCAGAGCATCCCATCCAGACCCACCCCTCCTAATTCCTAAGCTATACATCCCTGAAGACTACAGGTAATTTAGCATGGCCAATCCACCTAGCCTGTACATCTTTGGACTGCGGGAGGAAACTGGAGCACCCGGAGGAACTCACGCAAACACGAGGAGAATGTGCAAACCCCACACAGACAGTCACCCAAGGGTGAATTTGAACCTGTGTCGCTGGCGCTGTGAGGCAGTAGTGCTAACCACTGAGCCACTGGCTGTTGGTGTAGCAGAGGGCTGCCCTCTTCCCTCAAGACTTCCCTCGATAAAGGAGACAGGGCCACCAGACGATGCCAGCCTAGTCAGATGTTGCCACATTGGTCAGTACTGTTTTCATGGTCTGGAGAATTGCCCAGCAATTCCACAAGGTAAATGATCTTCTGCAGTCTGCCTGGCTAAGTGCCACCATCTTCTATCTGCAACTTCACTAGGTAAGGTGAATAGCAAGGGCCCTTTCTCTAGGGTATAGGAGTTCAAAAATAGAGGGCATAATTTTAAGGTGAGAGGTGAAAAATTTTAAAGGGACCTGATGGGCAACTTTTTCACACGTAGCGGGTGGTTCGTATGTGGAATGAACTGCCAGAGGAAGTGATGAATGCAGGTCCAGTTACAACATTTAAAAGGCGTTTCAACAGGTACATGAATAGGAAAGGTTTAGAGGGATATGACCAAATGCAGGCAAATGGGACTATTTTAGTTTGGGAAACCTGGTATGCATGGATAAGTTGGGTTGAGGGGTCTGTTTCCGTGCTGCACAACTCTGTGACTCTCTGACTGTTCTGTACGCACATCCCACTAAGGCTCAAGGTCTACCACTCTCACTGACACATGCAAAATCTTTGTTCACTTACTTTCACCCACCCAATCCACCCACACAACTAAACCTACATGACTTCTGTGCTGCCTGCTTACTCACTCGGGTACATCTCACCTCTTCCCCTACCTGCACCAGCTCTAACAGCTGTGCCAGCCACTTTCATCTCATTCAAACCATCCCATTGTCTCATTCCAGAAGAAATAGGCCACAAGAGGGCAGAAAAAGTCAAGATAAGTGATGGGGTGCCAAACACTCAACATTCAAATGTGACTCCCTTGAATTGACTGAAGTCTACACTTTGTAGATTTTCAGACATGGCCTTTTGATTGTAGGACAAACAGTGTATTTGCTGTGAAAGCTGCTAACGTATGGTGTAACATTATGTGGAACAGTGTAGTACAGCATCATCTCCATCCCCTTGACTGCTGACTGCTGACAACCACAACAAGCTGCCTGGCTTTGTGTCTGCGCGAAAAGGCAGGGCAAGACAGATGTACTGAGCATTTTTAAGCTGTGGCTAATGTAGCATAGCACAAAAAGGCAGGGTGAGGCATAGCAGAGCATAGAACGGCAGTGACGCTCTGGACATCGAAGTAAGCACAAAAGGAGTAAGCTCTAAGAGAATGAGTAAGGATCCCCGAGATGCGCCCTGGTTGAATCCATGAGATGGATACTTGTCGCTGTGTGAAAAGTGTCCTTGCAGCAATATTACAATGATAGGTACCGATGATAGCAGCATTGTAGTGCAGAACCACATTGTAGGATCAGATAGTGCCATGATGAAGCAATAAGGTTGGTATGTGTCTGATGCCAACCACCATGAATGATGGTACTTGGATGGTCACTGCCCATTGAGTATACCCTAAAATGTTGCTAAGCACTGCCCATGATGGAGGGCCATAGGATCCATTGCCAAGTTGGGGTCAATTACAGTCCAGCCATTCATGTCTGAATTTGTCACCATCTCATTTCCATCCAGAATGTTAATACATAACAATAGGCCTCTCACAGCTCACTAATGAAAATCTTGAATCACCATTCAATACTTTGTTCGAAAATGGGACTTTGTGATCTCAATGTCAAGAAGCTCCTCACTGTCCATCTCAGGCAGTTTTCCCAATTTTCTCACCAATACACATGTCATTCAGTACCTGGGAGGATTTGGCCTTAGTGGCCAAAAATATTGAGAGGTCTTGAATGAGAAATCTCTCTTTCTTTGTTAAAGGGCAATATTTAGCAAATGAAAAACTAGATAAAATAAAAATGATTGAACATTCTGGAAAAATGTGATTTTGATTTATGACTGTCATTATTTGGTATAAAACAAAATCTGAAAAGACAAGTGGAACTGGAGAAGCTTAGTATTTGAACCAGTACTTCTCGAATACAACAACTACAAATTGTCAGAGCTGTTTATTCTCTAAAATGTTTTGCATCTTCTGCAATCTTCTTAGGAATAAAAACATAAAAAGTCAGAGGCAAAATCTATGAAAGTGCTATTGGCACACAGACTTTACTGACAATGAGATGGCTTTGTTCTGTTTCAGTTTGCACAGTTGGTAAGCATCTACAAAAGCATGGGCCCAGAGAAGTTTCCACTGATTGAACAGGTCTTTTATCCAAATCATAAGGAAATGGTAAGCGTCAGTCTGATCTGTTCTTCTTTGTTATGTGGGAAACTAAAAATACACTGCCTTCAGTATTCAGGTGCAGCAAATGTAGAGGGTTCAAAAAGCTGTTTTATAACAACTAATGATTACCACAACATGAAGGATTAGTAAGGGATAGGACAGACTCCTCAAAAATTATATCTTACATTTGGTAAAGCTATTTCATTTTGTTCTTTTATAATTGAAATGTAGGACTTTAAATGTGGCCTTCAACAGCCTTGTTATCTCATTAAAATTCCTACAAATCAATTCAAGACATATTCAAGGCAATATGAGTTGTGCACACGATCGAATTTTTATAATTATGCCATCTAAATGTCCCATTGCTGTAAGTTTATGAAGAATTGTCTTTTTGATACTTTGCTAAATGAAATAACTCATTTTGTACTTCAATTTGCTATGTTTATGGTGCACACATGTAAACCTACACTTTTGGATATTGGCACATTAGATTTCATTAATGAGCACACAAAATCACAAGTTAGAGTTACCTGCTTTGTGCTCTTATAACATGAAGGTGACATGCATGTCACACCACAAGCTGTCTGGTATATGCTGTTTTATCGTTTGAAGGCAGAAGCCTGCCATATGTCTCATGAAGAAATGCTGAGACTTGGAATAACAGCAGCCGGATGGAGTTCTGCAAATGAAAAATCATTATTACACATTCTGTGCTAAATTGTGCTGCTTGCTGGGCCACTAAACCTTGTAAAAGCTGAGCACCAACACTTGCCATTATGTAAGAACTAACTACTGGCTATTCAGGGCAAGGGGTAACTTCGTGAAAAACAACTTGGTAATGAAAACCTGGTAACCTGAACCAAAGCCAGGCCAGCCACAATATTCAGAATCTTATTAATGATTGAACATAGAAATAGAATAGGCCAATCAGCCCGTTGAGTTTGTTCCACAGTTTAATATAATCATGGCTGATCAAGCACTTCAATCCTTTTCTGCCCACTATCCCCCATAACCCTTTACACCATTGATAATCATTATTTATCAATCCCTACTTTAAGTATATTCAAAGTCTGGACTTCCAGAGCCATCTGGGGTAAAGAATTCCAAGATCCACTACACTAAAAGAATTATCCTCATCTTAGTCCTAAATAACATCCCTCTTATTTTTGAGTCGTGCCCTTGGGTCCAGACTCCCCAACAAGGGGTAATATCATGCTTACATCTACCCTGTCTATCCCTTTAAGTATTTTGCAGGTTTCAATGAGTTCGTGTCTCATTCTTCAAAACTGTAGAAAATATGGAGTAGCTAGAAGTGTTGCTTGATTGAGCCCTATTGAATGGGATGGGATGAGCTGGACAAACAGGAAATCTTCCAAGTCTCTCCACTGGTAGGATGGATAGTTAAATCCTCGAATTACCTATGAATAGATTCAGGAGCCTCAAGCCTTAGCTTAACAGCTTGTGCTTATGTTTAGTGAGCTTAAGGAAGTGGAGTGATTCTCACCAGACTTAACGTGAATTTACAGTTAATGTTTGGCAATGAGTTTCCACACACACACACGCGCGCACACACACACACACACACACACACACACACACACACCCCCCCCCCCCCCCCCCTTGGATACTGCCAAATTAAAGCATGACTGAAGTCTCAGAAATATTACAGAAATCTCACATCACATTTATTAAAATGAATATGAAAGCTTTTTGTTAGATACTTGACAAGATGGTATAATTCTTACAATGCACGACAAATATCAAATATGAGGATCATTTTTGTATCTATGTTTTAAAGCAGTTTATTTGCAAATGCGTACATTATCAAATTTGTGTGCTTTGAGTGAAAATGAAGGAGGAACTGCAAAGGAATTGATCTTAAATTTGAATATATTGCCAATTTCAGCTTTGTGCTTTTTTTACTGAATTTGAAGAATCATTGAAACAATTATTAGTCAAATAATTATATTGAATATTCTAATTAAAAAACAATTTTCCCTGTTCCCTTTTGCACCTAGAAAGTTAGAGCAATCAAAAATTCTCAATGAGAAATTTATGGTATTTACATTCTAGTATCCAAGCATGAAGGCTCATCCTCGTGGGTCCCAATAATTCTGATGTTCTCTCCTTGTAATTGTTCCCAGAATTTTTCAGGTATACGTAGTTTCTAAATATTATCTTTTTAAAACATGGTTAGAACCAGTTTTTTGATGGCCCAACTAATGCATGAAGTTACTGGTCTTGCTACAGTATGCGAATGATAAAACACTGAACATTTTTTTACACAACATATATCTGAGATAACTTAAGATCTGGCATCCATGCATTGTGCTCATGTGTATGACATTTGGCTGTAGCCCCACTTTATCCTTTGTAGCGCCAGCGCAGATTATAGTTCACTATGGGCAATGGGGCAAAGATTATTAATAAGGTCATGTGTTAATTCATTTTATTTGGTACTAAACTTTTGAAAACAAACATAATTACCTTTTAGTAGGACTCTGTCCCTCAAAAGGATGTTTTTTTTTTCAAAAAAAAGGAGCATTCCATGGGACAAAGGGAGGAAGAAACAGCCTTTTTTGATTGTTACCACTCATCATGTTCATTTGTCCTGATCTATCACACATAAAGGCAGCTGATGTGTTCTTTGTGCTGTCAACCACATGTTAATATATTTTCGTATGTAGCACAGCCTTAAAAGAAAACAAATTTTTATTGTAATCTCATCACCATTGGCACAAAAATTACACTGTTGCACATTGGATTTTTAATCTTGATTTCCAAAAGTCTCGAAAAAGATAATTAATCCAGCATCATTCCTAATTACCAAGGTACGTTTTCTTTCTAGTTCCACTCAGAAAGGTTTTGATAATTCACCAATCAAATGCAGAGATGATATACTTTTTACAAGAAGTGAGGTGGTGTTTATGTTTCAGTTTGCCTCATGTGATAAAACCGATCATTGCGGTAGAATCTAATGAAGGGCCATAATTTTTTCATTCATTAGGGTAAGAGTGAATGAAGGAAGTGCTATGCTTCACATAGCAAACAAGAATGCAGTAAACCGACAAAATGTTTGTATAAACAGAAGAACCTAGAGATCTTTGATATTGCTGCACCATCTGCAGCTGATGGAGAAACACAACTTTTATGGGGTGAAGGGAGATTTCAGGGTTCACTGTAATAGATATTCTCATTTGCACTGGCTGATCCTTCTCCATACCAGTGACAGAGACCATCATCTCGCTTCATGCAGACACTGTACTTTGCCTGAGATCCAGCTGGGGTCTTCTCGGTTGCCAGGTCAGTCCAAATGCACTGGTTTTTTGCTGGAGAAGGGCATGGTAGGCTGTGGCAGCTGACAATCTGATGAACAGAAATGTAAAAATGCTGTTGTGAAAGTGTTTTACAAACGTCAATTCAGATTATAGATAATATAGACATGTAATACTTGTGGATCTTACAGAGTAAGGTTGAGTTAATTCTGATCCAGCTCTGGAGAGTCTGAAATTCTGTTCACTTTGGGTTTATGAATTATTTTGGTAATTATCTCCAGTATATAAGCTAATAAAGAATTCAGGAACCAGTTGCTATTACACAGACCTAGGGATCTGATGCATTAAACTAATTTATATCAACAATTTCAATACAAAGGCTAGAAGTTGATCGGAATGGTAAATTCTAACATGCTGATAAGAGCACAAAGGCTATTACAGAGATAGTTGACATCGCACAAAAATTGTACTAGTCCAAGGAATACAAGAATTGGGAGGTTATGATGAAATTGTAGAGGACATTAGTTAGGCCACAGCTGGAGGACTGTTGCAGTTCAGGTTGTCACACTATGAGAAGGATGTGATTACTCGGAACAGAGTGTAGAGAAGATTCACCACAGCAGCCTTGTTTTTCTTGGAGCAGAGAAGGCTGAAGGCACCTGTTTTAGGTCTACAAGACTATGGGAGGCAGAGATAGGGTCGATAGGAATAAATTTTTCACCTTACTAAAGGGACCAGTTACTCAGGGACAGAGATTTAAGGTAAGAGGCAAGAGGCTTAGTGGGTATTTAAGAAGGATTTTTTTTTCACCAAGAGGTTGGTGGGTATCTGGAGCTCACTGCCTGAAAAGTAGAGGCAGGAACCATTACAGCATTTAACAAATGTTTCAGATGATCACTTGAAGCACTAGAGAGCTACAGTGTTGAGAACAGTGATTGTCATTTACCAGCGAGGGGACAAATCAGCCAGGGTCTCTGTCCCTGATTGCTATTAGTAATCCTGGTCGAAAGCACACATTTCAAGTGAGGACAGGATTACTTGCCTTGCATTAACCTCTGTAGTACTTGTCATCATTCACTGTTTCTGTTTACATGAAGGAGTGCCGCACTGTACTGAAGTGTTATTAGTTCCACTGTTCCATTGCAACAATTAGTGCGATACAGCAAGAGGTGTTGGAGGTAAATACAGAAGAAAGGAGGTGGAAAAATATCCCAGAAATTTGACTTACTTGACAGGAGCAGCCTGTTTCATATTTGTTCCATTTCAGATTCCGTTTTTGCAATGAAGTTAGATCATCCCATGGGACAATCAAATTACAAATCCCAATATGAACTTTTCCCTGAATATCAAGTTGGCCTAAAGCAGGAAAAAAAGTGTCCATATATTGTTACTTAATACATGTATGAGCAAAAATTGCAATCAGCTTCTCTTGGAGCTACATTAGACGTGCAAACTTGGGAATACAATGTTGTTGCACTTTCAGGACTAAAGTCTAGCTCATAAAAAGCCAAAACACTGCAAATACTGGAAATCTGAAACAAAGGCAGAAAATGCTGGAGAAACTCAGCAGATCTGGCAGCAGCTATGGAGACAGAAACTCAGTGTTAACTTTTCAAATCTGGTATGATTCTTCAACGTTTCAGTCCTCTCCACTCTCCTCCATCCCATCCCCTGTCCAGATAAATCATTCACTTTAGTTACATCATAGGAGATCTGAATTAAGAGCAGAAAAATTAGAAAAGCTCAGCAGATCTTGCAGAATCCATGGAAAGAGAAACAGCATTAATGTTACAGGTCCAACGTGACTTTTATTCTTCAGTTCCAAAGAAACTCTGCTTTTCTCTCTCTAAAGATGCCGCCAGAGCTGCTGAGTTTCTCCAGCACTTTTCATTTTTATTTCAAATCATCAACAAATACAGAATTTTGCTTTTATCACAGGAAATTTGCCTGTTTTAAATGTAATATAAACAAAGTCATTCAAACAATGAAACTAATCCCACTAAGTAGTTATCTTACCTGCTATGAGGTACTGAATACTGGTTTTGAGATCTACACCACATGCAGCAGAGCTAGAAGCTGTGTAGACATATTCCACCATTTTCGTCTTTTCAAATCCTTTGTAAATCTGGTGAAGGTTTGAACGTTAATGCTTCTTAGAAAAAAAATACACTTTTATGCTGCTTTATCATAATCAAATATTTCACTTAAACAGCCTAAAACTTTCTTCTGTTGAAGACAGAACTTTGAAATTATATTAAATCTTGATGAGAAAAGCTACAGTTTTCTAATTAATACCTGCAGTTTCCTACATGAGTAATGGATGAAAATATGAATTCATTGTGGAGTTGTTTACATTGTTAGGGTTCCTGAGAAGATATGTATGCGTGAAGCAGTCAGTTCATGCATTAGAACAATCTTTGCAGTAAATTACTCAAATATAATTATGTTTAATATTATTCAACATCAATTTATAAGACTTATCTAATTAACTAAATATATTGCTCTGATCTTGTGACAAATAAGCATTATTAAAAATCAAGGCTTTTTTTTATTCATTCGTAGGATACAGGCATTGCTGGCAGCATTTATTGCCCATCTCTAATTAGACAGAGGGTAGTTAAGAGTCATGAACATTGCTGAGAGTCTGGAGTCACATGCATGCCAGATTTCCTTCCCTAAAACAATAGTGAACCAGATGGGTTTTAATGACAATCAACAGTTGTTACACAATTGCCATTAGGCCAGCTCTCCACTCCAGATTTTACTAAATTCAAATTTCACTATTTGCTACCTTGTGGAAATTGGACCCAGTTCCCAAATCATTGGCTTATGGCATTGGATTACTCATGCAGTGACTTTACCACTGTGGCACTTGTACGTTGGTTAGCTTATTTGCCTGGTTGGCTGGTTTGTGATGCTAATTGCGTGCGTTCAATTCACACACCGGCTGAGGTTATCATGAAGGGCATTTTTTCCCAACCTCTCCCCTTGCTTGAGATGTGATGACCCTCGGGTTAATCCACAAGCCAGTCATCTCTCTCTCTATTGAAAGAGCAGTCTAGTAGGGCTATTGTGACTTTATACAATGGAAAAATAAATTTTTAGTAAACTTTTCTACATAGTGATAATGCAGAAATTTATTTTGAAAATGGAAAAATCAAAGAACATTAAAAAGACTACTTAGATCGAGCTGTGGTAATTTTGGCAAATTATTGTTTTGAACTAGCACAGATGTTTTAAGTTATAATTATGCCCTAAATTATGGAAATTATAATTGGATTATAATTATGGAAATTATATTTCGAAGCACCATGATATGGTATTTTGTACGATTATAGCCAATGTAAAGGTCTAAGATAAAAAAGAAAGACAATAATTCTTGAAAGTCTAAACAAAACAAAAAGGTAATGTTAGAAATTCATAGCAATGTCAACCATCGTTTCATAGAGAAAATGAGTTACAATTTGCATCAGATTCTTTGTCGGAACATTAACCTGTCTTTGTCTATGAGCCACTGGCTGACTTGGTGTGCATTTTCAATATTTTTCATTTTCAATTTATATCTGAAGGCCCATTCTGTTAGCCAAACACTTTAACCTTTGCTTACCTTTTCTTGCTTTACTGCATACTGGATTGTTTCAGGTTCCATGTTGTTAGAAGAAACCAAACTTTTACTAGTGACTAATACTCGTATCACTATTAAAAACAAAATTAGAAAAAATATTATTGTAACATAATATATGAATAAACAAGAAGAATAACTAAAATGTATTCCAACAAAGTTGAATGCTGTGTAACAAGAAAGGTTTCTATGAAGTGGTTTTTATTACTTGTTTTAATTTTATTCAGGGAGCAAGTTTTCAGTTTATTCTTGCATAATTCAAAGGTCTGACTGCTAATGGCAAAGATTTTCTTCATGAGAAAGAGCATGGCCATATTAATCAGTCATGCCAATAGTATTACGAAACATTTAAAAATACTTCTGCACTTTTAACTCAGTTCCTCTCTGTGATTAGCTGCAGTTGCTTACATCCACTAAATCTATAACGAACAAAGCTCATCAAAAATTAAGTAATAATTTCTACAGTTGGCAATACTAATGAACACTCATTAGGTGTTGAAAATGTAACATTTTATTTTTAAGCTTTTGTTTTTGGAGAGTAGTAGACTGAATCAATGCAAAAGCATAATGGCTTTGATTTTTATGCCAAAGTTGGGGATGCAGAATTGGAGGGAAATCCCAGCTCCACAAAGCTGACAATTAACAATGGCTGCCCGCACTCCAGATTTTTAGTCTGGGTTCTGAAGATATTGAACTTGAAACGTTAGGTCCACTTCTTTCTGCAGAAATGCTGACAGAGCTGCTGAGTTTCTCCAAGAATGTTTTGGGGCCTGGAGGAACATGAAAAATCCTTCTGCCCACGCAGATCCTTTGAAAAATGCCAAAGCTAACTATCTCTCTGACAAGCTGCTTAATGCCCAACAGATGTGACACTTGGAGATAAGGTGCATGCTGCACCCATTTGTCCATGATAATCACGGTCAGAGATTTACAACCATAGCACTCGATGCGGAAAGCTTCCCACCTGTTTTGGGCCAGAGTATTGCGCACTCACTTAAAGGCCTGTTGAAAATGAAATCAGCCATGTCAAAAGATGTCCAAGGTGCCCGCCAGGTGTTTACTGTTTTTCAGGAATTGACAGTTGCCACTTTGAGTTTCAAAGTCTAGCTCATGTATAACAAATGGAAATGCAACATCTTGTCATATAGAATAAATCCATTCCTCTGTGCAAGATTGTTTAATTCAAATTATCTAGTAATGTTTCACCACCGCCTTCTCAAACGAAAGAAAAAAAACTAATCATTTTGAAATTTTTAGTGCTACCTTTCCATGTTGTCCTATTTGCACTGAATAATCCAGTTATCTGAATAAAGCATTTTTTTTAAAGTGAAGAAACAAATAGTAAGGAAATGACCTACAATTTAATCACCTGTTTTAATATCGTGAGAATCCATTTTAACTCTAACCCAAACTGGACACGAAGTAAGACTAATAGCTGAAGCTATTTTCAGGATTGGGCTTAATTTGAATTCATCCAGTAAGTTGTGGTTGCCAGCCGTGCACTGTCTTCTTTCTCACTGGCTCTGGAAGGCTAACAGTCACCCGGTCACTGCATGAAGCCAGCCAGCTGCGTGGTCCTGCATTTTGGCGGAGGCAGCAGAAGCTGGCATTTGAGGGAAGTGTAGGGCGGGTGGTGGCAGTGTCAGTTGTGAAACCAATCCTCATTAGATCAGAGAAGCCATTAATCCTTTTTCTCAGCTGGATAACTATCCCATCAGGATTTTGATATGGTGAATTCTGTCAGTAATAGACACTGCAACAAGAAACTGCAGTAAGTGTTCCTGACAGGCACAGCTTGGGTGTATTAGGAATCCCACTGCATCTAGTGTATCATACATTTTGCTACAATTAATATTCTACTGCTGTTACTTAGTGCTTAACCCTTATTCTGTGCTGTCAATAGAATACTCCTGGTGATAATTAATGTATAATGGGATAGAACCGAAAGCCAGTCCTAGGATTACATAATATTAGCATCTTAATCTTTATAGCAGAATAGTTTTAAGATGAAAGCAAAGACACTTTCTGTTTAATTTTGCTGGTAAAATTGCTTTGTGGACTGACTGGCATTCAAAACAAAAATCAGTGTTAGATTCATATTCCCTGCTGGGAAAAGTCTATTTTTTATTTGTAATTTCTTTACTTGCTGAAAGAAAATGACACTTTTCAGGCTTCTGCTGCATGCAGATTAACTCAATGTACAATTCAGTCACATGTACAATGTAGGCAGAATCAAAAAGAGGAATATTATTCCGTAGTTCACCCCATTGCTACACACTTAATCCCTGTTTCTCTCCATTCAGTATTTTAATCTGTCCTGCTGCATCTTAACAGCCTCTCTACTTTACTAAGTGTAAACTATTGGTTTACAAAATGAAAGTAAAATTATAAATTGAGGCTGCATCTAAATTTGATGGAAAATATTTAAATTAAACGAATCTTACTGTTTTGAATTCCAAATCAGTAATTTAATTTGCACATCTGCAACCTCACAATTGCAAAACATTCTAATCCTTCATTAGTCGTGTTTCAAATTCCTAGGAACCAGTGCTACAGAAATCATGAGGAAGCTGACAGGGAAAATGACAGAGATCAGACTGAGATACATCATGGCAGGGCAATATCCCAACGTAAGCTACATACTTGATACAAACACATATACACAATGATGTAGTTTGTAAATGGCGAAGAAACCTTAATTAATCGAGGAGTCCTGATCATATCACAAGACATGAAGATCTAGTTTGTTTCTGTCTGTCTTAGTTGATGTTTGCATGACCTTGAAATTCAACATCAGTGGTTACACTCCTAACTTTCAAAATCCTGTCCTTGAGAAAAATCTAATCTCCATTCTTCTATCATTGCAAACTCTCATTCCTTTTCTCTCCAAAATCCTGGAACATCTTGTTTCTTTCCTACTATAATGTCTGTATCTCCCATTGTTCTATTTGAAGGTCTTCAATTGAGTTTTCATCCTTCTAACAGTATTGAAACGACAATAACCAAAGTCACAGTACTGTCTGTAGCTGTGATCATGGCGCATATTCCTTCCTTAGTCTCTTTTACTTCTCTGTTTTCTTTAACACAATAGATGATATGATTTGATTCTTGCCAGTTCCACAGAATTCACCTTGTTTGGCCCCATTTGTGCCTAAACAATCATAACTAAAGACTCTGCAACAATTGTTTTTGTTTCCAGCCTTCACCTTAGCTCCACACCATCGTCCCCAGAGACCTGTATTGTTCAGTCCCCATTTTGATCTACACACTGAACCTTGGTGACATTATTTGAAACCATGCTACCAGATTCCTGATATAGACTGATAACACCCAGGTCTGTCTTTCACCACCTCTCTCAATTACCCTCTAACCCTTCACTGCTGCTGTGCTGTGAGGCTACTTGTGAATGTTCAGTTTTAAATTAGCTGTAGCCTTGTCCAATTAAGCTTGAGAAGACTATAATAATTGTCTTCAGCCCCCACCACAAATGCCATACCTCATCACTAAGGCCATCCCTTTAATATTTCAGACTAGAGTATTTGCAATATAGGCATTTTCTTCTATGGAGCTGAGTTTCCTATTTTATATCCACTCCATCACAAAGACATAACACATTACCAATCTCTGTTATGACCTCAGCCCATCTGCTGCAGAATCTCAAATTCGTATCCTTATCACTGCAAATATTCCAATGGTATTCTGGCTCATCCCACATCCTTCTTGACATGTAAACTTCATCATAACCAAGCTCAGCAATCTGCATCTGATTATTCTGCGTCAAGCCATGCTGTTGTTAACTTACATTGTCTTTCAATCCACCAATGCCTTGAATTTAAAATCTCATCCTTATGATTAAATTAGTTCGTGGTATAGTGATTGGAACCAAGTAGATCTTGTTACCTATGAGATCCTTGATTGGGATTGTTAACCTGGGCTACTCAGGACACCCTGGCTGACCAATATAATCAGGGGATTATCTACACAACTGGTGTTTTTCACTGTGTCCTGCACCCGTACACACGCAACATGGGTGCTGGGGATATAAGCACTATGCAGTAGTGTAACGGGTAAAAAAAGTTAAAAAATACACATAAACAGGGGAGACAGAATCTCCTCAGTTCAAGGGACTGACTCCAAGCTGGCTGACCACAGCCAGTGTACTGTGCACATGTAAGTAAAGGGTGACTTGGCGATGGGTTACTGGCCCCAGTGCAGTTATTTCACGTCGACTCACTCCTTCTGATTTCTGTAACATTCTCTTCCACCACAAACTCGACAGTACTAAGACTCCAATCTCTTGTGTCTCTTCTCCCAAACTCTCATTCCTTTTCTCTCCAAAATCCTTGAACATCTTGTTTTCTGCTTCCTATAATGTCTGAATCTATTATTCTGTTAGAAGGTCTTCAATTAGGCTTTCATCCTTCTAACAGTATTGAAATGACAATAACCAAAGCCGCAAACAATACTATCTGTAACTGTGAATGTAGTGCATAGTCCTTCTTCAGTTTCTTCATAACAACTATGTCTGCAACCACCCATAGATTCACTCTTTGGAATTCCTCCAATTGGCCTTTCCACAACATTCTCATCCTTTTTGATCCTTCTTAAATCCAACCTCTTGATGTTATTAGTTTTCCTTATTTTCTTTTAAATTTCTGTGTTGCAAACCATAATGAAATGAGAGCAGATTTTGTCTTGTCTGAGACTGACAGCAAATTTGAGAGACCGTACGTGCTCTGTTAAATGTGGAAAGCCAGAGTTGCTGTCAGTGGTTCCACTCTTCTCCATGCTGAGCCCTTTACCTCCCCCACTACCAACCCACCACCTTCCCATTGAAGTCAATGGGAATCAGATGAAAAGTCTCCATTTAATGATTTATACCTAACACAAAGGAAGGTGGCTCTGGTTTTAGAGGCCAATTATCTCAGCCACAGGACATCGCTGCAAGGGGTCTTCAGGATAGATATCTTCTAATCAATCTGTTCAGAGACATTATTACAAACTTCTGGAGCAAGTGGGACTTGAACCAAGGCCTCCTGGCTCAGAGGTAGGGGTACTACTTCTGCACCGTAACAGCCAGTTCCTCAGGGTAGCATACTTCACCTGATTCATTAGTAACCATCCCACCCAACATGAGGTCAGAAAAGAAATATTTGCTGATGTGTACCATTGACAACTCCTTGGATACTGGGACAGTCTGTGTCTGCATGGAGTAAGACCTGGACAATATTCAACCTTGTGCTGATAAGTGGCAGTAACAATTGAGTCACATTAAGTGCCTGATAATTACCATCTTTCAACATAAAACAAATCTAATCAGCACCCACCCACCCCCACCCCAAAACCATTGACATTCAATGGCATTCACCATCACTGAATCAAGCACTATCCATTTCTCTGGCTGGCTGCTTTCCAATGACCAAAAACATAACTGGACCAATCAGGTGTATACTTACGTGGGTGCACATAACAGTCAGAGGCTGCAAATACTGCAGCAACGAACTCCTCTCCTGAATCCCATAAGCCTGTTTTTATAAGATCCAAGTGAAATGGGACACGGCCCCTATTGCACAGATGAATACTTAAAAAACCTGAGACCATCCAAAACAAAGCAATCCATTTGATCAGCACTCAATCACTTCCTCCCCTATTGATACACATTGGCAGCAATGTATGCTATTGACAAAATGCACTGGAGCAATTCCCAAGGCTCTTCTAACAGGATCTTCCAGGCCAGCACCCTCTCTCATCCAAGAGGACCATAATAGAAGAATTTTTTCTTCACATTTTGGAGCTATGGGTGTTGCTGGTTGGGTTAGCATTTATTGCCCATTTCTAACTGCCCTGGACAAGGTGGTGGTGGGATGCCTCCTTGAACTGTTGTAGCCAATTTGGTGTAGGCACACCAATAATGCCATTAGGGAGTGAGTTGCCGGGTTTTGACCCAGCATCGGTGAAGGAACAGTGAAGGATTTCCAAGTCAGGATAGTGAACAGCTTGAAAGGCAACTTGCAGGTTGCGATGTTCCCAGGTATCTGCCGCCCTTGACCGTCTCAGTAGTTGTTATTGTGGATTTAGAAAGTGCTGTCTAAGGAGCTGAAGTGCACACTGTTGCCACTGAGCATTGGTGGTGTAGGGAGTGAATATTTGTGGACATGGTGCCAACCAAATTGTCTATTTTGTCCTGGATGTTTTCCAATTTCACTCCTGACTTGATGTATAGGAACACTGCCACCTGAACTTTCCAAGTCACGCATCTTCCTGAATGATAGTCCCATTTCTAAATGACTTATTTGCCAGATTGGTCCTACAGCAGGTAATGAAACAGCCTGCACAAGACAAAATCTGCTTGACCTTATTGTCACCATTCTATATGTCACAAGTGCATTGGTCCCTGGTAATTTTTGGCAGTGACCACAACATAGGCTTGCAGAAATGGCATGCCATCCTCATAATTAAGGATGCATTCCATCATTTGTGTTGCACCAACACTGTGCTAAATGGGATAGATTTCAAACAGATCTAACAACTAAAAGCTGAGCGTCTGTGAGGCATTGTGAGGTAATTTTGAATCTTGTACCAAGTCAAGAGTATTTCAAGATATCCCAGCAGTTGTGAGGCGTTGTGGGGTCATTGGCAGCAGCAGAATTGTATTTGCTACAATCGCAAAGTCTTGATCTGGTATATTTCTTACCTTTTCTTTACCATCAGTCTAGAGAGTAACTCTGGTTTAATTAAAGATGGTCAAGGTGTATGCTAGGAGCAGAAACGAGCATACCTAAAAATGAGGTATCAACCTGCTGAAGCTACAATACACAACCATATGCATGTCTTAGAGTGGAAGCAGAATGCCACAAACAAAACTGTGATCCGATAACCAAAGGATCAGATCAAAGTTTTGTGGCCTTGCCATATCTAGTCATGAATGGTGTCTGACCATTAAATGACTAACCAGACAAGGGATAGAATCATCAGCTCCCAAGGTGAAAAACCTAGAGGCATGAAGGCAGTGGGGATCTGGTATGTCACCACCCTAATATCTAATGAAGTCTCCTCCAGCCTCCATCAGAATTAAGATATGGGCAGGAAAGTCCTTACCAGGTTAATTAAGGGCCTCAGGCCGTTGCTGCTGGGATGAAGCCAGCTGCAGAATGACCTGTTTGCCATGCAGCAATCCCAGTAGCTGTTATCCTGCAGTAACCTTGTCACCTCAGCTTCCCTACACTTGCTGGTGTTCCTTGTTTGATGCTGTCAGAACTGCTGGGATATCTTGGAATACTTATGAGGAAAGGTTGAGGGAGGTAGGGCTTTTTTCATTGGAGCAAAGAAGGATGAGACATGACTTGATAGAGGTTTACAAGATGATGAGAGGCATAGATAGAGTGGATAGTCAGAGACTTTTTCCCAGGGCAGAAATGACTATTACGAGGGGGCATAATTTTAAGGTGATTGGAGGAAGGTATAAGGGAGATGTCAGAGGTAGGTTCTTCACACAGAGAGTGGTGGGTGTGTGGAATGCACTGCCGGCAGTGGTAGTGGAGTCAGATACTTTAGAGACTTTTAAACAACTCTTGGATCGGCACATGGAGGATAGTAAAATGTAGGGTATGCAGGGTAGATTGAACTTAGTGGAATAATAGGTTGGCATAACGTCGTGGACTGAAGGGCCTGTACTGTGTTGTACTATTCTGTGTTCTATGTTCTATGTTCTATGTTGACTTGGTACAAGATTCAAAATTACTTCAGGAAAAGGAAGGTCAATACACAAAGATCATTAGACCTTCATGTGCAGCTTTTTTAGAGGTCAACAATTAGTGATTCGCTATTAATGACAACATCTAGGTCATAGTATGTATAGCTAGGAAGGAAAGTCAAAAACTACTGATAAATTACTGTATGGGTATGTTTGAGATTTTGACATTAATGTCAGCTTTAAATCATTAAAGGGTCTCAAATGTAACAATTGTAATTTGTTAGCTAAAAGAATAGTATTTTTTGCCCAGTTATGCTATTTGAAACCAGTGTATGACCATTAGCCATTTGAAACTGTTGGATAACTATTGGCCTGTAATTTCCTATCTTTGAGGAATAGGATGGAATCCAATGAACGAAAGGCCAGTAATAGTCTCCATTGTTTTTTTTTTCGGAAGGCCCATCACATCCTGAACCACTCAGCATCTTGACAGCTAAGTGGCAGGGATACCTTACCCCAAGGGCAAATGTCCTGCCCATCGACAGATGCTGGAATCTCAGTTGAATGAGAGCACCACCAGGGAGGCAGTGGTTGTGGCTGGTACTACACCCACTTCTGAAGCCTGGGTTCCAGATCAGAGATGAGCAATGACAGAAAGTGGTTCTCAGGAGTGGGGTGGGGAGGGAGCATAGTTGGGTGGTTGGCTGGCAAGAGGTCCCCCATCCACCTCAGGGCCCATTTATAGCCAAACAAAAAGATGTTCACTAGTTGTCTGCCTCACATGGCGATTTCCTGCCTGCTGCTGAGTTAATACCAGTAGAAGTGGAATTTGGCCCTTATTGTGAGCATTCATTGCCCACCTAAACACCTCAAGTGGCTGTGATGTTGGGAGGCCTTTTCAAACACAGACTGAATTGGAATGGAGTCAGGAAGGTTGTAGGGTCCTTACCCTTTACCTCCGTACCTGCCCCAGGGAGGGCACAATCTCTTGCACATGGCTTCCGCTGTCTCTGACATGCTCCATTTTATCCAGTAATTAATCTCATTGTGCAATTTAAAAGACAGGAACATTGACGGAAATGAGTTTTATTGGTGGTGAATATCTGCAGATGAGCAAGCGGATTATAGCATGGCTTTGGCCTGTCGAACAATTTTTAAAAATATCTAAACCCATGAGCTACTCTCTTTGTCCCTCCAATACTAAGTATCTCTTTTTGAAACTATTCAAAAAATATCAAAGATTAAAGTGACAAAGCATCAGCTGCAGAGACCTGGGCCCAGATTCTCACTCCCCCATCGGGGAGCAGGAGTTGGGAAACTTTCTGGTTCACTGCACCTGCCTCAGAAGAAACTCACTCAATCTGCGGTAGGCGAGGGTGAGGTGCATGATGGAGTGAACGTATTTCAGACATGGCTGCAGGTTCAGCTGAATACCAAGACAGACTGTTTAAAAGCCCCCACCCCCTTGACCTGTCCGTCCTCCCTGGACTGACCTATCTCCTCCCTAACTCCCCACCTACACTCACTTTTACTGGCTCCATCCCCGCCTCTTTGACCTGTCTGTCTCCTCTCCACCTATCCTCTCCTCTATCCATCTTCTATCCACCTCCTCTCTCCCTATTTATTTCAGAACCCCCTTCCCCTCCCCTTTTTCCTGAAGAAGGGTCTAAGCCCGAAACGCCAGCTTTCCTGCTCCTCTGATGCTGCTTGGCCTGCTGTGTTCATCCAGCTCTTGTTATCTCAGACTGTTTAAAAGGCCCACTTTGGATGAATGGCACTTTGTCAAAGTTATTTTTTTTAATTATTAGACCCTATAGACCTAATCCCTCATACACCCATATAACCCAAACCTCCCACCAATTCCCAAAGCCCCATCCATGATAACCAATACCTCCCAACTACTCCATTGTCCATCACATCCCTTCTGCTAATTAATTCATTATCCACCATAGGCAGGACTTGAGATCATATTGAGATTAACAAAAATAAATGTTTAAGTATCCATTACAAGATTTAGAATAATAAAAAAAACCTCTGATCACTCTTGAAAGCCCATCAAAATGTTTATAAAAACCAAAAGAACTGTGGATGCTGTAAATCAGGACCAAAAGCAGAAGTTGCTGGAAAAGCTCAGCAGGTCTGGCAGCATCTGTGAAGAAAAAAAATCAGAGTTAACGTTTCGGGTCCGGTGACCCTTCCTCAGAAGGGTCTGAGGAAGGGTCACCAGACCCGAAATGTTAACTCTGATTTTTTCTTCACAGATGCTGCCAGACCTGCTGAGCTTTTCCAGCAGC
>JAHRHZ010000065.1:21095322-21171866 GCA_024137785.1 Ginglymostoma cirratum
CGATGAAGGGTTTAGGCCCGAAACGTCGAGTTTTCCTGCTCCTATGATGCTGCTTGACCTGCTGTGTTCATCCAGCCCCATGCTTGTTATCTCAGATTCTCCAGCATCTGCAGTACCTTTTATCTCCATCTTGAGTCTTTCATTTCATCTAATTTGTTTTCCCAGAGAGTTAGGGAAGGTTATTTCTTCATAATTTAATCTTGTTAAAATGTTGGAGTATTTAATTCCTCACTATGAAAGATGTGTCCTGGATTCATTCCTTTTGTATAAATATAATTTTTTTGTTGTTTTTGGCATTGTTTCTGGGTAGCATAGCGAGTTGACACGCTATTGTATAATGCTATACAAGACACAAACAATTCTGAATACCTTGGATTGCTGGTCTCTGACAGGTCATGGGAGACAGAAACATAAAGTTTTGGCACCAGAATGTTACAAACACTAATTTGGATTAATTTCGCATTACGAACTTGGACGGTATCATTTGTGTTTAAATATCTAAGTTTTTCCCTATACAAGATGTAAAAAATTGCTCATATAAATCTCCAGTGGTTATGGAGTACAATTAGAAGGATGGTCTTGTTGTGGATCTTTTTATTAATAGAAGTATTAATAGCTTTTAACTGTTGTTAAACCACTGCAGTGCTGGTCTGTTTTGTTATTCTGGTGCAGTCCCCTGAGAGTTCCATACTAAAGGAGTATTAAGTTGTTAAGTTTACAGTGTTTACTGGAGACTCGATGACTAGGGTCTATGAATTGTAATAATGCGTATCATTATTTGTATTTGACTTTCATTGCAGACATCAGTAACCTGTTCAAACTACCCATTCATCCTGAGTCAATAATCAAATCTATCCTCTATAAAAAAATCAATTTGTAGTATTTTTTCTTTAACGTAATATAAAAGAAAAAGAAATCTCTGCGTCTGTAACTCCTCATTATTTTTGACTGACAGATTAAACTGTCAATTCCATCAGTATCCGTTTAACATTGACACCAGAAGCTTTAGCATGCAGTCTTCAATCAGAATGTTTGTTGCTAAATCTGATGGTATGAACACATCATTTTAACTCTGTACCAACAGTGAGCCACAGGAGCTGTTGCCAGGCCCAGAATTAGCACTCAGCAGCCTGCATTTGCCTAAACCTGAGGCCTGAGGCTCAGCTGAATCCAGTGTCGAGTTGAGCATGCATGAACTGTAGGTGTCTTTTGAACTTCCATAGGCAGCTGACCCTTTTGCACCAAGTAATTTCAGATCACATACTGTTTCACACTGGCAGCAGCCACAGGTCAATGATGGATGCTATAGGACAGCAGGATAGGAGCAGATTGTGCTAACAGTAATGCTGTGGATCCAAGAAGATCCCTCCTGCTTTTCCTGGCTCCATGGGAAGGTTGATAAATTTATCTTAGTCAGTAACTGTTCCTTCTGCTACTGAAGTTCCCTTGCTGCCCTATTTTCAGGGGACATAAAAGGCATTAGGCCCCTCATTTACATATGATCTGATACTGATTGTAGGAAGCTGGCAAGGATGCCTGAAAAATAGCGGGGCATTTTCAGTCAATTTGGAATGTAGGACATTGATCCCTGAAATTGGACCTCCTTGCTGTGCACTTACAATGGACACAACAACATCCAACTTCTACCCAGTAATAGTTCATTGCTGTTTTGAAGCATTAAGAATTAAGTATTAAACAGAAAAATCGAGTATTTAAACAATAATTTGCACCTTCTTTTGAAGTCTATCTATTAATATAATTTTTAAAATCTATGTAAACATCAGAAGTCATGTGAATCATGGTGCATTGCTATTGGATTAATGCTACAGTTGAAGCATGTTACACAAAAAAGATTTTGATTAGGTTTGCTTAATGCACTAATAGGGTCTTCAAAATAGGGTCAGTGCATATAATACAAATCAATATTTGTTTAGCATTGAAGAACATTAGTCTTTTTCCCAAACACTTTGCTTTTCTTCTTGTAAATAATATAAATTTTGTCGGACAGTAACATGAACTCAAATGATTCATTTGAGTTTGTTTCAGCTTTGAAATGCAAATTGGAAATATATTGAAAGCTAAGGTTCATTGGCATTGGGTTCCATTATGACATGAACTCCGAATTGAGATTTTCAGACATTTTTTGAACAATTAGTTGAGAACAGCTTTTTCTCATCCTGCCTAACTTTACCTTTTAAAACCAAAATGATATATTTACATTGCAGTTCAAAGCCTGCAAATCAAACCTGAAAGCATCAGACTTGCCAGTTGGGTCTTCCAGTGGATTGACTTTGATTAACCATTGTCTTTAAAGTTGTGATCAGAAATAATCTGCGGATGTACTCCTGAAGTCCAGCACCACAACTAAATGACAGGATGCACAAAAGTTCAAAATCTTCACAGAGTGCAACTCTCAAAAAAAAACGTGAAGGAAAGATTTGCCACTTGCTGATTATACACATATTGTCACACGCTCCATGAGAAAGGAGCAAAACCTGTGGAAATGGAAATCTGAAACAGACACATGGAATGCTGAAGAAACTCAGCAAGTCTGGCGGCATCTGTGGAGAGAGAAACAAATTTAACATTTTGGTTCTAGTTTGAATGAAGAAGTCATGACGTTCTGAAGAAGAGTCATACTGGACTCGAAGTGTTAATTCTGCTTCTGTCTCCACAAGTGCTGCTAAATCTGCTGAGTTTCTTGAGCATTTTCTAAGATTCTTCCATTGGAAAGGAGGTCTTGTTCCAGGAGGCTGCAGATGTCTGCAGTGACCTGACATGAAAGCCTGAATCTCCTGAGGCACTGAAGCGAAAATATGTTGAAAAAGATCTGATTCTCTGCTTGTAATATCAATTTCTTTTGGAGGTGGGTGGAGGTCTTACCCAGTTTTTAGCTGAAATAGCCCTGTGCAAGGGCTTGTGTCTGTTTAGAATGTAATTGATGCTGCCCAGTGTAGTTGGTATTGGTGTTACTTCTCCTTTGGTCTTTCATTAAGGATTGAATCTGAAACTTGGAAACAGTAAGGACTGCATATGCTGGAAGCCAGAGTTAATAGATGTGAAGCTGGAAAAGCACAGCAGGTCAGACAGCATCCGAGGAGCAGGAAAGTCAACGTTTCAAGCCCGAACCTGTGGAGGTGGAGGCAGCCCAGAAGTAAATAGAGGTGGGGTGAGGCTGGGGCAAGGGTAGGTGGAATCGTGATGGGTGGCTGCAGTTAGGGGGTTATTGTGATTGGTCAGTAGGAAAGGTAGAGGAATAGGTGAGTAGGAAGATGTACAGGTTTGTTCAGGTCAGGGATGCAAGGAGGAGGGGGAGGGCTGAACATGGGAAAAGGCTGTGGGTGGAAGGATTGTGAAGCTGGTGAAGTCAATATTGAGGCCATTGGGCTGTAAACCTCCCAGGCAAAATAGCAGGTGTTGTTCCTCCAATTTACGTTTGGCCTCATTTTGACAGTGGAGGAGGCCAAGATTTGGACATATTACAAGGGGATAGGGCGAGTTAAAATGGATGGCAACTGGAAGATTGGATTGGTTGGTGTATGCAGAGCACAGATGCTCCACAAACCGGTCCCGAAGTCTGAGTTTGATCTCCCGATGTAGAAGCGACCACATCAGGAGCAACAGATGCAATAGATCAGGTTGGATGAAGGGCTGGTGAATCTCTACTGGATTTGGAAGGATTGTTTGGGGCCTCGGACAGAGGTGAGAGGGGAGCAATAGGGAAAAGTGTAGTACTTCCTGAGGCTACAGGGAAAGGTACTGGGTGTGGAGCTGACAAGGGAGTCACGGAATGAATGGTCTCTGAGGAAAGTGGACACAGGTGGGGAAGCAAATGTCTTTGTGCTGGTGGGTCTGATTGTAGTTGGTGGAAATGTTGGAAGGATGGTGTGTTGGATTTGGAGGTTGGTGGGCTGGTATGTGAGGACTAGGGTGGACTCTATCCTTATTATTGTTGGGGGAAGGGGGTTTGGGAGCAGAACTGCAAGAAATGGAAGAGGTGCAGTTGAAGGCATCCTTAATTACAGAGGAGGGAAAATTCCGATCCTGAAAGTAGGAAGATAACTGAGACGTCCTGGAATAAAATGCCTCGACCTCGGAACAGATGAAGTGGAGGCAGAGGAGTTGAGAGTATGGAATAACATTTTTACAGGAGTGTGGGTAAGAGAAGGTGTAATTGTGGGAGTCAATAGGTTTGAAATGGACATCAGTGCTGAGTTGCTTTTCGGAGATGGAGACGAAGAGGTCCAGGAAGGGGAGGGAGGTGTCAGAAATGGTCCAAGGGAATTTTAGGGCGGGGTGGAAGGTGTTGGAAAAGTTGATGAACTGCTCGAGCTGTCTTCAGGAGCACAAGGCAGGACACGAAGCAGAACCGACCTCAACATCACTGAGGCCAGACACCAATTCTCTGACACCTCCTTCTGCCGTCCCCTCAAATATGACCCCACCTCTGATCGCCAAGCTATCATTTCCCAGGCCATCGACAATCAGATCACTTTGGGAGATCTCCCGTCCACAGCCTCCAACCTGACAGTTCTCCGACCCTGCACCATCCATTTCTGTCTCCTTCCCAAAACCCATAAACCTGACTGTCCCGGTTGACCCATTGTTTCTGCCTGCTCCTGCTGCACCGAGCTCATCTCCTCCTACCTTGAGTCTGTACTTTCTCCTTTGGCCCAGAAACTCCCTACCTACGTTCCTGACACAAGCCACGCCGTCCATCTTTTCCAAAACTTTCAATTCCCCTGCCACCAACACCTCATCTTCACCATAAATGTACAGTCCCTTTATACCAGTATCCCCCATACAGAAGACCTAAAAGCCCTCCACTTCTTCCTCTCCCATAGGCGAACAAGTCCTCCTCCACTGAAACTCTCATTCGCTTGGCAGAACTGGTCCACACCCTCAACAATTTTTCAATTGATTCCTCCCACTCCCTGCAAACCAAAGGGGTGGCCATGGGCACCCACATAGGCCTGAGCTATGCCTGCCTCTTTGTTGGATTCGTGGAACAGTCCCTCTTCCACATCTACGCTGACACTACTCCTCGCCTCTTTCTCTGCTGTATTGATGATGACATCAGTGCTGCCTCATGTTCCCGTGAGGAGTTCGAGCAGTTCATCAACTTCACCAACACCTTCCACATCAGCCCCAAATTCATCAGACCATTTCTGACACCTCCCTCCCCTTTCTGGACCTCTTTGTCTCCATCTCTGCAAACCAACTGATCACTGACATCCATTTCAAACCCAATGACTCCCACAACCATCTCGACTGCACCTCCTCTCACCCACTCTCCTGTAAAAATGCTATCCCATACTCTCAGTTCCTCTGCCTCCGCCGCATCTACTCCCAGGATGAGGTGTTTTACTCCAGGACTTGCCAGTTATCTTCCTACTTTAGGGATTGGAATTTCCCCTCCTCTGTAATTAAGGATGCCGTCAACCACATCCCGTCCATTTCCTGCATTGCTGCTCTCAAACTCCCTACCCCCAACAAATATAAGGATAGGGCCCCCCTAGCCCTAACGTACAACCTAACCAATCTCTGAATCCAACGCATTGTCCTCCAACATTTCCGCCACCTACAATCAGACCCCACTGCCAAAAAGATATTTCCTTTCCCACCTCTGTCCGCTTTCCACAGGGGCCATTCGTTCCATGACTCCCTCGTCAGCTCCACACTCCCCACCAATTTCTCCACCACATCCGGTATCTTCCCCTGCAACTGCAAGAGGTGCAACTCCTGCCCCTCCACCTCTCTTCTCATCCCCATCCAAGGCCCCAAACAATCGTTCCAGATCTGGCAGAGATTCACCTACACTCCATCCAACCTGATCTACTGTACCCATTACACTCGATGTGGTCACTTCTATATCAGGGAGATAAAACACAGACTCAGGGACCAGTTTGCAGAGCTTCTGCACTCTGCATGTCCCAACCAACCCGACCTTGCAGTTGCCATCCATTTTAATTCCCGCTCTTACTCCTCTGGTGACATGTCCATCCGTGGCCTCCTCCACTGTCAAAGTGAGGCCAGATGTAAACTGGAGGAACTACACCTGATATTTCACTTTAGGAGCTTACAGCCCAATGGCCTCCATATTGACTTCACCAGCTTCAAAATCTGTCCATCCCCCGCTTATCCCATGTCCAGCACCCCCACTCCTCACCTGACCTAACTAACCTGTCCATCTTTCTCCACATCTATTCGTTCCACCCTTCCCATTGATCAATCACAGTAACCTCCTACTTGCAGCCACCTATCACCATCCCACCTACCCTTGCCCCAGCTGCACCCCCCTCCCTCTATTTTCTTCTGAGCTCCCCTCCCCCTCCCCAGTCCTGAAGAAGGGTTTTGGCCTGAAATGTTGACTTTCCTGCTGCTCGGATGCTGTCTGACCTGCTGTCCTTTTCCAGCTTCACATCTGTTGACTCTTGAATCTGAAGCTGAATGGTCTGCTGTCATGCCATGATGAAGGCTGGCATGTGAGACTGTAGCTCAAGGTGCATGAAGTGTTAAACAGGTGAAGCACCTTCCATGGCAAGTAGTGATAGGTCTCTTGCTGGAATTAGCATTGGAAGAAATTGTACTTGTTAAATAATTTTAAAACTCGGTAAATACACTTCCATCAGACTGCTGATACTGTGGAACCTTATCTACAAGAGTTAACTTGCCGTGACATTTGTATTTAAATATTCATGAATGCAAAAAATCATTTACAGCTGTTAATGGGGCCACTATTAGTAACGTAGTGGTTTTAATGAAAGTGGCTGTGCATTTTGTCTTAGCTGCTACCTGTTTCAGTCTCACACTTCAATGTAATGTTTGTCCAAATTTCTAGCAAAGACATCAGAGGTTTTCGAATGATTGTGGGACTCATGGTCCGATGGCAAGTTAATTAAAGAACTCCCTTTCAAAGCAAACATCAAATGCCATAGCTCCATAATGAAATGTAAAATAAGAACTTTTCTGAGTTTAGTCATTAAGAACACCAATTGGTACCTCACACAAACATATGAAGCATCCTTTAAATGGAAGAAGGCTGTCCCTTTGGATAACCAGTTTCAATATTCTGTTCTGTATTCGCACAAGGGATATCTGATGCAAAGGCAACAACATTATACATAACCTCTTAAGATGTCTTCATTCTCATAGGGTGACTTTGTTAAATTCATGAATGCAGACTTTTGGATTTGAAGGAAGCAAACTTTTGCCCTGAGAATCTAATTATTTGCATTAGAAAAAGGGACTGAGTAAAACAAGGCAGTGTTGTTGGCCCAAAGGAAAAATGAGGATTTAAACAAAAACCTCCCCTCTGCAAATTAGGTTGCCATCTTTAAGATAAAACATTACAGATTTTTTTTTTCATTTTCTTATGTTCAAAAGTGGCTGCATTTATCAATCTTATCCCGGGCTATGGAAAAACCTTTTCTGTCTCTTGCAAGATTTGGGACTATTTCCATTCCTTTGCTAAGGTTCCCAAAGAGGAGCCCAAAAAATTCTATTATGTTGAAGTGTGTTCAGAGGATAGCTTTGTTAAGCAAACTGAAAAGATAGTGTGTTAAAACAAAACCCTAAAGCTGTCTCAAAACAGGCTCAGACTCAGTTACAGTAAAGAATGTTGTAAATTAACATTAATGGACGCTTTATCAAATGAAAAACAAATCATTGAATACGAAGTGTGTATTTATGTTGATTCTTATGGTTGGTATAACTTGTCTGAATACTTACATAAAACCATTTTTGAGTCTGAGCTTTATATCTGTGTTGTGGCACTACAATTTAGACAAATACTATTGTCAGACGTCAAAATGCCAAAGAATCTTTCAGCTGTCAGTTTATATGCAGCTTTAGTCTAGTTTGGCATGCTGTGTGCTGGCTGAAAGCTATTGAAGGGACAGGCTCATGGAATAAAAGCTACATTGTTAAGCTGTCCCTGAGTGCCACACTACTAATCACTTCAAAGAAAATGGACAGTAAAAGGTGCTTGGCCCAGGCTTAATCAATTCTGCTGCTTGTAAGCATAAAGAAAAGACACAGAAAATGTGAAAGTTGTGGTGGTCTCCCAGAATTAAGCATTGACTGAATTCTCTGTATTCATTGCAAACTCTGAGTGAGCAATTCACCCAACTAAGAGTATTAGACATGTTGTTAAATATTGATTTTTACGCCACTGAGTGTTTCTGATCTATGTAACAGTTATGATTCGATTTGTGTTTGAGATTACTCAACAGCCTTTGTGCCACTGCAACAGTATCAATCCAAGTTGGAGAAAAATAGCTTAACGGCTTTTTCTCCTGATTGGGAACCCCTGGGCTGGTAAGCAGTCATTACTACATCAGATCGGTCACTATTTAAACAGTCTTGTGTACCAAAGTTTATAAAGAGAATAACAAAGTTTCTTCACAAAATACAAATTATAGGCAGAATTATCCAAAGGGATTTTTAATTTGCACATGCATCTTGCTGTCTGAATATTAAGGACAATTAATCAGTATGCAGAGAGAATTGTCTTTCCCAAAGAAATGCAAATTTTGTTTTTATTTTTACATTTAATCTTAGTGTTTGGCAGATAGCCATTGACAAGTTGAAAACCGTTACTTTAGAATATTTAATAGACTTGTGTTTTAAAGCTGTATATTAAATAGGTTACATTTCCTGTTAATGAAATCAGAATCAAGCTTGAGAAAGTGGCATTTGAATTCGAAAGGACGCCTTCTCCAATACTTAGTATGCTTCCTGTTTTCCTGAAGCAAATTGATTTTTTTTGTTTAATTCCGAATGCCTTCAAAAATTCCATTTAAAAATATTAGTAATACTCAAGCAAATGGGGAAATAGCTAAAGCATTTCACTTACCTATATCAGAGTTACAAAATGCTGTTTGTGGGTGAACTGGAAGGCAGGTACATGCATCCACGAGTTCCTGAAGCCTCAGAGTCAGAACTGAGAGTAGCAAGCCAGTCACCAGGGTATTCATGTCGTCCTATAGCACAACACAGTATACCAGTCTTTCTGCTCAACAGTGGCTGTGTGTGCAGACCTAACCTTGTGGAGCAGCGTCTCAGTAAACTTCTTTTTGCCTGCAGCAGGAATGACAGGAAGAAGATTGTTCAGCAGTAACACAATGCAGCAACCTTGTTTAAGGTTCTCTGACTGAGCTGGCTGATTTCCCACTTTCACCACAGTGGACCCTCATATTTATGGTCCTGCCAGTTCTTTTAAGCCCCGCCTTCATTTGAAGAAAATGGCTTGTCATTGCTTGAGATCATGCATGAAAGTACATTGTTGGGACTCCAACTCTCACGTAGACCAGTTATTTCAGGTGATTTCACCAAACATTTCTAATGATTTAGTATAATTGCTGTGAAAATGATATTTAGAGGAAATAAAAAGCTGCAGGTACAGAATCTATTTAAATTATTTTTATATTTTAAACAAGAAAAATAGTTTTGCCTAACTTGTATTAATTTTTATACAATGCATTTTTTGAAATATTACAATAAGGAATTCCTACAGGTTGTTTTGAATGATATTGTTCTGAAATTAATTTAATTTTTTGTCAATTCCTTAATAAGTCAAAGCTTTGACAATTAAATCCTCTGAAATGATATGAAGATTTTTCACAGCTTCCTGAACAGCTCAATTTAATCCTATTGCTAGAGATCAATTGTTATGTCAGTAATCTGCTTTCTGAATTCACTCATCAGCATTTCAACACAAAACATTATTTAAGTCATTCCATTGTGCCGCTTTCAGTTGCAATGAAAGACTTTCTAATTTGCTAGCAGCTACTACAGACATTACTTCATTATCCTACATGATGGTCGATCTAGGAAACAAAAAAATAGTCATTAATGAAAAATGGCTGTCCGTAACTTGGCAAAATCACATTAAAATTTGTAATTGATTCAAAATAGAGAGCACTTGAGAAATGAATTCACTAACCAGTTTAGGCAGGAGGCATAAATGAAAAAATATTTCCATTTTCAAGTTTAATGTAATGGTTGTAAACCTAGGTATATCTGACTGTGTGGGGTAAGGTGAGAGAGTTACAAGACTGTTCCCTCTCCACTTCAGGGTGATGTAGCCACAGGGGGGAATTATCAATCAAGCTAGATTCCAGAAAGAATTTCGCTACAGACTCTGTTTGAACCTCTTTTGAGGAAGGGTCACCGGACCCGAAAAGTTAACTCTGATTTTATTCCTCACTGATGCTGCCAGACCTGCGGAGCTTTTCCAGCAACTTCTGTTTTTGCTCTGTTTGAACTTAATCTCGGCTGTCTGAATAATTTTACACTGCAGCAGACTCCATATCCGATGTAATGTGAACTTGTACTTTTATTTAGAATGAAACTTTTTCAATGCTGCACATATCATGGGTGATACTATTAAATTGTTACCTTCTCATAAGCCTTGATTTCGAAAATGTTTTTGTCAGGATATTTGTGTGCAATAAATGCCATAGACAGAAGGAAGACATCAATAGAGTGGTCAAGTGGGCAAATAGAGTTCAATGAGAAGGAAATGAGAATAAACAAGGCAACGTTGTATCACAATAATTGATAAGATAATGAAACGTGTAGAGTATCTTGGTGCATTTGTCCACAAATCTCTGCAGTAGCAAGTCAGTTAATACTGTAATTAAAAAGGCATTGGGGAAATTTTGTTAGCCAAGGCAGAGTGTATAAGCTGCTCTATAAAACATTGATTAAGCTACGGCTGGAGAACTGCATGCAGTTCTGGTCACTCCACACTTGATATCTACAAGGATGTCGGAGGGCTTGTTGCCAGGAGACCTAGTAAGATTTCTCAGTGTATATTACCAAACTCACCTCTTTAATTAACTACCTCGCCCCTTTGGAGAGCCTATTATCTGATTTTAGACCCACCTTATCATATGCCATTTACCGGAACAACTTGCCATTCAGCCTTTATCCGCTGAACAACTGGCAAACCTTGCACCCACGTCATCTTTAAAAGGCCTTTGTGCACCCAGACAAGCAGTGGCAATTTGATGTTGCCCCTTACTAGCAGTGTAAAGGCACAGTATTAACAAAGCCTCGCTGCCCACGCCACGTGGTCAGTACGGTTGACATTCCCTCATGTGCAAGCCCATTCTCTGGTCACAACTTGCAGAAGTTGTCAGACTGGCTGAATGACCAACATGTTACATCAAAAAGGGGATAATGTTTTCTCTCGATCTCATACCCAACTCAACTATACCACATTGCATTGAATTCAGTAGAGGCTATTTACTTGATATATGACGAATTGCTGATGATTTTCCTCTCATCTGACAGCACACTTGGAAGTTTTAAGACTGATGGGATGCTTTTGCCCAGCATGCATTTTTTTTACATCATAGTGACTAACTTCTACATCACTGAGATGGTAATTTTAGATCTGCAAGCACCAATGGCATTGTGCAATTTGCCTTTGACCAATATTTGAATGCTAAAAATGTTCACTCTGCATGCATTGCAAACTGGTAAAGAAATTATTGTGAATGAAATATAGCCAGAGTCTGCAAATGCAAGCTTCATGTATTTGTGCCTTCTGTGTCCTAATCTCCAGCAGATGTGGATCCCACTCTTTCACCCATCATTAACTCTAGGCATTGTCCCAGACATTCTGACATGGCATTTCATCTTAAGAGTGATGGCAGGGAACACAGCTCTTGGTGAACATGTCAGACCAGGCGCCACCCAGTTGTCGGATCCCACCACCACATCATCCGTAGCATACAGAGCCACCATGTCCATGCCCAACAGCCCAATTCCACTTATCCCCTGATTACATTGATCTTTGCTTCAGCTGTCCTTTCTGCCCTCTGAGCTGTGATATTACATATAATGGCCTCTGTGCTCCCCCTATGGAGGTCACAGTGGTGACCATTGTCAATAAATACTATCCAATAGCCTACCATGCCCTCTGATGTTGTTCCACTTACTCCCATACAGCCTTGAGTTTACTCCTGTCTCCCTTCCTGTTCCCACACCTACATGTGCCTCTGCTTCCCCTCTCAGTCTTGACTCCCCTACTTCTTTGGCATGGATCCCCCAATTACTCTTACAGACCTTCCTTGTATCTCTCTCAACAATCACCTCCAGGATGCGCCTCCAGGACTGTGTTCACCCCAAATCTCTGACTAAGTACTTGTTTAATACTGTTGTGGGGTATAGGCAATGCTGACTGGTCAACATTTATTGTCCATTCCTAGTTGGCTTTGAGCAGATGGTGATGAACTGCCTTGAATCGCTGCATGTACTGTCGGTAGAATCAGAATGCCATTAGGGAGGAAATTCCAGGATTTTGATCCAGAGACAGTGCAGGAACTGCTATATGTTTCCAAGTCAGGATGGTGAGTGGCTTGAAGGGAAACTTGCAAATGGTGGTGTTCCCATGTATCGGCTGTCCTTGTCCCTCAAGCTGGAAGTGGTCATGGCTTTAGAAGGTGCTGCCCAAGAATCTTTAGCAAATTTCTGCAGTGCAGCTTGTAGAATGTACACGCTGCTGCAATTGAGCATCAGTGTTGAAGGGATGCTTGTGGATATGGTGCCAAGCAAGTGGGCTGCTTTGTCCTTGCTAGTGTCAAGTTTCTTGAGCATTGTTAGAGCTGCACCCAACCCAGGAAAATGGGGAGTCTTCCATCACTTTTCTGACTTGTGCCTGGTAGATGGTGAACAGACTTTAGGAAGTTGGAAGATGAGTTATTTGCTGCAGTATTCTTAGCCTCTGACATGCTGTTATTGCCACAGTGTTTATATGGCAAGTCCAGTCGAGCGTCTGGTCAATGGTGACCCCCAATATATATATGTAGTGTGGGATTCAGTGATGATACACAATTGAATGTCAAGGTACGATGGTTAGATTGTCTCTTATTGGACATGGCCATAGACTGGCATTTGTGTGCCATGAATGTCACTTGCCACTTGTCAGCCTAAGCTTCAACAAACAGCTCCTAGACATGATAGACCAAACTCTTGTCCCCTGTCATTGCAGCTTCCTAATAAATGGTATGCAACTTGCAGATGTCTTGTGATAACCCTACAGGACTGACCTTTCCCATTCTCTGTCCTGTAGTTGGACATCTCTTCTGACCATGCCTCTTCAGTGTGTGCAGACTATGTCTGTGATTGACACTGCCAGGACTCCCTAACCAACAGTTAACACCCTTTGGCTGGACTGAGGACAGAGCCCCACCACTTTCCAACATGGTCATTTGAAATGTGCTGTGTTTACCATGCAGGAAGCTTGCATATGCTCTAGGTGTTAGATTGACCTTTCAGTATGCCATACAGAAACATGTTTCTCTCGACCCCTGAACCCAACACCTACTGACAAGCAGCTTGTCTGTGTGTCTACAGAAAAGGCCACAATAATACAGCAGTACTAATAGAAGGCTCAGGCTGAAGTGTTCTAATGAGTGTGGCACATCGTGGTAAAGGCAGGGATGCTGTGTACATGCCAGTAATCATTAAGTGATCAAACTTCAGTAAGCAAACAGCCCTGGAAGGCAGCCTGCTCCAATCTGTGAGCTGGTTACCTGAATCTGCACACTAGGTGTCCTTGATCCAGCCCTTCATTGCTAGTTACTGGTGTGCCCTACAATGAAATGAAAGTCTGCGCTCCTACGTGTTCTACAAATGGACTGGTGAGGTGCCATAGTAATAAAACAAGGAACTGCGAATACTGAGATTCTGAAACAAAAACAGAAGTTGCTGGAGAACCTCAGCAAGTCTGACAGCATCTGTAGAGAGAAAACAGAGTTAACATTTCAAATCCACTGACCCTTGCAAAATGCTGGATACAAATATCCATAGAAACGGGGTATGCATTGTTGTTCCAGACTTGTCTTGGAGTGAAATATATTTCCCTCAACTCTTCTCTCAGCCTTCGACCTCTTAACTTAAATCATGCTCCTTGTTTGTTGACCCCTTTGCTAATGGAAAAAATGCCTCTGATTCACCCTATCAGTGCTCCTCATAATCTTATACACATCTGCCTCGTCGCTGTCAACCCTCACTGCTCCAAGGAAAACAACCTCAGCTTATCTAATCTTCCCTCATAAATCAGACCCGTCAGGCAAGGCAGCATCTTAGTGAATCTCTTCTGCATTCTCTCAAGTGTAACCACATCTTTCCTATAATGTTGTGACCAGAGCTCCACACAGTACTTAAATTGTGACTTATCCAGCATATTATACGGTTCTAGCATAACCTCTTTGATCTTGTGTTCTATACCTTGGCTAATAAGGCAAGTATTCCATGTGCCTTCTTAACCGCCTTATGGGGAGGCGATGGCCTAGTGGTATGATCGCTGAACTGTTAATCCAGAGACCCAAATAATATTCTGGGGAAACCAGGTATGAATCCCGCCACAGCAGATGGTGCAACTTGGGTTCAATAAAAATATCTGGAGTTAAGACTCTAATAATGACCATGAATCCATTGATGATTGTTGGAGAAAAAAACCCATCTGCTTCACTAGTGTCCTTTAGGGAAGGAAACTGCCATCCTTACATGGCCTGGCCTACATGTGACTCCAGACCCACAGCAACGTGGTTGACTCGGAACTGCCCTCTGGGCAATAAATGCTAGCCACTGACAGCCTCATCCCGTTAATGAATAAAAAATAACCTGCCCTGCTACCTTTGGTGTGCTGTGGACATGTACACCAAAGTCCCTTTGATCTTCAGTACTTTCCAGACTCTTAGCGTAACCCCTTGTTATGTTATTACTTTGCACTTTTAGAGTTGAATTCCTTATGTTACCGTGAACAAACCATATATACCAGCCTGTAATGTTTACCATCCTTCTACTTCCAGATCAGCCTGCACTCAAAGGTCAGAAACCTAAAGATTTGGGTGCTGTTTGTGAGGAGATAAGTTGGACTTTGGTTGTATAAGCAAATTGCAAATTTGCAAGTTCAAACCTATTTTGAGTATAAATTACAAATCTGTGGCACAGACATCATGTGCAAATGGGAGTCTGATCATCATACAGAGTATCGTTTCTTAAATAACAGAGATCAATTCAAAAGACCAAAACAAAACAACAGAAATCAGCAGTCTCCGCTAAATTTTATATTAATCAATTTGCTATGTTCTAATCTCATGGGATCATCTCTGAATCAATTAAAATTTAAACCAATACATCAATTACCTCACTAGTTGCTTCTTTTAAGACTGTAGGATGTTGCTCCGTTAGAACCCAAGCACTTGTTGGCCCTCAGCTCCAACAGTTTACTCTGTGCCATTTCTTAGGAGATTGTGATCTTCTAGAGTTCCTCCCTCCCTTCTGTTTCCTGAATTATTGCTGCTTCTGGGAAATTAGTTAGTTGTATCTACTGTAGTGAAGATTGATGCAAAATCCATGTTCAATTCATATGCCATTTTCTCGTTACCAATTGTCAATTACTCATTATCAATTCTCCAGCCTCACTTTCTATAGGGCCAGTGTCCTTTATTTTTTAATTATTCATGGAAACTGTTATCTGTTTTTTTTAAATTTCTGACTCACCAAATCAGATAGTCTTTTTTTTTCACTCTTTATTAATTTGTTGGTCATTCTTTGCTTTCTTTTGTGCCATTCAGTCCTTTGACCTGGCAGCTGTATTTGCGCAATTGTTCGCATTTTCTTTAGTTCTTTAATGCCTTTATGATTTCTATTTAAAATTTCTAGATGATGGTTCTATCGCTTGGAACTTTTCTTCACTGGAATGTATCTATTGCGTATATTCTGTGATATCCTCTCAAATATCTGCCACTGCATCCCTATTGACCCAACCTTTAAATTAATTTGCCAATTCAGTCTAACCAACTTTGCTTTCACGGCCTCATAATTCCCCTTACTTAAATTTTAAAGAAATAGACTCAGACCCAATCCTTTCTCCCTCAAACTGAATTTAAAATTCAATCAAATAATGGTCAGAGTTTCCTAGGCCCACTTTCTCTCTGAAATAATTCATTAATCCTGTCTCATTGCACAGTACCAGGTCTAATATAGCCTGTTCTCTGGACAACTCAAGTAAGAAACTCTTATAAGAAACCATCCTGAAAATATTCTATGAACTGCTCATTAGGGCTAACTTTGCTTATTTGACTTTTCCAATTAATATGTAGATTAAAGTCTCCAATGACTATTGCTGTGTCTTTCTGACAAGCTCCCATTATTTTTTTTCCCTTATACTCCACCGTATCTGTTCTAATGTATGTACTGCCCTTTTCCTTCTAGATGGAAAGTACTGGGGGACTTTTTTACCTCCAGATTTAAGTCTGTGAAGGAAAGGCTTGTGTCTACCATCAGTTGATGCCCTTAAATGGTCAATAAATGCTCAAAATACTAAACAAGGTGCCAAATAAAGTGGATTCAAAATTCAGTTAGAATGAATAGTATAAGCGACTGGAAAAGGTGGGAAGAATGAAGTCATTTGTTAAACAGGGATTTTGAAAGGACCAACTGAACTGAGAGTTGGACTGACTGAACAAATTGGATTGGCTGTCTAAGGAGTCCTAGTTAATCTCTGCAGTGCACCTTGTAGATGGTACACAATGCTGCTATTGTGCATTGGCGGTGGAGGGAGTGAAAGGTCGTGGATGTGGTACCAATCAAGTTGGCTGCCTTGTCCTGGGTGTTGTCAAGGTTGCTTGTTTTTCTTCCAGACTTTTGCTGAATTCAAATTTCACCACTGCCATGGTGGGATTTGGACCCATGTCCCCAGATTGTGAATTTCGGCTCTGGATTAACAATCCAATGATAGTACCATTACACCACTGCTTCCCACCTTGAAGAATAGTTGATGGTTATGCAGAAGCAGGAGAGGGTGGTGAGGTATCCCCATTGAATGAGTAGGATGTGCATTAGGTATGAAGGGTTTGTATTTAGGAGGATGAGATACATAAGAACCAATGAATGGGCATGATGCATACAATACTGAGAGTTATAGTCCTTGAGCCTTGATGAGAGATGTGTTTAATGGCAGATTTAGCATGAGTGGTGGCCCTGTGAGTGTGAAGTAGCAGAGTTCCTGCAGCACTGAGCATTCCTTTTGGCCCGGGAAACAGCACCGACCCGATTGCTGGCTGAGTTTGGTGGCACGACCTCCTTTACTAATAAGCAGGAAAAAGCACTGCCCTCCTTTCCAATACCCAATCCAGCAGCAGTTCCAGGCCCCTGTCAGCGAAGCAAGACGCCAGCTCTGAGTAATTTCCTTAGTGATGATGGTCAAGCACCAGAGTGTGTAAAGCAGTTCCTAGCTGCAGTGTCTGAAGTACTGCAAAGCTGCAATTAAAGTGTGGCGCCAGTGGTGTAAACATAGCAAACTCTCAGCAGCAATGACCACTTGTACTTCTGCTGCACAATTCCATGGGACAGATGTCAAAGACATACGTTGCATATTTAATGAGGAAAGGAGCAGAAAATTATGTGAAGGAGGTTGACATGCACTAAGGTGGACTTGCCACCATGAAATGCACTCAGAAAAACACTGCCAAAAAATGAAAACGTTTACCCTGTTGTATCTATTACGTATAGTTTTTGCTATAGGATTTATATTTTTCTCTTATGTTGGGCCTTGAGTGTATACAATTTAATTCATAAATCTTGAATTTAAGTTTTAATGACCTTAGTGCCAATTAATTTTTCTCAGAGCTGCAGACGTTTGCCAGCAGGTGAATTACTTTCTGACAGAATTCACATCTATGTGAAAAAAAATCATTGTGGAAACATTTTACTACAGATTATTTGCTAAATAAATAGCCTCAATAACTTAGTAATTGGATACATAAATTTTTCAAAAAAGCAGTTAGGTCAATAAATTCTTCTCAAAAAATATGTGCTGGAAAATGAATTTGGTTCAACAAGCCCTCAACTTCATTTTCATTTACAATTTTTTTCAGTTTCTTGTGAAATTATTGTTGATTCCATAATGGATTCCACAGAACTTCAATGAAATTACTGCCCAGCATACCTTTAATTTCTTCCATTCCAATTTGTTCAATCAGTCCAACTCTCAATTCATTTGGTCCTTTTAAAATCCCTGTTTAACAAATGACTTCATTCTTCCCACCTTTTCCAGTCGCTTATACTATTCATTCTAACTGAATTTTGAATCCACTTTATTCGGCACCTTGTTTAGTATTTTGAGCATTTATTGACCATTTAAGGGCATCAACTGATGGTAGACACAAGCCTTTCCTTCACAGATTTAAATCTGGAGGTAAAAAAGTCCCCCTGTCACCACCTTCCCACTTGATGAAATACTCATCTGCCACCAAACCCACCACAGGGCAGGGCATTAAATTCCATAACAATGTTCTTACATTACAGCAGTTACTATCTTTCAAATGCACTTCCTTGGTTGTAAAGCACCTGGGGGCATCCTGACAACACAAAAAACAATACATAAACATAACTCCTTTTGTAACCTTTCTACCATTCTCAAAGAAACCTAATTCGATTCATAGAACATACAGCATAGAACATAGAAGTGTACAGCACAGCAATGGGCCCTTCAGCCCACTATGTTGTGCCGAACATGATGCCGAATGAAACTAATCCCTTCTGCCTGCCATTGGTCCTTATCCTTCCATTACTTATATATTTATGTACTTATCTAAAAGTCCCTTAAATGCCCCTATTGTACCTGCCTCCATCACCACACCTGGCAGTGCGTACCAGAATGCTACCACTCCGTGTGTAAAATACTTGCCCCTCACGTCTCCTTTGAACTTGCCCGCTCTAACCTTAAATGCATGCCCCCTAGTATTAGACATTTTAACTCCGGGAAAAGGATTCTGACTGTCAACTCTATCTATGCATCTCATAATTTTATAAACTTCGATCAAATGTCCTCTCAGCCTGCACTGCTCAACGGAAAACAACTCAGTTTTTTTTAGCTCATACCCTCTAATTCAGGCAGGATCCTGGTAAACCTTTTCTGCTCAAAGTACTTTTTTGAAGTTTGATCGCTATTGTAGTGTAGCCACCTTACACTCAACAAACTGTAACAAACAACAATGTCATAAGCGTCAAATAATCTGTTTCTTGTAATGTTGAGAGAGGGATAAATATTGGACCTAAAAATAGGAATCCAAGAGTAAGCTGCACTTGCTAACAATCCTGAGTTCGGAAACCGTTATATTAACAACCATTTTAAGGTAATTTGTCAAACTTGTAATGTGTCTCATTTATGTCTCTAGAAGTCACCTCTATTGCAAACAAAGGACATCTGTTCAAGCCTTAAGTTCTTTTAGAGGTTATAGTTTTCCATTGTTTCCCACAGGTCAACATCTCAGCCAGTCAGAGCTGGGAGACTCTGTTAGATAAATAAAGCTGGATTTCTAACTCTCCCGCCTCCGCGCCCACTCCCGTCACAAACGACACCATGGCTTAAAACCAGCAAATAGCTCAGCATAAAAAGACAAAACTTGTTTATGGTGTTGCACATGGATTAGATGTGCAGTTTGCAAGCTGCAAAAGTGTACAGATAAGGTTTGTCTGAGCCAAGAGGAAGACTTGGCCCAGCGGTTATTTATTATTCATTAGCTGCTATAAATTAGGTGCGATGTTTTGGCTTGTTCCTGGTGAAAAACAAAATTATGCTGGCATCAGAGCTTAAGATCAGAAAGTGAAAATAGCCCACAGGTCAACCCAACTCAGCAGCATTGCTTCTAATGATATGAACATTGTGAACCGTGGGAGAAAATGGTATCTTGGAAAACCGCAGTGCAAACATTTGAATAGCATGACCCAAAGCAGCAGATATAGATCAAGATGCATAAATTGTTATTGAAAGAACACAATTGTTTTCTGTGCAGCAGTTTGGATTATTATTACTATGATTCTAAAAGAAAACACAATTAGCATATGTTAGTGCTCATGAACTCATAGTTCACTTGACCAGTATGTCAGGCCAAAGAACAGCACAAGGTCACCTAAACCAATACTTTTTGGACAATAAATTGTACAATGCCCTTTGCAGCAATGGTAGGCTGCCAAAACATGTTGAATGCATCACGAAAGTGTGTGGCTGACCAATAAACAATTAATAAGAAAGAACAGCAAATCAAAAATGGCTGTGCTCAAGCACATTTGGTGTTGTAAGTAACAAATGTAGTCCCAAGCAAAGGAGAAACTGAGGAACCAAGACAGGTAATCAGTGCAATTTCCTTCAAACATTGTGTCACAGCCCAGAAAAGCAATTTTCATAGTGATTGTCACAAGACTGGTAAACATTGGACAGTGATTCTGAGACATGTGGTAGTAGGAGTGGTATGAACTCTTGTTTTGAGAAGACAGCACTATTATTGGAGTACAGCCAGTTTAGAATTCCTGACATTGTTTGATCAATTACTGATAGATTTTTAAGATACAGGCTAGTACACCTGGGACTAATGCAATATAAAACGAAAGACTTTGTTTTATCTTTAATTTTCCGCTTGGCCCTCTAGTTATACGGTTCATAGTCTGACTGACTGATTAAAATTATTGGCTGCATAATTTGGCACTCTGTCAGTTTCATTTCTTCATGCCTCATAATTGAATTAAAGAAGTATTGGTTGATGATATATATCTCATTTTGAAATTATGAAACAGAGAGTTGTACAAACAGTAAACAGATTTTACGAGACTGTTTACATGGATATACAGAGTGTATACTCCTTTGGTTACCCTAGAAACGTTAGTATCTCTTACAAGCACCATCCCAAAAAATATCTATCCCTGGGATGCATTGAGTAAATGGGCAGAAACAGGCTCATAATTAAAATGATGTCATCAATTGGGATGTTGGGATCCATAAGCACTTGGCTTGACAGGCTTGGGATCAAAATAATCTTGATCCTGCTTTTAAAAGAATGATGTTTGAGAAACATCAAGTATATGTGTGAGCATTGTTGGTCGATTTAGCAATCATTACTCATATGTGCGATGCCTTCCTGGGTGGCTTTGCAACGCAGCAGTTCACCATGGAGCATGAGGAATTCCAGGAACATCGACTGTGTTGGTATACGTGAAGAGTGTTTAAACAGGAGTCTGTGTGTCTCTGATTAATATCTAAAGTACTGTCTTAGAAATTTGGGATGTCAGATTCAATAGTGAAGCCTCTTCCAACCTCCACATGACGGAACTCAATAAACCCAGCTCTGCCTGAACATACAGCGGAAAGAACTCAAATTCAGACTGTCAATGCAGTGCTACAAATGATGCAGTCAGCATTGTCCTATCTTAGGATTTGTTTCCATTTGAAAATGGCTACTGTCAGTCCAGGCAGTTCCAAAAACCAAACAGCATGTAGTTCACTCAAATATAGTTCCAATGTTCCAACAGGTCCCAGGCTAGAGTTTTAACCACAATATTCACAAATTGGTACCAAGTGAAGGACTGGTTGTGAAAGGAATACATTAAAGTTATAGTTTTACTAGTTGGTGTGGTATGAGCACACTGTTCTTGGTGTATCCACTTTGTTTTCAACACAGAGCTGGTAGCAAAACAAGAAAATTTGCAGAAAACAATAATAAAAAATAGAAGTCGTGGGATTGGCATATACTAAAGAAGACTCTAGAAGAATGAGACAGGATATAGGTACATGGAATAGGCAGACATTCAGCAGATTCATTTAAATACACAGGGATTATGTAATAGGAGGGTAAAAACAGGAGGGTAAAATGGAGACGAAAGACCTAATAGGGGCATTAATACTACTGGAGCAAGTAAATAATGATAGACCTACGCAAGGCATTGATAAGGCTACTGTTAGAAAATCCTACTCAATTTGAGGCATCATGTTAAGTAAACCTTATGACTAAAGACTCATGTAGGGTGCACAGTGTTTTCCCCACCAGCTTGATACAAGAGTTGAGAAACTCTTCTTATGAGGAGAAAATGGAAATACCAGGGTTTTTATAAGAGGATATTTGCCGGTTTATAAACATTTGCAAAGTGTGAAAAAAGTGAAAAGGGGAAGAGCGTTATCTCTATCAAGTGAGCACCACTTTTAAATTTTCACTAAGAAAATGAGCAGAGAAGTTAAGGGAATATTTGGATTGTTTGGAAAATACTTTGCCACTGGGAATAGTGGAGATAGAGATCAATGAATGTCCAGAAGGGAAGTGTAGATGATTTGAGGCAGATAATGATTTTTGGTTATGGAGAAAGCAGAAATAAATTGTTCTGGCAAAGAGCCAACACACAGACAATCGGATCAGTAGTTTTCTTTTGGTCAATCAACAATGCTGTGGAGCTGCTTATTGAAACTTCCGTGCAAAAGGATTACTTGTTTCTGGACTATCATTGCAGAACACAAACTTACACTGATTAACTGCCAAAAAAGGAGCACAGACTGATCCATCTGACTTGGTAAATGCAAATGTACCAGACTAGATTGAAAAAAGCTGTGGAGATTTACACACTTTTTTTTGCAATGGCTATTGAGAATCTTCTGTTTTCTTTCACTATACAGGAAATAAGATGTAGGAATATAATTTGCTTTATCAGTGAATCTGATGGATATCTGCCATTAATTACACATGGAATTACGTAATTAGGTTCTTTAATACTTTGGGCCACAAGTTGCTGAAAGTGCAAGTTGATGTCAGAGTGAGGAGGAAATTGGGCATTTGGTAACTGAGTGAACTGAGCCAACAACTGTTTATAAAAGCAAAATACAAAATAAAGGAAATAATGATTAAAACAGAAAATGGTGGTAAAATTCAGCACAGTAGGCAGCGCCTGTGGAAGGAGAAACAAAATTGATTGGAGTTGATTCTGCTGAAATGAAGCTGATGACAGGGATTATTTAATTAGGCAGGAGGGAGGTGGGTTCCCAACTCTGAATTGATTAATTCCATTGCCAGACAACCTGCAAAACGATGCCCACTTATTGGGCCTCAACTCACCACCATTGAGAGCCACTCCTTGCTGCTGATCTTCCATTCCAATGAAACCCATTGCAAGATCCCCCTCCTGTGATCATTGCAGTGTCCCAGCTATCTTCAGCTGCTTCATCAATGACCTTATCTCCATCATAAGGTCAGAAGTAGGGATGTTCACTGTTGATTGCACAATGTTCAGTTCTATTGATGATTCCTCAGATACAGAAGCACCCCATGTCCAAATGCAGCAAGATCTGGCCAATATCCAGGCTTGGGCTGACAAGTGGCAAGGAATATTTGCGCCATATAAATGTCACGCTCTGACCATCTCCAATAAGAGACAATCTAACCATCCCTTAATATTCAATAATATTCAATTCCCCACTGTGTGTGTCTGTATGTGTGTGTGTGTGGGGGGGGGGGGGGGGGGGGGTGAGGGGGGGGAGGGGGTTGGGGTGGTGGTAAGGAGTGATGTGTGTGTGCTGGTAGTTTACCACTGACCAGAAACTCAGTTTAAATCTCCATATAAATACAGTGGCTACAAGAGCAGATGAGATGTTGGGAATCCTGCAGTGAGTAACTCACCTCCTGACTCCTCAAAGCCTGTCCATCATCTACAAGGCACAAGTCGGGAGTGTGATGGAATACTCCCCACTTGCCTGGAGGAGTGTAATGCCAACAACACTCAAGAAGCTTGACACCATGCAGGATACAGGTACAATGGTTAAAAGATATTTGGATAACATAGAACAGAGAACATAGAACAGTACAGCACAGTACAGGCCCTTCGGCCCACGATATTGTGCCAAACTTTTACCCTAAACCTAAGGTCTATCTAACCTCCACCCCTACCTTATACTACCATCCATATGCCTATCTAATAGCCACTTAAATGCCCCTAATGAGGCTGACTCCACTACCCTTTCCAGCAAAGCATTCCACGCCCCTACCACTCTCTGAGTAAAGAACCTACCTCTGACGTCTCCCCTGTATCTACCTCCACTCACTTTAAAACTATGCCCCCTAGCAACAGCTACCTCCACCCTGGGAAAAGTCTCTGGCTGTCCACTCTTTCTATGCATCTGATCATTTTGTACACCTCTCTCAAGTCACCTCTCATCCTTCGTCGTTCTAAAGAGAAAAGCCCTAGCTCTCTCAACCTTTCCTTGTAAGACCTTCCCTCCATTCCAGGCAACATCCTGGTAAATCTCCTCTACACCTTTTCCAATGCTTCCACATCTTTCCTGTAATGAGGCAACCAGAACTGGACACAATACTCCAGATGTGGACGAACCAGGCTTTTGTATAGCTCGAGCATAACTTCACGACTCTTGAACTCAGTCCCTCTATTAATGAAAGCTAACACACCATACGCCTTCTTAACAACTCTATCCACCTGGGTGGCAGCTTTCAGGGAACTGTGGAAATGAACCCCAAGATCCCTCTGCTCCTCCACACTGCCAAGAATCTTTCTGTTAACCCTGTCCGCTGCTTTCAAATTTGTCCTTCCAAAATGAATCACCTCACACTTTTCAAGGTTAGACTCCATCTGCCACTTCTCAGCCCATCTCTGCATCCTATCAATGTCCCTTTGTAACCTAGAACAGCCCTCCACACTATCTACAACTCGACCCACCTTCGTATCGTCCATGAACTTACTAATCCACCCCTCCACTCCTTCATCCAAATCATTTACAAAAATCACATATAGGAGAGGACCCAGAATAGATCCTTGTGGTACACCATTCATAACTGAGCACCATGTTGAATATTTTCCGTCCACTACCACCCTTTGTCTTCTCAGGGATAAGTATATGAGAAGGACAGGTTTGGAAGAATATGGGCCAAATGCAGGAATGTGGGATTAATTTAGTTTGGGAACACGGTTGGCGTGGACTATGTGGACCAAAGTGTCTGTTCCCGTGCTGCATGACCATGACTGAATGACAATGGCAGCAGATACACGGAAACACCATCACCTGCAAGTTCCCTTCCAAGCCACTTACTATCCCGAATGAACATATATTGCCATTCCTTGTCTGTCACTCTGTCAAAACCCTGGAATTCCTCCCTAACAACATTGTGAGTCTATCTATTGCACAAGAACTGCAGCAGTTCAAGGAGGCAGCTCACAATCACCTTCAAGGGCAATTAAGCACAGACAATAAAAGCTGGCCGAGCCAATGATGAATGTGAAATAATAATGAACTCTCTCCCATGACCTGCATCCTCTGCAATGGGGGGCCTCATTGGGTTTATTACTGGCACCAGCCATCATCTCCTTTATGGTGCTGCTGAGTAATAAAAAGTTACAGCCTCTGAATATCCAGCATCTTTCAAAAGGTGGATCTTCCACACCTCTGGCTCTTTGACTCAAGGGAATTCCCATCTTAGCCCAGTTAAGTATTTGGCAACACAGAAGTTGATCTCCAGACGTGGACGAGCCCTCCATCAATGATGTTAAATTCTGCACATCATTATAAGTTAGTGGCTTGTCATATTAAATGTCATAAAAATTAAATAAAATATATTTTAAAAATGTTTGTTACTGTGTCTTTAATCAGAACAATGAACACATTATGCAGATGAAACATGGCATGTACTAAACATTATCAGGATTCTCCTGCAAGCTGTGGAATTTTAATTGTGGAGCTTTAACTCAAAAGTAAAAAGGTTGGAGGAGAAATGGGGTCAGAATTAAAATTTTAACAGTTTAACTCTCCATTTGACTCAAATCTGCCCAATTGGGAGTAAAATCTCTATCGTATTATTCCCGGATAAGCAGACTAGTTAAGCAATAGCCTGACATAGCCATATTCACAGAATCATACCTTACAGCCAATGTCCCAGACACCACCGTCACCCTCCCTGGATGTGTCCTGTCCCACCAGCAGGACAGACCCAGCAAAGGGGGCAGCACAGTGGTTGAGAGGGTGTTGCTCTAGGAGTGCTCAACATTGACTCTGGATCCAATGAAATCTCATGACTTCAGGTTAAACATGGGCAAGGATACCTCCTGCGAATTATCACCTACCTTCCTCCGTCAGCTGATGAATCAGTACTCCTCCATGTTGAACAAAACTTAGAGGAAGCACTGAGGATGGCAAGGGCACAAAATGTACTCTGGATGGGGGGATTTCAATGTCCAGCACCAAGAGTGGCTCAGCAGCAGTACCAGTGATTGAGCTGGTCAGGTCCTAAAGGATGTAGCTGCTCAACTGCGTCTGCGGCAGGTGGTGAGGGAACCAACAAGAGGGAAAAACATACTTGACCTCATCCTTACTAATCTGCCAGCTGCAGTTGCATCTGCCCATGACAGTATCAGTACGAGTGACCATCGCACAGTCCTTGTGGAGATGAAGTCCCGTCTTCACACTGAGAATAACTTGCATCGTGTTGTGTGGCACTATCACCATGCTAAATGGGACAGACTTCGCTCTGATCTAGCAACGCAAGACTGGGCATCGAAGGGGCGTTGTGGGCCATCAACAGCAGCAGAATTGGACTCCAGCATAATCTGTAACCTCATGGCCTGGCATATCCCCCACTCAACCATTACCATCAAGCCAGGAAATCAAACCTGGTTCAATGAAGAGTGCAAGACGACATGCCAGGAGCAGCACCAGGCATACCTGAATATGAGGTATCAACCTGGTGAAGCCACCAAACAGGACCACTTGCACATCAAACAATGAAAGCAGCAAGTGATAGACAGAGCTAAGCAATCCCACAGCCAATGGATCAGATCTAAGCTCTACAGTCCTGCCATATCCAGTTGTGAATGGGGGTGAACAATTAAACAACTCACTGGAGGAGGAAGCTCCACACATATCCCCATCCTCAATGATGGAAAAGTCCAGCACATCAGTGCAAAAGATAAGGCTGAAGCATTTGCAGCAATCTTCAGCCAGAAGTGCTGTGTGGATGATCCATCTCAGCCTCCTCCAGTGGTTCTCTGCATTATAGATACCAGTCTTCAGCCAATTCGATTCACTCCATGTGATATCAAGAAACGGTTGGAGACACTGGATACTGCAAAGGCTACAGGCCCTGACAACATTCCAACAATAGTGCTGAAGACTTGTGCTCCAGAACTTGCTGCTCCCTTGGGCAAGCTGTTCCAGTACAAGTACAACACTGGTAACTACCCAGCAATATGGAAAATTGCCCAGAATGTCCTGTACACAAAAGGTAGGACAAATCCAACCCGGCCAATTACCGCCCCATCAGTCTACTCTTGATCATTCGTAAAGTGATGGAAGGTGTCATCAACAGTGCTATCAAGCAGCACCTGCTCAGCAATAACCTGCTCAGTGATGCCCAGTTTGGGTTCTGCCAGGGCCACTCAGCTCCTGACCGCATTACAGCCTTGGTTCATACAGGGACAAAAGAGCTGAATTCCAGAGGTGGAGTGAGAGTGACAGCCCTTGATAGCAAGGCTGCATTCGACCGGGAGTGGCATCAAGGAGCCCTAGCTAAACTGGGATCAATGGGTATCAGGGGACAAACTCCCTGATGGCTGGAGTCATACCTGACACATAGGAAGGTGGTTGTGGTTGTTGGACGTCAATCATTTTAGCTCCAGGACATCTCTGCAGGAGCTCCTCAGGATAGTGTCCTTGGCCCAACCGTCTTCAGCTGCTTCATCAATGACCTTCCCTCTATCATAAGGTCAGAAGTGGGGATGTTCACTGATGATTACACAATGCTCAGCAACATTTGTGAATCCTCAGACACTGAAGCAGTCTGTGTTCAAATGCAACAAGATCTGGACAATATCCAGGTTGGGCTGACAAGTGGCAAGTGACATTCGTGCCACACAAATGCCACACTAGGACCATCTCTAACAAGAGAAAATCTAACCTCTGCCCATTGACATTCAATGGTGTTACCATCACTGAATTCCCCACTATCAACATCCTGCAGGTTATCATTGACCAGAAACTCAACTGGACTTGCCACATAAACACAATGCTACAAGAGCAGGTCAGAAGCTAGGAATACTGCAGCGAATAACTCACCTCCGGACTCCTCAAAGTCTGTCCACCGTCTACAAAGCACAAGTCAGGAGTGTGATGGAATATTCCCCACTTGCCTGGATGAGTGTAGCCCAACATCACTAAAGGGGCTTGACACTATCCTGTTTGATTGACACTATATCCACCAGCATCCACTCCCTCCACCACAGATGCTCAGTAGCAGCAGCGTGTACTATCGACAAAATGCACTGCAGAAATTCACCAAAGATCCTCAGACAGCACCTTCCAAACCCACGACCACTTCCATCTAGAAGGACAAGTGCAGCAGATACATGTGAACACCACCACCTCCAAATTCCCCTCCAAGCCACTCACCATCCTGACTTGGAACTATATCGCCATTCCTTCACTGTCGCTGGGTCAAAATCCTGGAATTCCCTCCCTAATGGCATTGTGGGTCAGTCTACAGAAGGTAGACTGCAGCGTTTTAAGAGGTAGCTTACCACCACCTTCTGAAGGGCAGCTAGGGATGGGCAAGAAATGCTGGCCATAGTGATGCCCACATCCCACAAATGAATAGGAAAAGAATCTAATCTACTGATGAGTTTTTAACAAATTTGAGCAAAGGTTCAACACATTGATTTGACTGTTTTTGACACCCCAAAAAATGATTTCATGTCATACAATTCAGACCAATCCAAGTCATACATTATGTGTTCTGTGAATATAGCCTAAGCCTTTGTTGTTTCGAGTACAACATAAGCGTAGTACAGCACAGCTGGGACTTGGTTTTGATCAGAAAATGATAAAGTATAATTAACCCAGTCATTTCAACATGTAAGTTAGCAATTCAAGCTCTTAAATTAGTATGTTTTATAAATTCCTACAGCATAGGGACCATTGAATGATCACTTGCAAGATGGTAGACTGTGTTTGAATCCTTTAGCGCTTGAAAAAGTTATCTAACATGTAGCCAGTGATCCATGCTTATGACTGATATTTTACAAGGTGGGTGGTAGTTTATAGAACCTATAAGGTAAAAGTGCACTCAAAGATTTAAGAAGAGATGAGGGATAATACGGGAGTACTGCAAATAGATAAGTGCCCCGACCTTACCTGGGTGTCAACTTGACAGTTCCGTTATAAAACTGTTTCTTTGAATGTAACATTTTTTAAATTTGGAGAAAAAGCTGAAAACGACATTGACATGTTATGCAATGTACTGTACGTTAGTGGTATGATTCTGCATTACACAAAAATCAGGTGGTTAAAACCACAGCACAAATGTGCTAAACCTGGGGTTGTTTTTCAAACAGTTAGCCCCCATGCAGGAAACAGGCAGAGTGACAAAGTTTTTTTCAGTGGAAGCAGTTGGTGGTGCAGACCATTTTTGTGGTTGGATCCCATTTGCATTTATGAGCAAACTGCTCACTACTCAGAAGAGGTGGGGAATCTGGCATCTCCAGTAGGAGCCCTGCAAGTGCAGTTAAGTTGAGGGTAAGGGAGACAACCCTGGTAGAGGATTATAGGAGCTGACACATCAATTTTACTTTTTGATTGATGATCTGCTCATAAATGCTCATTTCTGTTGGCTGCTCACCAATTCTATTTAGATGAGACATAATCATAGAAATGATTGGAATCACTGACCACATGCATCAGATAATCTATGATCTTGTTCTACCTGATGGAAGTAATCAGATGAAAATCCAACCCTTGATGACTTACTGACCATGGCTGAGGTCTAACACCTAAAGGTGGATTTCCTGAGAGATTTTGCTGCATAAAAGTGTTGTTAGGCTGTTGTTGGTACAAGAGTTTTAATATATATTTGAATTGTCATTAAATCCCAAAGTTCCTGTTGAATGACTAATAATGAACATGACTCAATGTTCTTGCTAATATCTGATATGTTATGAAATATGTTCCATTTAATCACAGTGTGAATAAAAGTGAAATGTATTAAGTATAATGGGAATATTTTCTGTATTTTCAGTTAACCATGCCAACATTTCCTGCTGTTGTGAAGATCGGACATGCTCATTCAGGCATGGGAAAGGTAACTAAGTCGTTTCAGTTGTCTCAGCCAAAAGTCTGTAGTATGTCAAAAATATTTGAACAGAAACATTTCTCTAAACCTTCAGTTAGAAATTCTTACTGCTTCTCAGTATTGCAGAATGAAAATATGGTAGCACTGTAATTCTTTGACAGTGCAAACCAGCTCACTGTGTCTACCAAGTACTGACCAAGTGTTGCAAGGTCAGAAGATTGTATGCAATGCAAGCCTAAACTTTCAACGTTATTTAACCAAAGATTCTTTCTGTTTGTCACCATTGACATAAATCAATCCAATATTCAAAAGCTTGTATCAAATTTTGACTTGTCTAGTGTGAGTAGAACGATATTATATAATGTAGATATTATCAGATACTTTGCAAAATCATTTCAAAATTCTCATGGAAGAAAATTGCTTCTGTATTATTTCAGACAAGAGCACGTAATCTGATTCTTTTCTCTTTCTCTCTCTTTCTCTCTTGTACCTTTTCCATATGCTGCCTTTATTGGATGGTACCAGGTGAAAGTGGAAAATCACTACGATTTTCAGGACATAGCAAGTGTGGTAGCCCTGACAAACACTTACGCCACAACTGAACCTTTCATAGACTCCAAGTATGACATAAGGATTCAAAAAATAGGCAATAATTACAAGGCTTACATGTGAGCAAATTTTAAATATATTTATTTGAAAACGCACTTCATTTTTTTAAATCTTTAGTTGATTAGTTTCAATTGTTGTATTGGTGTTCATTTTCTTTTAGTACAGTTCTCACTGCTTAGATTGAGTGTTTTCATGCTGAATGGCAAATGAACACCACCTTTAATAAGATACTATTGCCTGAAGGATGTTTAAAGCCACAAACAGGAGGTTGGTGCTGTTCAGAGAAACACAATTATAATTAGTGTATTAGCTCATTGCCACAGTCATGCAGCCTCTGCTTCTAGAGGTGCCTTTAAATGCGGTCTGTGGGAGCCACTAAAGCACATCATTTGTAAAACGCTGTCAGAGTGATACAGCTGAAAATGTGTTAATTTTTAGAGCTTTAAGAGAGTCGGCTGCTGAAGGAAACAGCAACAAATACATTTTAAAAAGCAGCTTGGATTCTAAAGAAGCATCACTGGACACAAAACATTAACTCTGCTTTCTCTCCAAAGAAGCTGTCCGACTTACTGAGTTTTTCCAGCAATTTCTGATTCTCTTTTAGATTTAATGGGTGAGTCAAAACTGCAGTGCAGTTTCCAATCCTTGTTGCTGTGGGAATTAAATGAGATATGAGACAATTGGAATTTTTTCCACTTCCAATGGCTAAACTCTGAAATAGCTACAGAGTTAACTAAAAACCTGATCGTATAGGAATACCATCTTGCCCTCGATGCTGGGGAAAGAATGCTGCAAGCTGTATTGCAGTGCAGATCTCAACATGGAGAGAAATGTCAGACAGGAGAGATTCTGTAGGACTTGAAAACACACACTTTGATCCTACACTAATATTACTTATGAATGGTATATGTTGAACATCAGAGCTCAAGAGGAAAGCGAGACTATTGATCAATATTTGCTGCATCTACTCTACAATGTGGAAAATTGCCCTGGTATGTCTTGTACACAAAAAGTAGGACAAGTTCAACCGAGTCAAATACCAACCATCAGTCTATTCTCAATCATGAACAAAGTGATGGAAGGGATCATCAAACTGCTATCAAGAAGCATTTGCTGAAAAATAAACTGCTCACCAATGCTCAAATTGGGTTCACTTGGGCCACCTTGCTCCTGACCTCAATACAGCTTTGGTTCCAAGAGAAAAAAAAATTCCTCATCTCTATCTTAAATGGGAGACCTGAATGAAAGCAACAGTCCCTGATCTACATTCTGGAGGATATTCTGGAGACATAAATGGTTGCACATGCTATTTGGCACTTGCACTGCTCCAGAAGAACAGCACGAGAAAGTCAGTGAGTTTTCTGGAATGGAAGCTATTGTGGATGATCTGCTAACCTTGGATGTTAAGACACAATGGAAGAAGACATTGCAGACTACACTCAGAACCTATTGTAACAGCTAGATGAACCTGATCAAGAAAAATATTCAGTTGAGGATCCCTAATTTCGAGAGCAGACAGTGGAAGAACCTTGCCCAGATCATTTTTTAAAAATTATTCATTCAAAGAAAGTGGCCTTTGCTGGCCGGGTCAGCATTTATTGGCCATCTAAAAGCAAAATATGGTGGATACTGGAAATCTGAATGAAAATGGAAAGTGTTGGAGAAACTCAGTAGGTCTGGCAGCATCTGTGGAGACAGAAATGGAGTTAATGTATGAGTCCAATAGAAGAATTAATTCTGAAGAAGAGTTGGACTTGAAATATTAACTCTGTCTTTCTCTCCACAGATGCTGCCAGACCTGTTGAGTTTCTCCAGCATTTTCTGATTTTATTTATTGCCCATCCTTAGTTGCGGTTGAAACTTTGGTGGTGAGCTGCTTTCTTAAACTTCTACAATCTATTTGGTGTAGATGCGTCCAAATATCCTGACCTGGTGAGAGTTGGTAGCAGACATGCAGTGATCAACAGATGTGAAAGCAAAGCAATGATTTGTTGGATTCCTAAAACCTTTAGTGAAGCTCTTGCTTGCCTTTCTCATCAGAGTATGAAACTCTACATAAGCTCACTACCAAGGATGTGCTGTGGTATGGGAGTACAGAACAAGAAGCAGCTTTCACTGGAATTGGACAACCAGTGACAATAACAATACTAAATTACTACAATATCAATCATGATGTCACCTTGCAGTGTGATGCCATAAGATAGGATTTGGAGCAACCCTTATGTAATAAGAACAGCAACGTGCTTTCAGACTGTGAACACAAACTGAATGGCTAGGTACAAATAGAGAAAAAAAAATGCCCTGCTGTAGTCTTTAATTGTAAGCATTCTCACCAATACATGTTAGGGAGACAAAATGACAGTGGATTTCGGCCACTTCAAAGTATGTCTACATACTCCTAAAGACTCTACAAAGAATGTAGTTTTGTTTATAGAGAAATAACGTCAACGAGTCATAGAGTCACGCAGTATAGAAATAGACCCTTCGGGTCTGACTAATCTGCGCCAACCAGATATCCCAATCTGACCTAGGCCCATTTGCCAGCATTTGGCCCATTTCCCTCTAAACCTTCCTATTCATGTACCCATCCAGATGCCTTCTAAATGTTTTAACTGTACCCACCTCCACTACTTCCTCTGGCAGCGTGTTCCATACATGCAGCACTCTCTGCATGAAAAGGTTACTCCTCAGGTCCTTTTTAAATTTTTCCTCGTTCACCTTAAACCTATGCCATCTAGGTTTTGAACTCCCCCACCCTAGGAAAAAGACCTTGGCAATTCACCCGACCCTTGCCTCTCATAATTTTATAAATCTCTATAAGGTCACACCTCAGCCTCCAATGCTCCAGGGAAAGAAGCCCCAGCCTATTCAGCGTCTCCATATAACTCAAACCCTCCAGTCCCAGCAATAGCTTTATAAATCTTTTGTGCACCCTCTCAAGTTCAACAAATCCTTCCTATAGAGGGGCAACCAGAGTTGTATGCAGCATTCTAAAAGTGGCTTCACCAATGTCCTGTACAGCGACAACATGACATCCCAGCTTCCATTCTCAATGTTCTAACCAATGCAGCCAAGTGTGCCAAACACCTTCTTTACCACTCTGTCTACCTGTGACTCCACTTTCAAGGAACTATGCACCTGTATCCCTAGATCTCTTTGTTCAGGAACATTCCCAGGATCCTACCATTAACCTTGTAAGGCCTGCCCTGGTTTGCCTTTCCAAAATGAAATACTTTACATTTATCTCAATTAAACTCCATCTGCCACACCTCGGTCCGTTGGCCCATCTGATCAAGGTCCCACTGTACTTGAAGACAATCTTCTTCACTGTCCCCTACACCACCTATTTTGGTGTCATTTGCAAACTGAGTAACCATACCTTCTATATCCACATCCAAATCATATATATAAATGACAAAAAGCAGTGGACCCAGCACTAATCCTTGCGGCTCACCACTGGTCACAAGCCTCCAGTCTGAATAGCAACTCTCTACCACCACCCTCTGTCTGCTACCTTCAAGCTAATTTTGTATCTAATTGGCTAGCTCCCCCAGATCCCATGTGATCTAACCTTACGAACCAGTCTACCACGCAGAACCTTGTCAGATGCTTTATTGACGTCCATTTACACAATGTCCAGCGCTCTGCCTTCAATATTCTTTGTCACTTCTTCAAAAAACTCAATCAAGATAGTGAGACACAACTTCCCATGCACAAAGCCATGTTGACTATCCCTAATCAATCCTTGCCTTTCCAAATGCATGTAAATCCTGTCCTTCAGAATCCCCTCCAACAACTTGCCCATCATGGACATAAGGCAAACTAGTCTTTTGTTCCTTGGCTTTTTCTTAATTATGACACCAGATTAGTTCACCTCCAATCTTCTGGCACCTCATCAGTAGTTATTGATGATACAACTATCGCAGCGAGGGACCCAACAATCTCTTCCCTAGATTCCTACAAAGTTCTGGGAAACAGCTTGTCGGTCCTGGGGATTTATCTACCTTTTATTTGTTTAAGACATCCAGCATCTCCTCTTCTGTACTATGAACTATTTTTGAGACATCACTATTTATTTCCCCAAGTACCCTAGCTTCCGTGTCCTTCTCCATAGTAAATACTGATATGAAATATTTGTTTAGTATCTCACCCATCTCCTGTGGTTCTACGCGTAGATGACCACGTTGATTTTTAAGGCACTCTATTTTCTCCCTTGTTATTCTTTTGAGCTTGATGTAATTATAGAATCTCCTTGGATTCTCCTTAACCCTATTGGCCAAAGCTATCTCATGTCCCCTTTTTACCCTCCTAATTTCTTTCTTAAATTTACTCCTACTGCCCTTATACTCCTTGAGGGATTTACTGGATCCCAGCTGTCTTTACCAGATATATGACTCCTTTTTCTTGACTAGAGCTTCAATTTCTCTAGTCATCCAGCATTCCCTATACCTATCCACCTTTCCCTTCACACTAACAGGAAAATACTGCCTCTGGACTTTTGTTATGTCATTTTTAAAGGCTTCTTACTTCCCAACTGTCCTTTACCTGCAAATAGCCTCCCCCATCCACTTTTGAAAGTTTCTATATTGCCAAAATTGGCTTTACTCCAATTTAGAATGACAACTTTTTGATCATTTCTATCCTTTATCATAACTACTTTAAAGCTATTAGAATTATGATCACTTGCGCCAGAGTGCTCTCCCACTGACACCTCAGTTACTTGCCCTGCCTTATTTCCCAACAGAAGGTCAAGTATTTCTCCTTCACTAATAGATGCATCCACATGTTGAATAAGAAGGTTTTCTTATACACACTTAACAAATTACTTTCCATCCAAATCCTTAAGACTATGACAGTCCCAGTCAATGTTTGGAAAGTTAAAATCCTCTACCATCACAACCCTATTATTCTTATGGATATCTGAGATCTTACATATTTGCTTCTCAATTTCCTGTTGACTACTAGGCACATATAATACAATCCCAACAAAGTGATCATCCCTTTCTTATTTTTCAGTTCCACCTATATAATCTATCTGGATTATTTCCCAGGAATATCCTCTCGAAGTACAGCCATAATGTTATCCCAAACCAAAAACTCCATTCCCCCTTCTCTCTTGTCTCCCTTTCTATCCTTCCTTTGGCATCTATATCCTGGAACATTAAGCTGCCAGTCCTGAGCATCCCTGAGCCACGTTTCATTAATAGCTATGATACCCTAGTCCCATGTTCCCAACCATGCCCTAAGTTCATCTGCTTTACCTATCAGGCCTCTTGCTTTGAAATAATAAATGCAGTTTAATTTATCAGTGTTACCTCGTTTTCTGCCAAGCGCTTGTCTGCTTTGACCGTATGATTTGCTCCCCTTATCAACTGTGCCAGCTTCAGCTTTTTCTCTTTTCTCACTATCGCTTTGGGTCCCACTACCTTCCCCACTGCGCTCCCCCCCCCCCCCCACCTCCCATTACTAGTTTAAAGCCTCTCGGTTAGCAGTAGCAAATCTCCCTGCAAGGATATCGGCCCCTTTCAATTCAGGTGGGACTCATCCCTCTCTTACACAGAAGGCTGTGGAGGCTAAGTCACTGAATATATTCAAGAAAAAGATAGACTTATTTCAGATTTTAAAGGCATTAAGGGGTATGGGGAGAAAGAAGGTATGTGGCGTCAGATAGAGGATCAGCTGTGATCAAATTTAATGATGGAGCAGGCTCGAAGGGTTGAATGGCCTACTCCTGCCCCCAGTTTCTGTTTTTCTAAATCAATCAAACAATGCAATAATGTGTAAATCTTTACATGCTGCAGAAAATTATGAAGAACAAAAGGCCTGGAACACCAAGGACATGCCTGTTACTGTAAGAATTGGGCGTACAGAGATAAAGTGTTGGCCCAAGATGACATCTTGTACAAAGGAAATAGAGTCATTAATTCTAATGAGATGAGAACAGAGATGCTGAAGTGCATCAATAAAAACTATTAAAGCAGCAGATCTGGCAACGTTTGTAGGAAGAAAGCAGAGTTAACATTTCATGGCCACTGGTACACAAGAGAGGTGTCTGTGTTTTTTGTTATCCTTGGGCAGTCAGTTTTCCTATCCCTTCTGTATAACGAGACTGTGCAATCTGGAGATTATGATCCATGAGGAAGTTCTACTCCTACACCTACTTCCTAATCTCCTGTTACCACTTTTTTTATTGCTGAATTGTGAATCATTCCAGATATAAGCTGCCTCTCATGCTTGGATGCTACTGTAATAATTTAATTGCCCTGCCTAGAGACCTCAGCATATCCGCAGGAAGGTGAGTTAGTCCAATTTTCTCAAGGTGTTCTCTAGCCTGACCTCCCTCATCACTCAAATTTATGGCTGGTTACCCATCCTTCCTATCACTGCTAGCTATCCACTGGCTACCCACTGAAATTCTGGTTCCAGGCACCTTTCTTCCTCTGAGTTCAATAAGTTGAATTGTTTTCAATTCCACCTGATGTTCTGAAATCTTGCAATCAAGGAGTAAAAGTTTGACAGTCTTCATGCAAATACATTTGCTCGAGTTATATTTTGTTATGTCTTAAAAACATTCTGCAAGAATAATAACAGAAATTACCAAAGATGCTGAAAAGTTGAGGCAGCAGAGAAAAGAGAAAAAATTTGTGTTTCAGGTCAATGACCTATTGTCAGGACTGATCATGGTTTACCTGGTTGCACTCTATCCCAATTCTACACCGTAGTTTATTTAACAATGACAAATGATCACATGCTATCTGTTGTCTGTCAATTCGTTATGGCTGCACAAATTTAAACTTTAAAGGTCAGGCAAAAAGGGAGAAACACACAAAATGTTCCACCTTATTACCCACTACTTAACACTACTCACAACTGAGTTCCCACCCTTGTCAAATTTCCATTTTGGAAACTGCTTCCACTCAATATCCATGACCAGCTCACAGCATGGTGTTTTCCATTACTAGGACTTTGAAATCTGAAACAAAAGCAACCGAAAGAAAGCAATTTTCTATAATTAATTCACAAATCAGAATTATCTCTGAAAGGAGTTTTTAAAATGTAAATGCAAAATTTAAGAGGAGTTATACTTCTACTTTAACAAAAACTTTTAATACATATACAGAAAGAAAATGTGCATTAATTAATGATATTGCTTTGCAACACTATCTAATGTCTATTGAATTAATTGCCAATTTTTGACACCATATGGATTTACAAGATCTGCTGAAACATGAAAATAAATAATATTTCGTGCTGATTGAAGATGAAGATGATTAATAAATGGTATGCAAATGTAGCATTGAAGTGATTACTTCAGGCTGTGTATGAAACTGAACAGAGGCTTACTTACATTTGGACACAGTCAAGTAAAAAAGCTGCAATGGACTTAATTTTCCTTAATCTCATCCAACGCAGTGTTATGGGCTTGTTCGAAAGCAGAGAAAATTTGTCTGATTTTTTTGAACAGTACTAGTTAAAGTAATGTTAGCAGTGATGATAGGCAATTGCATATAAGTCATAGCTAAATATATTTTGAAGCCATATTGAAATATTAAACTACAGAATCTCTGAGAAATCTAACCAAATGCACCAGCTGTAATTTGTTTAACTTTTCCAGGAGAACATCAATATCTGGAAACTGGAAAACGAATACTGGGTCAGCCATGCTCGAACAGATTGCAATGACTGAAAGGTGGGTGCTTCGCTGATGCAAAGAATCATAGACCATACAGATGTGTTCTCTGATATCTTCACTTATGATGCTATGAATATATATGTATTATTTCTCGATTAGCTTTAGAGAATAGAGGGCCAGTATTAGTACACTAAGAGAATCAAAACTTTATTATAAAAATGCCAAACTTTTGTACATTTCCTAAAGGATAAGGTCCAATATAATAACATGTTGGTTATTGCTTATGCCCATATGTGCAACGACTTCATTAAGGCCCTAAGTTTTACACAGAAATACTTAAGTGAGTACTTCACACAACCTACATGGTTCTTTCAGATTTGATGTTTTATTAGGGTGCAGTGCAATTTTCCACAGTAAAGAAGCTCTTCTTTAATAACAAGGCTTTGCACAGAATTTATTTCCTCCTTGTGGTGAGTTTGGTGGTGGGATGGGGGAGGCACTTTACTGGGCAGGAGGGCAGCAGACAGGGAACCCACCAGCTTCCTGCATCCATCCTGATTAACTCAGGAGAAGGTGAGAGGGGCTGCTTTTGTTGGGCTTTCCCTCACGTCAGCCAGTTACAATTGAAGCCCTTGTCGCCAATTAATGCCCATTTAAGGCCTGCATTCTGCCACCATTGGTATTCAGCCAGCAGCAAGGAAGGGCTTGCCATGGGACATGATTATGGGTCCCGGAGCGGGGATTCCCATGTTTGAGGGCACTCAGCACTTGACCAAAGAATCTGACATAGGGAATGGAGTGGCCTGCCCTGCAGAGAGCCAACCTCCCAGCCCCCTTTCTCATGAATTCCTCCTCGATCCAAGGCATCAAGTGAGTATCTTACCAGCAGCAGCCACGCCTCCTAGGCACTCCTGAGTACAAAATATCTGCTAGCCCAATTGGTCACAGCTCTTGGCCAGTGTGAGTTCCATCCTGGAGTCCTTAATCCTTAGGAAAACCCATCATGAGCTTGTTAAGTGACTGGGAACAAGATGCAGTGAGACTTCCTAAAAAGAGTGATAAGGGGCTCTTGTCAGTACTCCAGACAGCAGCCAATACCCTTGTCAGTTCCACAACATCCCACCATTTGTATCAGTTTTCTTTTTAGTATAGCTTTTCATTATATAGTTTTGCTCATTTTATTCAGCAGCATCTTTTTCTTCATTCCTGTAGCTAAGCTTGTTTTTATGCTGTTCCATATGTAATATTACATGGTTAAGCTAGAATAAGTTAATAGGAGATTGGAAAACGCCAGACTGTAGACCTAATAGTAAGCCTGGCAGATTGTTCTGGATCGGCAAGAAACCAAATTCAGAGCTTTGCCATCTCTAACTAGAACATCCATAATCAAGGTGGAACATGAGGAAGACAGTGTTATTCACCTCATCACTGCACTTACTGCCGAGCTGTTGGTCATTTCCATATGAGCTACAATATCAGCTAAAGTGTTGCAGGCACATATTTCAAGCAAGGGACTAATATATTGCATTGTACAGTCCACACTTCCAGCTGCTTTCTCACTGAAAGGCAACCACCGAATTTGACTGCACTGAATTCATAGTGACAATCATTATATACATTTGAGTCTCGTCACAACACAACAGGGAGATCATGGGAAGGCTCGGAAACTGGATGTTCTAATGGTAGAGCTTCAACAGCAGAAATATGGCTGTAACAGCTTCCGCTCATAATTACACACTACGTTGGCACAGTTAGTGCTCTGAAAACAGTGAGAAAATTCTGTATATTAGCATGACTCATTATCTTGTGCACCACAGGAGTCCATATGTTAAAGGAGACGGTAAAGTTTCCTTCCTGTATAGATGAAATTGATTGTGTAGCTGATGCCTGTTGAATAGATCTGCATTGATTCAATTTAGAATGATAGGTTTTAGAACAAATAAGAAATAAGATTGAAATTGTTTCCTGCAAGTTTACAGTTTTTGTTAATATTTATACTTTCCTAGTTAGGGAAGTATATTTCATACTGAATGTACTCATTGGCTTAACTATTAAAACTTTATTACTGAAAGGACTTCATAATTTCTGACTGCAGGCTGTTGTGTAAAGTCTGAACATTAACATTTTACAGTGATGGGTTGCAGAAAGCTGAATCGTTGGTTATCTGACGAGTTGTTCATGATAACTTCATTATTATTCCTGCACTGGAGCCAAGCTGCCACATCTGATATTCTTTAATGAGAATACTCCTGAATCTAACAGATCAGTAAAACCCAATGGCAAAAAGTCAAATGGAAAAACTTAGTTAAAGAAGAAATGTTTTAAAACCTAATATGAGCAAATAGTTTCTAAACTTTAATTCGGCACTTGACAGCACCAGCTAATGTCACCCACAGGATTATCATTAGCTTTTCACATTCATATCCTTTACAGTCTTCAAAGCTTCTTTAATTTAAGGAGACCTTTCCCTGCAGCTTTACTTTAAATCAGCAAAATGAGGAGGAGAAATAATGAAGGAAAAAATGCTAAAAAAAATCAAGGCAGTGAAAGAAACAAAACAAAATTGGAAATGTGTAATAAAAATAGAAATGCTAGAGATATGTGCCAGAAGTACGTGGCCGTATGGCCTACTCCTGCTCATATTTGTTGTGGCCTTATGCCAACTCCATCAATGCCCATATGTTTCCACCTTTTGTTTAGTCCTATTAATGGACTCACTTCTGTTTTAGTGTCCAGTTCTATAAATGCTACGCACTCAAGATGTTAATGTTCTTCTTTTAAAAAATACAGATGGACCCAATGCATGTTATCAACATAAAATCTGAAAGAACTGCGGATGCTGTAAATCAGGAACAAAAACAAAGTTGCTGGAAAAGCTCAGCAGGTCTGGCAGCATCTGTGAAGGAGAAAACAGAGTTAATGTTTCGGGTCCGGTGACCCTTCCTCAACAACTTCATTTTTGTTGCATGTTATCGAGATTCTTGTTTCAGATTTTCAACACGTATGCAGGGCCTTCTTTTCCTTTTGATTTTTACTTTCTAAGACTTCTCAGCCCAGGAGATGTTTCACTTTTGCAGCCGTAGCCTTTGCAAAGAATCATGATTCAACTGGCACGAGATAAGACTGAAGCATTTGCAACAATCTTCAGTCAGAAGTGTTGAGTGGCTGATCCAACTCAGCTTCTTCCATAGGTGCCCAGCATCACAGATACCAGTCTTTGGCCAATTCAGTTCATTCTGCATGATATCAAGAAATGGCTGAAGGCACCAAGTATTACAACAGCTATGGCCGCTGGCAGCATTCTGGGAATAGACATGTGCTCCAGAATTTGCTGTGTCCCTAGCTGAGCTGTTCCAATACAGTTACAACACCTAGCAGCAATGCGGAAGATTGCTAGGTATGCCCTGTGCACAATAAACAGAAGGCTCCTTACACACCGTCTTCAAAATCCACAACTACTTCCATCGAAAAAGACAAGGGCAGTGGATACTTGGGGAACACCATCTGTAAGTTTCCTTTCGAGCCACCATCCTGTTTGGAAAATTATATCACAGTTCCTTCATCGTCACTGGGTCAAAAACAAGACCTTCTTCCCTAACGACATTGTGATGTCCCGACTCCAAATGGACTGCAACAGTTCAAGAAGGTAGCTTACCACCAGGTCTCAAAGACAAGTGGGCAAAAAATGCTGATCCAGCTGGCAATACTCATTGCCCACAAATGAATTTGTCAAAATCCTGAGGTTAGGAGCAAGTGTGGGTCACATTTTCTGCTATTGCAATTAACAGCACAATCTTCCAGAAAGCAGCCTCCTAGCTGGCTGTCTCCACATTTGCTGTCATACTCAGAATGGTAGCTGGGTTTTTGATGCCTAGGCCAATCAGATGGAGGCACCCTCACAAGCCATGGCAAAAGAGTTGCACTGAAGGCTCCAAAGCCCTTAAGGGAAGTGAGGAGGTGGCAAAACTCTTCCATAAGCCTACTCCCTGCTAAAGCAGTCATCTTTCATCCCCCTGGCCCTGCCTTTATGACCTGGAGCCTCTCCAGGTGGCCCCTGACCTGTCACCAGAAAGCTATCTTAATTGAGCTTAGCATCTCCAGACATGGTGGGGGAGGCTTGTTTGAATCTTGGCAAAATACCAGCATTGAATCAAAATATTCCTGAAATGGAGTCTTAATTGAATGGATTAGCATAGTCATAGGGTCAACATCTTCATAGAGCCAACCTTGCTCCAAATTCACCCTTGGTAGGTAGGTCTCCAGGAGTTCGGAAATGTATTGTTGAGTCATCTCAACGCACCTCCCTGCTACTTTCCTAGCAACACGCTCCCAGCCCCAGCCTCAGCCTCCAACCATCATCAAATTCGCTTTCATGTGCCAAGTCCAACAACTGGGCCACTTACATTGCCAAAGTCATAATTTTAAAAAAATCAGCACTGAATTTCCTCAGATTTTCTGTTGTACCTTCCAGAAATGGGCAGAAACCCTGTTTACATTTCTGCTACATCTCTGGTGGTAGCATGGCAAACTCTTGACGGTCACATTCTAGGGAGAGCTCTGAAGACAATCAGAAGATTTAATATGACCCATCACACTGGATGAGAACAGACAAAATGTCACATGGAACAGACTGACAAATGACAGCATAATAAAAGGAAATGGACATAATTGTTTAAATTCATTGTACTGGTACATTTATTATCAACCCATTGGTTGAACTGGACAATGCTTTAGTATGATTTTGCCAATAATTTTCTTGATAGGAGTTCAAAATTCATATACAATTTTGTTTTGTTGGATTAAGTAGCAACCAGAACACATCTACGTTCTGTTTGCCAAAAAGGCCCTGAGCTACCTGTTGCCTGCCACTTTAATACACCACCCTGTTCCCTGGCCAACCTCTTTGTCTCTGGCTTGCTGCAGTGTTCCAGTGAAGCTCAGCGCAAGCTGGAAGAACAACACTTCATTTTCCGTTGGAACACTGCAACCCTCCAGACTCAATATCGAGTTTAATAATTTTAGGGCCTAAGCTCTCCCATGTCTTAGCCCCATACTGCACACCCCAGGCCTTGTTATCATATGGTCTGCCATTACACGCTACCTATTGTTAGTCACTAACAGTCCCCATTAACGGCTATTCAACCTGCTAGCCAAATCGTTATCAATTCCTTTGTATATCTTACTGCTCTTCTCTTTCTTTGGGCTCTTCCCCCATCTATTGCTTACTCCTTTCCCCCACCCTCCACCCTATCATATGCATATAAACTGACATTTTCCTAGCTACCATCAGTTCTGAGGAAGGGTCACCAGACATGAAAGTTAACACTGATTCTTCTTCACGGATGCTGCCAGACCTACCGAAATTTTCCAGCAACTTCTGTTTTTGCTCCTGATTTACAGCATCCGCAGTTCTTTCGGTTTTTATTAAAGGAATTACTAGTGCATTATTTGCATGAATCCTGGAAATTCATATGAGTGTTATTCCAATATTAGTTAAATGAATTACATTGCTTCGACATACATTCGGAGTGGTATAAACCTGTCACAAATTAGTTCCTTCATAAGAACAATTCAGATCTTATGTCAAAGTGTGGAGCTGGAGGAACACAGCAGGCCAGGCAGCATCAGAGGAGCAGGAAGGCTGATGTTTCAGGGTCCCGACATTTCAGGGTCCTTCTGTGTTCCTCCAGCTCCACACTTTATTATCTCTGACTCCGGTATCTGTAGTCCTTTCTATCTCAGATCTTATTACGGCTGTAGTTTTACTGGAACTTTCTGGTAAATTTCAGCTCAAATTAGGTCAAACAATTTCTCCCCACCTAATTGTGGACCTCTGTATACAGTAAGGTCACGATTACAATGCAGGAGACACATGTCATGTCCTCTAGCAGCCATCCTTCTATGCCTGGAAAGACTAAGTATTATGGTGGGTGCAGAGTGGTGTAGATATTCCCTAGATAAATGCCCAGTGAAAATGCTTAGAGATAGTAGGAACTGCAGATGCTGGAGAATCTGAGATAACAAGGCGTAGAGCTGGATGAACACAGCAGGCTGAGCAGCATCAGAGGAGCAGGAAGGCTGACATTTCGGGCCCAGACCCTTCTTCAGAAATGCGGGAGGGTAAGGGGTTCTGAAATAAATAGGGAGAGAGGGGGAGGCGGATAGAAGATGGATAGAGGAGAAGATAGGTGGAGAGGAGACAGACAAGTCAAAGAGGTGGGGATGGAGCCAGTAAAGGTGAGTGTAGGTGGGGAGTTAGGGAGGAGATAGGTCAGTCCAGGGAGGACGGACAGGTCAAGGGGGCGGGATGAGGTTAGTAGGTAGGAGATGGGGGTGGGGCTTGAGGTGGGAGGAAGGACAGGTTAGGGAGGTGCGGACAAGCTGGGCTGGTTTTGGGATGCGGTAGGGGGAGGGGAGATTTTGAAGCGAGTGAAGTCCACATTGATACCATTGGGCTGCACAGTTCCCAAGCTTCTCCCGCCTCCAACACAACCCCTCCTCCTGGACACCACCCCAAGGCATCTTACCCTCCCTCGACCTCTTCATCTCCAACTGCCATCGTGACATCAATCGCCTCAACCTCTCCACCCCTCTTACCCACTGCAACCTCTCCGCCACAGAACGTGCAGCCCTCCGTTCCCTCCACTCCAATCCCAACCTCACCATAAAACCTATGGACAAGGGAGGCGCAGTTGCAGTATGGTGCACTGACGTCTATATCGCTGAGGCCAGGCCACAACTCTCCGACACCTTCTCCTCCTGCCCCCTTGATTATGACCCCACCCCCGAGCACCAAACCATCATCTCCCAAACCATCCACAACCTTATCACCTCAGGTGACCTCCCACCCGCAGCCTCCAACTTCATCGTTCCCCAACCCCACACCACCCACTTCTATCTCCTTCCCAAAATCCACAAACCTGACTGCACTGGTCGACCCATTGTCACCGCCTGCTCCTGCCCCACCAAACTTATCTCCACCTGTCTTGACTCCATTTTCTCCCCCTTGGTCCAGAAACTACCCACCTACGTCCGTGACACCACCCATGCCCTCAACCTCCTCCAAAACTTCCAATTCCCCAATCCCCAACAGCTCATCTTTACCACGGACGTCCAGTCCCTATACACCTGCATTCCCTATGCAGATAGCCTAAAGGTCCTCTGCTTCTTCCTCTCCCGCATGCCCGACCAGTCCCCCTTCACTGACACCCTCATCCACTTAGCCAAACTCGTCCTCACCCTCAACAAGTTCTTTTTCAATTCCTCCCACTTCCTACAGACAAAAGGGGTGGCTATGGGTACCCGCATGGGCCCAAGCTATGCCTGCCTCTTTGAGGGTTACGTGGAACAATCCCTCTTCCGTAGCTACACTGGCCCTAAGCCCCACCTCTTCCTCCGCTACATTGATGACTGTATCGGTGCTGCCTCGTGCTCCCACGAAGAGCTCGAATAGTTCAGCCACTTCACCAACACCTTCCACCCCAACCTTAAGTTCACCTGGACCATTTCCGATACCTCTCTCTCCGTCCTGGACTTCTCTGTTTTCATCTCTGGCAGCCACCTGGAAACCGATATCCATTTCAAGCCCACCGACTCCCACAGCTACCTAGAATATACATCCTCCCACCCACCTTCCTGCAAAAATGCCATCCCCTATTGCCAAACCTTCGCCTCCGCCGCATCTGCTCCCAGGATGAGGCATTCCACTCCCGTACATCTCAGAAGTCCTCGTTTTTCAAGGACTGCAACTTCCCCCCACTCAGTGGTCGAGAACGCCCTCAACCGTGTCTCCCACATTTCCCGCAACTCATCCCTCACACCTCCTCCCTGCAATAACAACCAAAACAGAATCCCCCTTGTCCTCACGTACCACCCCACCAACCTCCGGATCCAAAGCATCATCCTTCGACACTTCCGCCATCTGCAATCCGACCCACCACCAAAGACACTTTTCCCTCCCCACCCTTATCTGTTTTCTGGAGGGACCACTCTATCCGGGACTCCCTTGTCCGCTCCACACTCCCCTCCAACCCCACCACACCCGGCAGTTTGCCCTGCAACCGCAGGAAGTGCTACACCTGCCCCGACACCTCCCCCCTCACCCCCATCCCAGCCCCCAAGAAGACCTTGCACATCAAACAGATGTTCACCTGCACTTCTGCCAATGTGGTATACTGTATCCGCTGTTCCCGTTGTGGCCTCCTCTACATCGGGGAAACCAAGTGGAGGCTTGGGGACCGCTTTGCAGAACACCTACACTCGGTTCGCAACAAACAACTGCACCTCCCAGTCGCGAACCATTTCAACTCCCCCTCCCATTCCTCAGACGACATGTCCATCCTGGGCTTCCTGCAGTGCCACAACGATGCCACCCGAAGGTTGTAGGAACAGCACCTCATATTCCACTTGGGAAGCCTGCAGCCCAATGGGTATCAATGTGGACTTCACAAGCTTCAAAATCTCCCCTCCCCCTACCGCATCCCAAAACCAGCCCAGCTTGTCTGCACCTCCTTAACCTGTCCTTCCTCCCACCTATCCCCTCCTCCCACCTCAAGCCCCACCCCCATCTCCTACCTACTAACCTCATCCCGCCCCCTTGACCTGTCCGTCCTCCCTGGACTGGCCTATCTCCTCCCTAACTCCCCACCTACACTCACCTTTACTGGCTCCATTCCCGCCTCTTTGATCTGTCTGTCTCCTCTCCACCTATCTTCTCCTCTATCCATCTTCTATCCGCCTCCCCCTCTCTCCCTATTTATTTCAGAACCCCCTTCCCCTCCCTCATTTCTGAAGAAGGGCCTAGGCCCAAAATGTCAGCCTTCCTGCTCCTCTGATGCTGCTTGGCCTGCTGTGTTCATCCAGCTCTACACCATTTTTTATCAGTGAAAATGCTTAGGTCCTTTTCTCAGGTCCTGTTTCTGCAATCTTTAACTTCAGTACAGAGGTGGAATTTTCCATTGGTGAATACTGTTAGCTAGTGTTCTGCTTCTTTAATGACAACACGTGCAGTTAAAGGTGTTCGGATTAAGGAAAGCCAATGCTGAGCTCTCTTTTGTTATCTGATCGGGTCAATGAGGAAGGTGATGTACAGCTGAGAGAAACAGAGTCAATTTGGCTAAAAAAACGTAGGACATTTGCTTATAGAAACATGTGAATCAGTCTTGTTCGCATGCCATTGGTATGGAAGTGTCTAAAAGATGAATGTTCTTTCACACAGGATTCAGAGAGTGATGAGGGATGCAACAATGTAGAAGAATGCATTCATATAGGAGGAGTCTGTAAGTTTTCAGAAAAAGAGGAATGATTCGATCACTGTGCAATTGCATCATGCCTTACAACTTACAACAAGGTAGTGGTGAGCTGCCTTCTTGAAGTGCTGCAGTCTGTCAGGTGTAAATAGCCCTGCAATGCTGTTAGAGAGTTATAGGATTTTGACCCAGAGACAGTGCAGGATCAGCAATTTCCAAGTCAGGATCGTTTAGTTTGGATTCATGGAGGTGATTTTGCAGGTGGTGGGGTTGCCACATATCTGTTGCCGTTGTCCTCCTATATGGCAATGGTCATGATGACTAAGCAGCGTTTGTGAATTTCAACAGTGCGCCATGTAGATGGTACATGTTGCTGGTACTGTGCATTGGTGGTGGAGGCAGTGAAAGTTTGTTGATGTGGTGTAAAATCAAGTCAGCATTTTGTCCTGGATGATACCAAGCTTCTTGAGTGTTGAGTACCACCTCCAGTAATGGACATTGAAGTCCCCTACCCAGAGTACATTGTGCTTTTGCCATCCTCAGTTCTTCTTCCAAATGGTGCTCAACTTGGAAGAATGCTGAATCGTCAGCTGAGGTGGGAGGTGCAGAGGTCATTTGGGTTCGGGGCTGTGGTGGAGGCAGTGTATGTGGTACTCAACAGAAGGCTTCCTTGCCCATGTTCGACTTGTCACCATGACACGTCATCAAGCCTGCAGTCAATGTTAAGGACTCTCAGAGCTATCCCCTCCTGACTCTATAGCATTGTGTGCCACCTCTGCTGGGTCTGCCCAGCCAGTGGATTTAGTTACACCCCAGGAATGGTAATGATGGCATTAGTCTGTATGGTGCGATTTTGTGAGTATGACTATGTCAGGCTTTGCTTGACTAGTCTAAGAGATACCTCTCCCATTTTGACACAAGCCCCAGATGTTAGTGAGGAGAATCGACAGGACTAAGTTTGCTGTTGTCATTTCCAGTGCCTAGGTCAATGCCAGGTGATCGATCCAGTTTCATTTCTTTGAGATTTTGTAGCAGTTTGATTCAAGTGAGTGGCTTGCTGGGCCATTTCAGAGACCAGTTAACTTGCTGTGGATCTAGTGTAACAAGTAGGCCAGACCAGTAAAGATACATTTCTCTTTCCTAAGGGGTTAGTGAACCAGATGGATAATTCCAGCAATCAACAATAGTTTCATGGTCATTATTAGTCTTTTAATTCCATCTGTTTATGTAAGTCAAAGCAATGTAATTTATTGAACTAACACTGACCTTCTGTAAAATAACCCTCCTTCTGCTCTGGTGGGGTTTAAACCTGGAGTAATTCCTGGATCTCTGGATTACCAGTCCATGTGATTCTTGGGCATTATCTATACACTACTTGTAGAAGCACTGACAGTAACTTGCACTTGTGTTGAGTTTAATCTGAGTATGAATAATTCACTTGTTAGAACGATTTGCTTTACAAGAACAAATGTTTTAAAATTTTTAGATATTTAGGCATATTTGACTTGATTATTTTAGTAATAATTGGGCATATTAAAAATTCAGTTTTAACCATCTTTAAGCATAAGTAAACAAAACTTGTGAGTTAAGCCTTACGTCCTGTACCAGCCATTGTTATAGAGACCTTGAATAAACGTTTCAGTTAACTCTCAATTATCCATGCATGTTGCAGTACCAGGAGATGGTAAACTATTCCACTCACAGACTATGTGTTTCTTTATACTTAATTTTTGTGTCGAGACAAAGCCCTAATGTTCAGGTAGTTTCATCATTTTGACAGACTAAATTTGCAGGTAATTTCAATAATGGGAAGGATAAGTTATTTCAATCATCGTTTCTCCCAGCTTCCCACAACTTGCTGGTCTGTGGACCAACATGAGGAATTATAATCAATGACAGTTCAGACTAATACTAGATAGAATAATTTGCAATTTGACTGTATGATATGCTTCCAATAATATCAATTGCCACATTTTCTAATAAGGTTCTGCATTTTTCAGGGAGTTGCATTTATCAAACAACACTTTGTGCCAATCTGCACTAATCCTGGAACTCAAGTTAGACAGCTTCATTGTCACTTCCCGATTCTCATATTCTTCCTTCCCGTTCTTTATTCCTGAAGCTAGTATGATATTAAGTAATAGAAAATTAAAAGGGATGACAAACTCCAGTTCCCTCCACAGACAGAACTCCCATATAACTTCCATGATGCCACATTGTTGCACATATCTATACTTAAAGAATATAATTATCCTAACATGATTGGAGTTTCATTTTAGCAACTGTTCGCAAACAGAGGTGTTCAATGATGTGCTGAGCCTATAGCCTCATTAATTATGTTTGCAGATTTAGAGTATAAAGTCACCTTCGATCATGCTACAGGAATAGTGTAACTGAAATTCACAAGTGAGTGTGGAACTAAAATTTACAGAGCAGACTGTTTCAGGAACAGTCTGACCAAAAGTTCCCTGTGAATGGCAAAATGCCGCTCGTATTAAGAGCTGTAGCAACTAGAAATTGAAAATATCTTTTGAGCGTGAATTTTATTGATCTGAAATTCTACTCCACGTCACTGGCAGTATTGATAGCATAATAAGATTAATGAACAAGTACTCATTCTTGTCAGTGTCCTATTTAGGTTAACAAGTTCAAGAGCAGCTGCACATACCTTTTTAATGGAGGCTGTTGTAAAAATGACTGTGAACTTCAATGGTAAATTCAGGGTTCTGTAATTAAAGTACGCAATACCACTTCATCCTTAATTATTTTTCCATCTCCTTGTCAAAAGATTTTCAGGGCCAGTCATAATCCTGTCAACTGTGATAATAAAGCCAGCAATAGCCAGAGTGATTTACCCACAATTATCCCACTACTTTCCATATACAGTGATCGTAACTTGCTCTTTAGAACAGGCAAAAGCAATACACTCTGGAAGGCAGTTTGATCTTCATTTAAATATGCAGATCAGGCTCACGTTAGGTAATCAGAATCCAATTGCAATTTCAATTAGTGACACTCATCGGGGCTACATTCTAGCTTCTCAAGCAGGCCTACCTGGTGGCAAAAGGGACATGCACCAGGACTAACCCAGAAAGATAAGCAGTTTTATATGGTTTCATTGTGTGCCCCAGTCTTCCTTCTCCCCCCTTCAGCCAGGATGTCCTCCTGGCAGCCCTCCCATTTACTTACCCAAATGGCAGGAACCATAAGTGGCAGTGAGCTCCTGAACCTGAAATCCCAGTCCAAGACACCAAATAGCTGCAGCTTCCCACTTGATTTAAGCACCAGGCTAACAAAGCCTTTTGCAACTGAGACATAGGTGTTAAGATTTTCCAGGCCCCTCACACCAGAAGGTGAGAATGGTTGGTCAGCTGCCTATCTATGTACACAAAGTGGTTAAAATTGGGACTTTTGTCTCTCCATATACAGACACAAAGTTTAGTACCAGGACTTCAAATCATTTTTTTTTTGTGCAGCAGAAAGAGTTCTTGAAAGTAGCGGAAGAAGTTCTTTTCTCATTGTTACAACAGTGCTTGTGATCTTTTTGAAAAGGTAGCAGAGTTGAAATAAAGTCTTTGGACGCCATCTGAAATCTATGTTTTCTTTTCTCTACGACAGGTACAGGTTTTGGGTTGATAAATGCTGTGAAATGTTTGGTGGGTTGGATATCTGTGCTGTGAAAGCTGTCCATGGAAAGGATGGAAAGGATTATATAATTGAGGTAAGAAGGGGAGGATAAAGGGGAACAGCGAGTCCCTGGTGGATCACTGCATTACCCAACCCATGTAGCAATGGTCAGTAGAAATAATTAGTAATGTGTTCTGCTTGATGCAAATCCCGTTACTATAAGTCAGTTCTAATGCCACAAACCACAAACATTTACTTCCATGGGAAGTATCAAGCAAATTTATTTTGGATAATTACCATGGTGTAGACATGCAATGAATACTGGTACCCATTTTAAAGCAAATCTGTGAAAAATGGATAATGTTCTATGATCTCGGTAGCGACCAATGATGTTTAAAATGAAATGTGAACTCCAAGTTATCAACTAAAAGAATTATGCCACAAAATTCATATTTAAAACTAAAATCTTTACGGTAGTTAAACAAAGCAAGTATTAGAACTTATTATGTACAGAATTATTTTTTAAGCTTGCAAGTTTCAAGATGGTCTCCATTCTACTTTTATTTCCACTCACTTTGCCTATTGTTTAAAGGATCTTGAGGGCTCTTCATTTCTCCTGGGACTAAACCAAGGGATGTCACAGTTTTTAGGAATGCACTTCGATTCATTTCAGTGTTCTTGTTACACTCTGAGATTTGATGTTACTTGGGGAGCCTACACCATCACAGAAATAAAGAGTAATTTTGCAGCAGTGTGATATATGTGGCATGTTCCAAATAAAAATTTAAACCAATTACTTCTATCTTTAAATGGATCCTTCCACTTGAAAAGTGTATGGATAGTTTAAAACATTCCCTTTTTCGCTCATTGTTTTCAAATCTCTCATTCATCTGGGAAATGTATTATATAAGTCTGTAATGGAGATAACATTTTATATAATTTTTAATATTCTTTTCTGGGACGTGGACGTTGATGAATGGGCTGTGCTAATTACCCATCCCTAGTTACCTTTGAGAAGTTGGAGATGAGCTGCCTTCTTCAACCTCCGCAGCAATGGCCTGGAGCTGAAATAACTGACCTCCAAAAGCCCCAACCATTTTGCTTTGTGTCAGTGGAAAGTTTGCCTCTGATTGGGTGGGAAATCACTAGATGCTAATGCTCCTTGAAGCCACACTCTGTCATATGTGACCTTGATGTCAAGGGCAGTCACTCTCACCACATATCTGGAACTCATCTCATTTGTCCATATTTCAACCATGTCTACACTAAGGTCAGGAGTTGAGTGTCCTAGCTGGAGTTGAGTGTTGTAGCTGCACTGGAACAACTTGGCTCGGAGCACGGCACATTCTGGAACATATGATTTTGGCACTATTGCCAGAATATTGATACAGTACATGCTATTGCAATATTCAGTGCCTTAGCCATTTTGATATCACATGGTGTGAGTTGAATGGACTGAAGATTGACACCTTTAATTCTGGGAAGCTCCAGTGGAGGCTGAGATGGATCATCCGGTCACCAGTTTTGGCTGAACATTGTTGCAAGTGCTTCAGCCTCATCTTTACCCAGATATATTGTGTCCCCATCATTGAGGTTTGAGATATTTGTGGATCCTTCTCCTCCCGTCCCCACCATTCTCAACTGAATTTGGCAGGATTGCAGAGCTTAGATCTGATCAATTGATTGTGGAATCATTTGCTGCTTATTCTGTTTGGCAAGCAAGTAGTCCTGTGTTATAGCTTCACCAGTTGACACAGTTTCTTTTTAGGTATGCCTGGTGCTGCTCTTGATGTGCTCCTGTGCTCTCCATTGAACCAGGGTTCCCTGGATTGATGACAATGATAGCATTCGGAAGTTGCCAGGCCATGAGGCTGTAGACTGTGTTTTAGTACAATTCAATACAACTTCAATCTCACCAAACACATCATTTCCATTATGAAACTAGGAGAGGTCTTTTTTTCACACCTCTAACTCTAACCTGTCTAAGTGAACATGGACCAATCTTTGAATTTTAATTATCTCCAGTCTGCTTACTAGTACTTCCAACCAGGTGCTTATTTATTCTACATCCACAAAAGGCTCAAGCCCAAACTAAATGTTCGAGGTACAATGTACATGTATCACAAAGACACTAGCATTTCACTCACTGCAAGTTTGTGACCTCAATGCTCTGTCTTGTGCTCCTCTTATTTTTGGATCTTTCATGTTTAAATCATTCCAATAACATGCCATTGTTGCTGCTGTTTGCCATATATTATTTTATACGTGCAATGTACTGAAGACAGATTCATTAGTTTGTTTTTTTTTGTTTTGTTCAATATTTTCGGCTGTCTGAAAGTACTGCTATAAACCCCTTGTCCTAAAATACCAATCTGATCTGTTCTATATTGAGTTTTCCTTTTCTGTCCAAAAATCCTAAGCTGATATGCCTCCCAATATGTACTCACCTTTTGGGCAATTCCAAGTTTGAATTTCTGGTTTCTGCATGTCATTGTGAAATACCTCTAAAGAAATGCACAAGTGAGAACCTTCTCACACTGTAACCATATTCCTCCTTATCCTCCTTAAACTCTTTGAAGCCTTTGACATGGTCAACCATGCCATTTCCTGCAATGCTTTTCCTAGGTTGTCTAGCTCAGTTTCACTGCCATCAATGTAATTAAACTGACAGTATCTCATTGCAATATTTCTTCCACTTTTACAACTTTATCTCTAAAGTGCACCAACAATCCAATCATGGCTTTTTTTCCTCAGATACAAGCTGTTCCTTGGCAACTGGAAATGTGCTTTCCATCTATCATCTAGTCAAAAGTGGAGACTTTTCACTGATATTTCCATGGTTTTCAGCTCCATTTACAATTTCACAGATGAAGAAGTTGCTCATATTGTTGACCTCAACATTGTCTCGTTTTCGTACATGAAAAAAGTCAGTACTTCAGAGAGAACATTGAAGTACTACTTTTACCGTACTTTGAGAACAGAACTGAGATTTGTAGAACTTATTTATCCTACTCATGCTAAATGTTAATATTTGAACATTGCAAAAATCAAGAAATAGCAAAGCCAGCAGTTTGTTCACATTATATACATTTTTGAACTCTAGATTTGGATTCCTTCTTAAGTGGAAAATATTTCTCTATGTTTACCAAATCGGATCTATTTTCATTAAAGCATAAAGCCTATGAAGGATAGACCAAATTATTTTTTCTTATATTCCACTACTCTGCTTTGAATGAAATAAAGTATAAAATCCTATTTTTCATAGTGCCAAATCAATGAAAGACTGTAGAGGTGGAAAGAATTAGAGGAAGATTAATAGGTGTATTAAATTGCAGTCAATTGACGCATTGCAGTATTTAAAATGAGAAAGTGTATTTGTACATTTATGCCTCTCCATAGTCAATTAAAGTCCTTCATCATTCTGCCATCCATATTTAGTGACCGCACAATGCTGAAGACAACCAAGGATAGCCCAGTTGGAAACCTGGCCACCCACTGATGCTGGGGTGCACCCACTCCTCTGATTTCATACTGCTTACAGGTGGAAGTTGGAACACTGGAATGTCCACTGACAATCAAACTTAATTTTTCATCCAAAATTCTCATAATCACATGCATACTGGATATGACATACCTTCTAAAAGTGTATTTCAAAACACTTATTCTGTAACATTTGTCATTGTGCATTAATTAAGTTGTGAATACATCTGACAAAATATTTTTATCATTTTTGCATTAGTCTTGCAAACCCAGTTACTTTCAACATTTCAGAAGCACTGGTAAACATACTGACATTCTGCACATAATATATTACACTTAGGGGTAATTCACCTTGGACAGGGAAGATTTATTCTATTTTGTGTAAATTGCCTTTTTCCATATGCTATGCAAATATGCTGGTAGAAAGCTTAACTTCAATATATATTTAAAAAGTCAATTTTTTTCAGAACTAAGTAGTTTCAGGGTGAAATATTATGGTCACTATCCCCTAGGGGTTCCTCCATTGTATTGTGTGGCATTATCTCTGTGCTAGAAGGAAAGACTTCAAACAGATTTAGCAATTCAAGACTGGACATCCTTGACACACTGTGGGCCATCAGCAACAGAACTGTACTCCTGCACAATCTGCAACCTCATGGCCCGATATATCCCCCACTCAGCCATTACTTTCAAGCCAGGGGATCAAGCTTGATTTAATGGAGAGTGCAGGAAGCAGGAGGGCGTAACAGAAGCGGCACTAGGCATTCCTAAAAATGAGGTGTCAATGTGTTGAAGCTACCAAACTGGACTACTTACCTAGCAAGTAGCAAGTGATACACAGAGCTAAGCAATCTCACAACCAACGGATCAGATCTAAGCTCTGCAGTCCTGCCACATCCAGTCATGAATGGTGATGGGCATAGGGTCTGCAATGCTTCAGGAAGACAGCTCACCGCCAGCTTCTCATTGGCAGCCATGGATGGGGAAGAAATGCTGGCCTAGCCAGCAACATCCATGAGGGAATAAAAACCTTCAGCTGTCCAATCAAATCTGCCTCATTACACATCACCAAATTGAGAAAAGGCCAATGTGTTCAAAAAGGTTGATACTAAAACCATTATAAGGCTTTTTGGAGCAAGGTAGTAGCAAATAAATTATGCAGTGGATATTACAGGGAAATTGGTTGTGAAGAAAGTGTACATTATATGGATTGTAGTGGAAGATAATCACAGTTGTTAAATCAGTACTCAAGTTACAAAAACCATAACTTGCATAATTTAATGAATAATTTTCCTTCTGATGAAGTAGGTAATGTGGAATGGGAGTAAGTCTGTGTCAATCACTGAGTACAAAAACATTAGTCCTTAGGAATTTTCCACAAATGATTTGTAAAGATTGTTAATTTAAACTTCAACACATGCATGAAATTCTCATCGCTGCTTCAAAGATCTTTGATAACATACTGGATTGTAGTTTAATAACTAAGGTCAGAATCAAGGGGAAGCAGAATCAAACCATACTAGCGCAAAAGCAGAAAACAATAACTAAAGGTCAAGGGCAGCTACTCAGACTGGTAATAATACGGATCGATTCTGGTATTGTTCAGTTTTTCTGGCAGAATGGGTATGTGATTGGCAACTGACTTTCAATAGAGATGTGTGAGGTGGAATACTTGTTATGAAGAATAAAGAAGCCACATTCTGCTTGCATTATAAGAGTCTAAAAGGCATAGGGTAGCAAAAGAGATTGCAGGGTGCAGACTCATAAATCAATAGAAGTGTGCTGTAAATTAATCAGGTTGTTTAAAAAATATCAAGCAGCATGGCTCATTTGCAGAGGAATGTAATTGGATTACATACAATATGTGGCACAGAAGCACAACAATTAGCTAACTAGGCCATGCCTGTATTTATACTCCATTTGAGCCTTCTACCACCATTCCTCATCCAAATTTATCATTATCTCTCTCCATTTCCTCTCCTTCATTTGCTTGTCTGGCGTTCCCTCAAATGCATCTATATTTGGTGGCACGATGGCTCAGTGGTTAGCATTGCTGCCCCGCAGCACCTGGCACTCGGGTTCGATTCCACCCTCAGGCAACTGTCTGTGTGGAGTTAGCACATTCTCCCCGAGTGTGTGTGTGTTTTCTCTAGATGCTCTGGTTTCCTCCCGCAGTTCAAAGATGTGCAGGTTAGGTGGATTGGCCATGCTAAATTGCCCATTGTATTCAGAGATGTGTAGGTTAGATGGATTAGCCGTGGGGAATGCAGGGTTACAGGGATAGGGTGGATCTTGGTGGGATACTCTTCACAGGGTAGGTGTGGATTTAAAGGGCTGAATGGCCCACTTCTACACAGTAGGGATTTGATGACTTATTTCAATTAGCCAATCCTCATGGAAGCATATTGCAAATTTTCACAGTTCTTTGGACAAAACAAGTTTCTTCTGAGTCACTTGCTCATTTTCTTAGTGAGTATCTTACATTGATAGACTCGTTATGATATTTCCCCTCAAGAGTCTGTATCCACTCTTTCAAAATCTTTCATAATTTTGATTACCTCTATTAGGTCACATTTCAGCCTTCTTTCTTTCAAGGAGAAGGAAATACAGCTTCTCACTCATTTTCAGGTATGTAAATAGGAATGTTCTTCCTTCTAAATTGTCTCTGCATCCTCTCCAGTGCCACTATGTTCCTTTTATGACCAGAACTGCATGCAGTATACCAAGTGTGGCCTCAACAAGGTTCAATATAGATTGAACATAATTTCCCTACTTTTCATTTCTATTCCATGATCTTATTGAATGACAGAGCAGCCTCAAGAGGCTGAGCAGTCTACACTTGCTTCTGATTCATCTGTTCATTCATTTTAGAAGCAAATTTTAGTGTTTGGTTTGCTCGTTTTATAATCTTGCGAGTGAAAAGTTGAGAAGTTATGTTAAATTTGCAATGGACCTTGATTACGTCACCTTTGGAATATTGTACACAGTTTTTGGGTGTCTACATTATAAAAGATGACACAGAGACATTGGAAAAAGTTCAAAAAAGATTCACATGCTGTCACCAGAACCCAGAAGAAGCATGTACTGGAAAATGATAAACAGGCTGAGACTCTCTTTTATCCCTGTAGAGAGAAGTGTGAGGAGTGGTGTGATCAAAGGCGTTACGCAAAGGAAAATTTTTCATGAGGTTGACATGTTGAAGTCTTTTGCATTTGAGGAAGGGCCTCATAGGTGTAAGCTAGTTCCTAATAATTCAAGAGAAGCATCTTTATCCGAAGACTGAAGAATATGAAACATACAAACAATAGTTGAGGTCAATTGCAAAGACTCATCAAAGGGAAAGATAATTAAACACATGAGGGATCAAGGCATAGAAAATACACTAGAGAATAATAATGAAGAAGAATGAAAGGAAAATGGTGTCATACATAAACATGATATAGATTTTCTAGGCTGAATGGCCTACTCATGTACTGTAGTATTGTTCTAAACTGCTCATTAGGAATTTCATTTTCTTATGTTTCTAAATCAAAATATTATTCTATGCTTACACAGCAATCTTCAATGGTTTAAGCCCCTGGGACTGTCAATAAGCATGAAATTGTTCAAGTTATCACACACTGCTCAGATTCAGACACAGTAAATTTAGTATCATTCAGTTGTGTACTCTGGATGCAGAAATGATTGTCATTTGCAGAAAAGTGCGCAATGAATAATCAGCTGCCACAGCAATGATCAAGGTAACTAAAAACACAAATAAAATGAAGGCCATTACAAATGAATTTACTATATCATGAAATGTCCTTGCAACAGGAATGTCACTCTGCATGTTTCATTTTTTCCCCTCTACATCATATCCTGGCAATCTCTTTAGCCTTTTAGATAATTTATTTTTCCATTCAGGGTTGTCATTATTTTCCTGAATGTGACATCTCCTTAGTGGTTTGATTTTCCTTGCTGTCACCAGATAGTCATTACATATTTGCATAAATTAGAAACCCCTTCATTGACTGGAGATATGATAGATGCTAGGAAATGTTTAATAAAACTGGAGCATATGTGAATGCTAATTTCTTATTTAATGTTATTGCAATTTCCACTCAGTTTTTAAATTTAACGTGTCAATTGGTTATATCTGATGGTCAAAGTCTGCCAGTTTAGTTACTATAAAAGGCATTAGGTCCGTTGTTCACTCTGGTTCTATGGGTTTGCTGTATATATGCCAAGAAGGTAATGACAAACAAAATTGTTTCAAAACATTACTGCTTCTCTGAAGAAGATTCCGAACTTTATTAGATTATAATTAATAATGTGACACCAGACCTATGCCCAAAGAAATGCCTGTCAACCTCCTCATTGAGATAAAGAACTAATTATTCTGTGTAGTGTTCTCTGCTTCTCATGTCAATTTATTACTGTAACTTACTTTAAATATTGCATCCATTATCTTATTTTACAATAAATAGAATCTGAGATGTTTTCTCATTCTTTCATGGAATGGGTGCATCATTGACAATGTCAGCATTGTTGCCTATCCCTGATTGTCCTTGAACAGAGTGGCTTCCTAAACAATTGCAAATGGCATTTAGAATCAACTACATTGTGGTGGGTTTGGAGTCACATGTAGATCAGGAAAGAATGGTAGATTTCCTTCCCTAAAGGATATCAGTGAACCAGATGGATTTTTTAAATGATAATTGGCAAAGATTTCATGGTTGTCATTGCTGAACCTCATTTTCAATTCCATATTTTATGAATTGAATTCCGACTCCACCAGCTGTCATAGTAGGTTTTGAACCCCACAGCATTACTGGTATTACCAAGCAAGTGATATTATCTCTACAGCAGAGTCTGAGGAGCAATATCATATCAAAGTAAAACAACTTGCTTTGAAAAGTTTCAACTTATTCTGATGTAATTTAAAATGTCAACCTTCTGCCAGGGAATCATCTAGAGCAACAAATGCAGCCTGTTTTAGGGAACGGTTTATATTCTGCAGTGGTGTGTTCTAATGAAAGTATTATTTTGCCATGTGGTATATTGAGGAAAGGAAGAGTCAGAACAGGAGAACACCAGTGATAATGACAAAGTAATGGATATAATAATTAAACTTCTGAGCTGCCAAGACAGTTTGAAGGAGGTGTAGGGTTATGGACTCATATCCTTTTATGGCAGCTGGTGGAGTCTAAATTCAATTCATAAAATCTGGAATTGAAAATGAGTCTCATTAATGATGAGCCTGACGTCGCTGGTGGGCAAGTTGTTGGAGGGTATCCTGAGGGATAGGATTTATATGTATTTGGAAAGACAAGGACTGATTAGGGATGGTCAACATCACTTTGTGCGTGGGAAGTTGTGTCTCACTAACTTGATTGAGTTTTTTGAAGAAGTAACGAAGAAGATTGATGAGAGCAGAGCGGAGGACATGATCTATATGGACTTCAGTAAGGCATTCAACAAGGTATGTTGTGGTAGACTGGTTAGCAAGGTATGGTCACATGGGATACTGGGAGGACTAGCTATCTGGATACAGAACTGGCTCAAAGGTAGAAGACAGAGGGTGATGGTGGAGGGTTGCTTTTCAGTTTGGAGGCCTGTGACCATGTGTGCCACAAGGATCAGTGCTGGGTCCACTGCTTTTCATCATTTATGTAAATGATTTGGATGTGAACGTAGGAGGTATGGTTAGTAAGTTTACAGACGACACCAAAATTGGAGGTACATTGGACAGTGAAGAAGGTTACCTCAGAGGACAACAGGATCTTGATCAGAAAGGCCAATGGGCTGAGAAGTGGCATTTGGAGTTTAACTTAAATAAGTGTGAGGTGCTGCATTTTGGAAAGACAAATCAGGGCGGGAGTTACACCCTTAATGTTGAGGCACTGGGGAATGTTGCTGAATGAAGAGACCTTGGAGTGCAGGTTCATAGTACCTTGAAAATGGAGTCAGAGGTAGGTATGATAGTGAAGAAGGCATTTGGTATGCTTGTCTTTATTGGTCAGTGCATTGATATAGGAGTTGGGACGTCATGTTGCGGCTGTACAGGACATTGTTTAGGTTACTATTGGAATACTGCGTGCAATTATGGGCTCCCTGATATAGGAAGGATGTTGTCAAGCTTGAAAGGGTTCAGAAAAGATTTACAAGGATATTGCCAGCGTTGGAGGGTTTGAACTCTAGGGAGAGGCTGAATAGACTGGGACTATTTTCTTTGGAGGGTCAGAGGCTGAGGGATGACCTTGTAGAGGTTTATACAATCATGAGGAGCATGGATAGGATAAATAGACAAGGTCTTTTCCCTGTGTTGGGGAGATTCCAAAACTAGAGGACATAGGCTTAAGATAAGAGGGGGAAAATTTAAAAAGACGTAAGGGGCAATATTTTCATGCAGAGGGGGTGTGTGTAGGGAATGGTTGCCAGAGGAAGTGGTGGAGGTGCGTATAGTTACAACATTTAAAAAGCATCTGGATGGGTATGTGAATAGGAAGGGTTTAGAGGCAAATGGGCCAAATGATGGCAAAGGGACTAGATTTATTTAGGATATCTGGTCGGCATGGATGAGTTGGACTGAAGGGTCTGTTTCCATGCTGTATATCTCAATGACTCTATGAGAACAGAGGATGTGGCAGGAGGCCTTTCTTAAAGGTAATGTCAAATTTTCACAATAAAATGCTGAATTTTTGAGCCAGCCAATTATTTCCTTCTATTTTGATTGAAAAGGCCAGGGCTCATGCTTTGATGGATATACTTGCTCTGGAGGTAGTTCAGAGAAGGCTCACTAAACTGATGCTTGAGATGATAAAATAAAACAAAGAACTAGTGATGCTGGAAATCTGAAACAAAACCAGAAATTGCTGGAGAAATGCAGGAGGTCTGGCAGCATCTGTGGAGAGAAAGCAGAATTAATATTTTGGATCCAGTAACGCTTCTTCAGACTAGTTGGGCCTATTTTCATTGGAGTTTAAAAGAATGAGAGGTGATCTTATTGAAGCATAAGATTTTGAGGGAGCATGACAGAGTAGATGCAAAGGAAATGTTGCTTCTCATTGAGAATTCTCAAACCATGAGTTAATGACGTCTCTCATTTAAGATGCAGACATTGCTTCTCTCAAGAGCTGTTAGTCTTCTGAACTCTGTTCCACATCTCCAGTAGAGGATGGGTTGTTGGTATATTCAAGGCTAGTTAGATGTTAAACCAGCCAAGCACAGAGAAGAAGATGATGTTAAGGCTGCAATCACATCAACCATGGTTTTACTGAATGGAGAAACAGTTTTGATAGATTAAATAGCCTACTGCTACTCCTAAGTCTTCTGATCTTACATTCTTACAAGTCAAACTTCAGGGAAAAACAGGCAGACAGAGAGAGAAAGCAATCAATTTCTTTCCTCTTTCTAATTTTGACTTAATTTATAAAGTAATGTTTTATTTAAATAAACAAGGCCTCTTTTTAGAGAAATAGATCTGGAAAATGTATAAAATAAGACAAATGGAGGGTTAGAGAGAAAAAGTATTTACAGAGGGTCTTCAGGGAAAAGGGTCTGACACTGTATAGACAAGCTTTACCAGACACCTCTGTTATAGAATGTATAACATACATTATATATGTTTTAATTAACATTGTAATGTTCTATGTTAAGACAGAAGGTTTTAACTGATGTAAGATGGAACCATTGTGTACAAGGAGTAGCCGTATGTAAAGCATTCTCTTTTGCATTTTAGTATGTTAAGACTAGTCCCCGTGCAGAGTTTGCCAATTTTTTGCAGTTCCAGGCAAGATATCCCAAATTGTCAAGCTTCGAGGTGGGGATGGATGAGCTTCTTTATTCAACCACCACCTCCAGTTGGTGGCAGTAACTTGAGTTTAAAAAGGTTCCTTTCCCTTGTAGATGCCTGTCTTCCCGTCAGCTCCTCATTTTCTCTGTAACCATCGGAAATCAGAGAACAGTTTCCACCCTAACCTTAAGTTCACCTGGACAATTTATGATACCTCTCTTTCCTTCCTGGACCTCTCTGTCTCCATCTCTGGCAACCACCTGGAAACCGATATCCATTTCAAGCCCACCGACTCCCACAGCTACCGAGAATACACCTCCTCTCATCCACCTTCCTGCAAAAAGGTCATCCCCTATTCCCAATTCCTTCTCCTCCACCGCATCTGCTCCCAAGATGAGGCATTACACTCCCGGACATCCCAGACGTCCTCATTTTTCAAGGACCGCAACTTCCCTCTCTCAGTGGTCGAGGATGCCCTCAACCATGTCTCCCACATTTCCCGCAACTCATCCCTCACACCCCCTCCCTGCAATAAGAACCAAAACAGAATCCCCCTCATCCTCACGTACCACCCCACCAACCTCTGGATCCAACGCATCATCCTCCGAAACATCTGCCATCTGCAATCTGACCCCACTACCAACTTTCCCTCCCCACACTTATCTGCTTTCCGGAGGGACCACTCTCTCCGTGACTCCCTTGTCCGCTCCACACACCCCTGCAGCCCCACCACCCCCGACACTTTTCCCTGCAACCGCAGGAAGTGCTACACCTGCCCCTACACCTCCCCCCTCACCCTCATCCCAGGCACCAAAAAAAAGCCTTCCACATCAAACAGATGTTCACCTGCACATCTGCTAATGTGGTATACTGTATCCGCTGTTCCCTATGTGGCCTCCTCTACATCAAGGAAACCAAGCGGAGCCTTGGGGACCACTTTGTGGAACACCTACGCTTGGTTCGCAACAAACAACTGCACTTCCTAGTCGCGAACCATTTCAACTCCCCCTTCCACTCCTTGGACGACATGTCCATCCTGGGCCTCCTGCAATGCCACAACGATGCCACCCGAAGGTTGCAGGAACAGCATCTCATATTTCGCTTGGGAACCCTGCAGCCCATTGGTATCAATGTGGACTTCATAAGCTTCAAAATCTCCCCTCCCGCAACGGCATCCAAAACCAGCCCAGCTTGTCCCCGCCTCCCTAACCTGTCCTCCCACCTATCCACTCCTCCCACCTCAAGCCCCACCCCCATCTCCTACCTACTAGCCTCATCCCGTGTACTTGACCTGACCGTCCTTCATGGACCGACTTATCCCCTCCCTAACTCCCCGCCTACACTCACCTTTACTGGCTCCATCCCCGCCTCTTTGACCTGTCTGTCTCCTCTCCACCTATCTTCTCCTTTATCCATCTTCTATCTGCCTCTCCCTCTCTCCCTATTTATTTCAGAATCCCCTTCCCCTCCCCCATTTCTGATGAAGGGTCTAGACCCAAAATGTCAGCCTTCCTGCTCCTCTGATGCTGCTTGGCCTGCTGTGTTCATCCAGCTCTGCACCTTGTTATCTCAGAGAACAGTTTGTTTTGATTTGTCTCTCTCCTGTTGAAAGGTTGCAATGTGAAGTTCCCTTAGCCCCTTCATGTGTGATATTCCAGGTTTCCTCAGCAGACAATTACTGCATTTGCATCTGCAGTCAACCTTTGGCAATATAACCTTCTTTTAAAAAACATGTTGTAATTAAATGTTCATTGAGTATATACGTACTTCAAGATTCTCACATTATCAGAGTGAGTATTTGTGACACAGCTTGAGCAGTAACTGAAGGAATATTTAACTGTAGCCAAGAACACTTGGAACAGCAAATATCTGCCAGTATAGGTCATTGAAACGATGTACAGTGCCATGATGGATCTGCGAAAGAAGACGGCAGCTAGGGAAGGAATTTAGATCCACCAAGATCATGAAGACATCAACCATTTGGTTACAAAGCCTTTTCCAGATATTGCTCATCGACTCTCCTTTATAAGGAAGCATAACTCCCTCAATATGTAAGTGGGTAGGGAGAGTTGGTTAGGGATTTCAAGGATAGTTTTGAAGTGCATTCAGAGCTGATTTTAAGTCAATAAGTTCTTATGAACCTAACCAGTCACAATTATTTATCTTGACATAAGGTAAGCCAACTTTCATGACCAATGCTGTAGCTATTTTAATCAACTTGTTCATACATGCTATGGCAGATGGAACTTGAAGATAGATTATCTGACTCAGAAGTAGGAACAGTACCACATATCCACAAGACACCCTGATATCTATTCATGTATACTTGTAGTAAATGAATAACTATGTTGTAATTGAGAGTTATCAGGCAACAGAAGAATGCAGATGTGCATTAAAAGGAGGGATTTCCCATGTTGGAACAGTGTAAAACCCAAGTGGAATCTGCAGACAACCATAATTGTGCTGTTTAAGGGAATCTATAGACAAATGTTGGAAGTAAATAACCCACCCATCACTTTGACTGAGGAATGGTGGTTAACAAGTGAAAGCCTGACAAAGGTCCACAAAATTCACCTGAAGTATGCAGACCACACAAGATTGTTACATTGATCAGCATGTGGTGCTGATTTGATGCTAGCATTACCACTTCAGCTAACATCCTTTATTAAACATGCATGTGTTCAGCAGTAGGAAGGACCACCAATTCATCTACTCCACCATCCTCCTCGAACAATTTAAAGTGATTATCAAGCACATAGAAATTAGTTGCTGATTTGTTACAGTTGGCTGTGCTGCAACTCTAGAAATGTCTGGTGGTTCCTGGCGTTCATTAAGGTCCAGAGAATGGTGTCATATGCCAAAGGACTCTATCCTGACTTTAATGCTTTTGCACAAACCTCTTTACATGAGTACAATGGTATGAATTTCCCTCGGGATACAGCATGACTGGGAGAATGAGCAGAGATGACATTGCGCAGGAGAAGCTGGGTTTGATGGAGGGGAGAAGGGCTTTAAGTAGGAGGTCCTATTTTCCCCAGGGTATTGAGGCAGTATTCCTCCCAGCAAACATTAGGAAGTACATTTTCATTGCAGTAATGTCATCCTCATTGAAATCAGATACTTGCTGCAGCCAGAACTGCAATCTCATGGCAGAGTGAGGATAGCCTTGTGAGTGAATGCATAGTTTAGCGTGGCTATTCTCTGTTATACACCAGGCTGCAGCTTAAGATGTTTGCAATGCCGAATGTCTCTAGGTATTCAAAACATTTGAATATATTTCATTCTCAGTTCTCAAAGGGGAGTCAAATGGTGTACAGCATTTCATGCAGGACAATGTCCAATATCCTGGCAGCAGTCAAGCTACCTTCATTCTGCAGTTGACAACCGTGCCAATGCATTGAGTCACTACAACAAAGCAAAGGGTGATGAGGGCTGTTCTTTGAGAGCATGGCTCATGGCTCCGGTCCGCAACCCAGAGGGCTGTATGCCCACAACCAAAGTCATGCTGCTACAAGAAATGTCAGAGAGCAGGTCATGGCTGTGCTGAAACATTGCTTCCACTGCCACCACACTAAATAAACTTTGCAGCACCTGAAAGAGTGCATATTAAGACTTGCAGTGGTGTGCGGCATGCCACACAATCTTGACATTATGAGGACACAGCTTTTGCTATCAGATTTACAGTAGCCAGCTGACGAATAGCAGGGCAATAAAAAGCAGGAAGGGTAAGTGGAAGAGGAAGGAAGGAGACACTCAATACACCCAGGTTGTCCATGAACAACTCATTCAACTGCAATATCAGTGAATGAAACTCTCATTCGCCATTCATTGATAGTCCCCACACCTCGCCTTCCTTCTGTTACTGACCATCACAATCCCCTGGCCACAATCAAAAGTAAAAGCCAACACCGGATAAACATTCCAAGCCAAATCTAACATTCAACTCTTGCATAATGCACACAAACATCAACTGAAATCATTGTTTGGTTTGCCTTTGCTTGTCAATATCAAGTTGATGGCAACCAGTGTGAGTGAGTAACAATGGTTCTTCTTTATCACTGTTTTTTTTGTATCACTTCTTGCTTGTCCAACATTTCCTGACCAGATCTCACATTACTGGGTGTCTGAAAGGAGAAAAGCACAAAGGTGGGATTTGATAGCGTTGAGGGGAAGGGAACGTGGTGGTGATGGAGTAAAAGTTGCATGCTTACACAATCAAGAGCTATAAAATCAGAATGGATTGAAGCACGAAGTGTTTAATTAGCCTTAAGGAGTTTTGTACTACAGTGCCTGGGTAGAATTGTACTTGTTGCATTTGGTGGGTTAGCCCCACCTGTGTTCAGTTCACCATTATTCCTTGTGTCCATAGTGTGAAACTAAGCAGTTTAAATACCATTATGTGCATTATCCCAGGAATTGGCTGTTCAATCCACTGTCAGAGACATTGTAAAAACATACTAAAGGCACAAATACCTTGCTTGCATTGCAAAAGAGTTACTGGTTTCATTCCCCAAGAGTTATACAAATAAATACTGGGTAATGTGAGCCAAGACCTATAGAAGTAAGACCATTTAAAAGAATGACTAATGAGAGGAGAAATTTAGAGCAGACCTGAACTCTGAAATTTATAGCAGATCTACCTGCTATATTGCTTGAAATACAATATATACAAAAAAGAAAGTTTATAATGGACAGTTGAAGTTAGAAGGAAAAGAAGTTGTAATCATTACGCTCAAGCTTATTTTCAAATTTTAAGCAATAGACTTAATAAGTGTCGAAGGAACTAAAACCATGACGCCTGCAAAAGAAATTGAAATTGGTTTTACATTGTGCAATTGCAAGACTGAAGAAATGCCATTCTTTTTAAAAGACTAAATAGCATATAATTCCACCTAACAAAATAGGGAGCAGCATTATCCAGTGCTGCCATAAGTTTATACAATTCCTTTAGCCACTAGTTTCAGAATGTAGTCATAGATCGTAAAACGCGTGCTTTTTAAATGTAATCTTTATCCCCCTCCAATTTAGCATATTGTCATTCCTAAAACTGAAGATGGGTATCAACTGAAATCATTCCCTGATCTTACGTGAATATTATTATGATTAATACATTATTTCAATACATTTCTTCATTTATTTCATTTGAGAATTGCCAAAGAAAGCTAAAATGATAATTGATTCCTTTATTTAATGTATGCCATTTGTTTTCTTCAGCTTTCTGAATCAATTTATCTGAAGAATCATGATATGAATTCAGAGTTTTAGGAATTATAAATTGGATAAGGTCCACATGCGTAGGAATTCCCTGCTCATCTATATAATTGTAGTGTAATATTGTTGCATGGCCGCATAACAGTGTAGGAAGCAGAGAATCAAGAGAGGCTAGAACAAGTTTAAACTAGCTCTGAACCATTTAACATTTAAAAAGGATGCTATAATTCCTTACACTGAGCCTTTGAAGTAGGAAAGACAGAGGAATGTCATCATAGGGTAGAGTGTGTGCTCCAAAATTCTCTAACACATCACTGAAGGTCTTGATATAAGAGATTCTCAACCTATTGCTGAGCAGAAAGCACTCCAGCCAAATTCTGAAAAGACAATGAGAGCAGATAACAGGTCAAGAACCTGGAGAAGTTCAATAATCTCACACATGGTCAAGATGAATGAATGCTTCTGTAAATACCAAATTCCACCAGTTGTATTTCTAAACTCATACACTGCTCAATAAACCACACCCACTCCACCAGTAATCTTCATCAATCATGACTCATAACGCTCATAACTTCACCTCACCCTTACGTACTAAACTTAGCTGCTAGCCTTATAGGTAGACTCTCAGAGCTTGTACACACTGCTCACTGTTCAGGCATGTCAGTCACATCAGATAAACACGTTGCACCACAGTCACTGATACGATACCTTCCTCTTTCTTGTAGGACCAAGTAAAACACAGATGAAGGCAGCAGCAGCTCGCTGATGGCATATGCCTGTGACAATCTCCATGCACCCTCTCCAGTGCAGTCATGTCCCTCCAATAGTGTGGCGACCTGAACTGCACACAGTATTCCATCTGTGGCTGAATCAATATTGTATAAAGTTGGAACAAGACTTCCTTACTTCAATATTCTACACCCCAGCCATTGAAGGCAAGCATCCTGTATGCTGCCTTCACCACCCTGTCTACATGTGGTGACACCTTTAGGGAGATATCAACATGTGCACCAAAGTCTCTTTGTTCCTTAGTACTCCCTAAGAACTACCATTCATTGTGTACATCCTTCCCTTATTAGACCTCTCAGAATGCATCACCTCGCACTTATCAGATTAATTTCCATCTGCCATTGCTCTGCCCAATTTACCAGCTAATCAATATCAGACTGTAGCCTGAGACCATCGTCCTCACTATCAACAACACCACTAATGTTTGTGTCATCTGCAAAATTAGTAATTATACTTTCTACATTCACATACAAGGTGTTAATGTTCATAACAAACAGCAAGAGTTTCAGCACCGATGCTTGTGATACACTATTGGCCACAGGCTTCCAACTTACAAAAACATCCCTCCAGCATCGCCTTTGCCTCCTATTTGTAGACTAACTTTGGATCCAGTTTGTCAACTTGCCTTGGATCCTATGGGCTCTTATCTTCTGGACCTGTCTTCCATCTGGGACTTGTCAAAGACCTTACCGAAATCTATGTAAATCACATCAACTGCACTATCTTAATCAATATATTCAGTCACCTTTTTAAGAAACTTGATTAAATTTGTCAGATAGAATCTCCCTCCAGTGAACCCATGCTGACTATCCCTTTTCAGTCTCTGCCTTCGCAAATGTTGATTAATCCTGTCCCTCAGAATCTTTTCCAATAATTTTCCTACCAATAAAGTCAGCCTCATTGGCCTATCCCTGCTGCCCTGCTTCAATCACAGAACCACATTAGCTATACTCCAATCATTTAGCACTTCTGAAGTACTAAAAATCTCTGCCAACATCCCAGCAATCTCCTCTTTTGCCTCCTATAGCAGCAGGGGATATATCTCATCAGGCCCTGGGGATTTATGCACCTTTCTTCCAGCTAAAACATTGAATACCTCCACCTTATTAATCTTAACATGTTCTAGAACCTCACCATCCCAACTGAAATCCCCGACTACAATGTCTTTCATCTCTCTGAATACGTCACCCATGTCCTCTGGCTCCACACACAGGCTATCCCTTTCATCTCTAGTAGGTCCCACTCTTTCCCTGGTAATCCTTTTAATAAATTTATAGAATGCCCTTGGAGCTTCCCTTGATCCTGTCTGCCAAAGATATCACACCATCCCTCTTTCCCTCCTGATTTCTTTTTCAAGCAAACCTCTACACACTCTATACTTTTAAAGGGTTTCCCCTGTTTTTAAAGCAGTGTACCTGACTTATGCTTCCTTTTTCCTTACCAAACTCTTGGTATCCTTTGACATCAAGGGTTCCCTGGACTTGCTGCCCTTATCCTTCACTCTTAGAGGAACACACTGGCCCTGAATTTTCATTGTATTACCTTTAAAAGACTCTCACTTTCCAAATGTAGACTTAGCAGCAAGTAGCTGTTCCCAATCTGTGTTGATGGATCTTAAAAATGGAACATCTTTCCTTAAGAGCTCTCTTAATGGTGCTGCTTTGAAAATAATAGTTGATTGTGAAATGTGCATAAAAAACCAGGTTATCTCTGTAGGTCTTCTTTGTCTTGGAGGGTAGGCATATGTTGTGCATATTTGTCTTCGCGTTGTCCTGGATAAATCGCAAACATGGAACTAAATATATTGTTCTGATCTCCATTCACCTGGCACTTCTTGTAGTTGAAGTCACGTCCTTCAAGATGAGCAGTCATCATCAGTGACTGCAGATATCAGTCATGCTCTCCTTTGGTTTTGCCCATCACCTCAATATCACAAGAAATACACACACACCCAGGAATATTTTCTGCAATTCTGTCCAATGTGCTGCTGGAACAGGTCCTGACTGATAGATAAATCAAAAGGTAGTTTCTGGAAGTGATATTTTCCAAATGATGATCTGAAGATAGTGAAAATGCTTGAGATTCAGTTGCTGAGAGAACTGACCAATATCTGTGCTTGATGTCCAGCTGTAAGTTTAGGATTCAATTTCTGTAATGATGTAACGTTGTTTCACCTTCTCTTTCAAAAATGATTTCAACATGTAGGGGTCAATCATACTCAGAATGGCCCATTTTTCTTTAGTGTACACACAATAGAAATGCACTAGTCTGTGCAATGATGTATGCAACAGATAATGCCGTTACTTCCCATATCATCTGCTATGTTCTTAATCTTCTCTTGTAAAGTGTATACTATACTGTCTGGGAGGGCCAATAGATGGAGTTACTCCTTCTCTGAAGTACAATACAACATTTTCTTTAAAGTCTCCAAATGCATCAACTCTGTCAGTGTATTTTTGTTTTTAAGTTCTGGATCAAATCAATGCAAATATTCTTATCTTTTGTTCTGCATTCAGTATTTTGCTGAATTTGTGAATGCTGTCAATTTTGAGTTCTGTACAGAAAAGCTATTGCTTGTCCATTTATGTGAACCAGGTACATTAATAGTGGTTTCCACGTAGAATTGCCATGGCTGCATTTCATTATCAAAATATCAAAGCAAGGGATGGGTGACACATTGTATGCAGTCCATGTTGTTGTTGCATGTTGTATCATTGACTTCCACTGATCATGCCTTTCAGAATTCTGATTGATAGGATACTAGCCACAGTGTCAAACTTGCCTTTGAGATAGTATTCATTAATTTTCTTCAGGCGTTATAGTAACAGAAGCTTCTGTTTCACTTCATCCACACAATGTGTCACATTCATAATGTGGGAAGCATGTTTCCCTTTGAGTTGAAGGCTTTTCCATTCTGAATCTTCACCTTGGTCTGTTTTGTTGCAAACCTCATGTACGTGCACTATTGCAGGTTTCTGGCATATTTCCTCTGCTGTGTACGCACTTTTAATTTCCATGTTAAAATTCTCCGGTTGTTTCCCTAGTTTCTAGTTCATGCTTAAACCTAACAGCTCCCCTTTCACTAGCCCATTCTTCCTCCCTGCTTTCTGTATTCTGGATCTTTAATTGAATTTCCATTCCACATTTTGTGTGTTTGTACACACATTCTTCTGCTGTCTCACCATCTGAGATCAAGTAGTCTCCAGCCTGGCTAGTATTTTTGTGCTGTGACAGCTTCATCCCTCTCCAACTTGGACACTTTGAAGGAGCTGATGACTTAACCACTAAGGGGCCAGAGAGGTTGGGATGATTCATGTGTAGCTTCACATGTGACTGGGATCGTCCTGAACATCCAACACAGTTTGACAACAAAAATACAGTCTGTCCGTAACAATCATATATTTGCCCCACAGACACCGAGCTACATTCTCTCCCCAAACATCAATGCAGACACAAAGATGCAATAAGAAATTGCTCAGCATCAGTCAGCCTAGAATATTCCGTTATCGCTTCGTAGATGCGTAAAGTTAATTGAGCACTTAGCCACCATCTGGAGCTAACGTTGACCATCCATTATCATTGGCCTACTGCTTCAGATCTGACTCCAGCAGCATGGAGAGGAAGCTATTGGCTCATGAATACAGCCCTGCCTGAGATGACCCAATGGGTACAGGAATTGTAGCAACAAACCAGCTGGTGTCAGAATCCTTCTCCAATGGATCTGGTGAGGCAGACATAGGATTCATTGTCTCATTAATCACTGACTCAATTCTGCAGTCCTTCTGGAGACTGGACAGAGAGGTGGGGGCAGGAGCATCGAGAAATTGTGTAATCTTTAATGGATTTATATAATTTAAACTGAAATCCCGATATTAATTGTTCATTTGAGTTTTTAATTAACAAGGCAACAGGTGACTGTTGAATTTAGTAACCCAGCAAGCTTTGCTTAGGTCATAAATGTCATAAATAATAACTACTAAAATTAAATCCATCATAAAAGGAACAGTAACAAGAGGACATAGATTTGAAGTGTGTACAAACAAAGGTGATGTGAGGAAAAAACATTTTCACTCGGTGAGTAGTCAGGGTATGGAATGCACTACCTGTAATATGGTGAGGCATTGGATGGTTATTTACATAGAAATCATGTACAAGCAAAAAACAGGAGATTGGAACTAGGTAATGAAGCTTATCTGAAGGGCACAATGAGCTGAATGGCTTGCAGCTGAACCGTAATAATTCTGTGATTCTATGTTACAAGCAGTGCTGTGTTTGTAGATCATTATGACTCTTGCTTTCTGGTTGGGCTTAGGGCACAGGTCAACACTTGGTTTCTCTGTCTCTTTCCAATGTCTTGAGAACCATCCATTCCCAAGTGGAAACAGGATAACTTCAAGCTTTCTCATGTATGCCTTGATCATTGAAAACTGCTGCTTATTAACTCTCTCCGAGTGGTAATCCATAGCGTGATCAATTGTATCATTACATTTTGATTAGTTTAGGCCAGTGGGGGCTTAATTGGTTTAAGGGACACATGATCAATCTTTAAGTGGCTCTTGAGGGTGATGGGCATTGACTGATGTCACCTCCTACTATTTCCTGACTGGTTCATATTTTCTTATCAATCCATTCAGAGGTATTATGATACACGTCTGGAACAGGGGGGGAACTGAACCCAGATCTCCTGGCTGAAGGGTAGGGATGCTACTACTGCACCATAACAGCCTTCCTGACTGGTTCATTAAGTTGTTAATGAGCCGTGGATTCATCCTCTTCATTTTTTTTGTTATTGTCTCTTCACTAAGATGAGAGAAAGGTTTGAAATGCTCTTCGCCTGTTTACTAAAAGAAGAAGGCAAGCATTTGCAGACAGGACTCAAAGATTTCGATAGCCTAGAACTCAAGTCTCAACGTTGCTTAATTGACGAAGTTCCCATTACTGGTTTTAACACTGTTTTTATCGCCCTGAGAGGCATTTGTTCTAACTGGTTTTGTTTGTTTTGGTGTGTTTGAATACTTACAAATAATCTGTTACCCTTTGCACCTATTTAAGCAAAATGGGACTAGTTCAGTTTAGGAAACCTAGTTGGTGTGGACAAGTTGGGCCGAAGTGCTGTAAGACTCTATGAGTCTAAGTCTTTGGCCACAGAAATAAGATCATGCAAATTTTTGCAAGGCACCCAGGTAGCTAGTGCAACATAGTTATGCCACAATACTCAATCATGGCCACAATAAGAGACCCCTTCATCAAAATAACAAAGGTTTCTGGGAGACAGGATGTTTCCCTATCCAAACCTTTTCATAACCTCTTCCAGCTTGAACACCACAGGTAAAATCAATACCATACTTTTGTCTAGATGCCTATTGAGAGTCTTGTCTGACTGGTTGGAGTTTTCCAACCAGTTTCCAGCTGAGAAAGTCTGAGAATAACCCTGAGACATTTCCTACAAAAAGACTCTATCATCATAACCCTCACCAGATGAGGAAAACCGCGAGGAAAGCAAAAATGCAGGATTGGAGGTTTTGAGCTACAGGGAGAGGCTGTAAACTTGGAGGCTGAATAAGCTAGGTCTTTTTTTCCCTGGAGTATCAGAGGCTGAGGGATAACTTTATTGAATTTTATAAAAGCATAAGGGACATAGAGAGGGTGAAGAGCCAAGGTCTTTTTCCTAGGCTAGGGGAGTCCCAAACTAGAGGACATAGGTTTAGGGTGAAAGGGGAAGGATTTAAAAGGGACCTGAGGAGTAATTTTTTTCCACACAGAGGGTGGTTCATGCCTGGAATGAGTTGCCAGAGGAAGTGATGGAGGCATCTAGATGGGTACATGAATAGGAAGGGTTTAGACAAATATGGACAAATGCTGACAAATGAAACTAGGTCAATTTAGGATATCCAGTTGGCATGGACAAACTTGACCAAAGGGTCTGTTTTGGTACTGTACAATTCCATGATTCCTCAGACCCTGCAATGAGAGAGTCCTTACCCTGACTCGCCATGTAGAACCCCTAGACTGATATAGGAGGCGGGTCTTGACTCGACCTCCTGACTAAAGTCGATACAGTGTGGAGCTGGAGGAATACAGCAGGTCAGGTAGCATCAGAGGAACAGGAAAGTTGACGTTTCTGGTCGGAACCCTTTATCAGGACTGGTCATTCTGACTAAAGGGTGTCTTCCTTAACTTGACTGGACTACTGCCCTCCACTCTGTGACATGGCCTTTTGGTTTAAACACAAACAATGTGTTTGCCATGTAAGTTACTGGCACATAGTGCAGATACAAGATTGTCATAGCAAGTTGCTGTATGGCAATAAGTCCATCTCCTTGGCTGATCATTGCTTACAACCGTGACAAGCAGCCTGGCTTTGTGTTTGCTCTACAGGGCAAAGCAAGACAGTAGTATTGTATGTCCAATAGATCTAGCTGAGGGGGCAAAGCACAAAAAGCAAGGCAAGGTAAGGCATGATAGGGATGCTGTGAGCCTACAGGTAGACTCAAAGTAAGTGTACACCAAGCAAACAAATAAAAAGCCCCAAATAGCATCCCAGTCCAATTTGTGAGCAGGTGCCCCTCCTTGCACCTAAGGTATCCTAACAGCAGCATTGCAATAGGAGGTGCTGGTGTGCTCCAAAGTGCGGCATTAAGTATAAAATTATCCTGTAAATGAATTGAAAGTGTGGGTGGAGAGAGACAGGTAGCTGGTGGATGCCAGAGTCCATGTTTGTGGGTTACGTGTGGTCAGTGCTCACGGAGAATGCCCTGAGATGTTGGTGCCGGGTGTCCATGGTGAAAGCCTGGAGGACTAAGTAACAAGCTAAACTTACCAGTGACCCAGTCTGACTTTTGTTTTGGGAATTCTCTGTGTCTAATTTCTATGTGGCTGATGGTAGAAGAAGAGAGTGAGTATTAATAATGCAAAATAAGGTAATAAAGAGAGTGATAATAACAGATCATCTCCATGAATAGGCCTCTCACCGCTCACTGGTGAGAATTTTGACTCAGCATCCAGTTCTTAGTTTAAAAATGCAAATTGTCAGTTATGACATCAAGAAAGGCCACGCTCAACATCTTGTGATTCTCCCAAATTTCTCACTATTACCCATCATTTAGATCCTAGAAAGACTTCACTGTCAGTGATAATACACACCCTTAAAACTTACTGAAAAACGACGAACAACATTGGAATTCAAAGTTTATGTATCGGGCAGTATTACATCAGTTTCCATAAAATTTTATACTCCTTACATGCTTGCTGCTTGCATCTCAATTTTTGAAATCACTGGAAAAAAATCTAGTACTGAAGTTAATTGCAGACAAAATGGAATACTGCAGTCTTTCCCTAAATTGATAGTTCTTTGATCATCTGAAAAGAATGATTTTGTACATGGAAAATGATTTGATATTTTTACAGCATGTTTTCAAAGATGTTGAAGGGTTCTCATGGAAACAACAGTAAATTGTGGGTTGCATCAACCATGTTGAGTGACACCATTATTTGTGATATGATATAATCCTGGTTTCAAAAAATTAAAAGAAAATTGAAGAGATCATGGTGGTCTTGTTGAAGCCATCGTCCCTGTTTGTGAATGTTTATATATGGTGTTTGTGAATATGGTCACAAAATCTCAAATTATTGTTGTTAGTTCACCAAAATGATATTATGTAGAAAAGCAAATATCAGAACACTGAAATTGAACAGCTTCTAGGCTAGTGTAGGAGGACTAAATTTCATTAATTTCTCTACACACTGACACAAGAGTGAAGGCAACATCTAGGACATGCAAGCATTTCAAATATCTGTTTCATTATTGCTCACAAACTATAACTACATTACCATAAATCAGCAATTTACTAATCACATATGCCACACGATTAATTCTTTGTATGATTTTCCCTAATTCAGTATTGATCATGTACAAATTCATGGGAGGAGTTAACTTCTGATGTAACAAGCATGGGGCTGGATGAACACAGCAGGTCAAGCAGCATCATAGGAGCAGGAAAACTTGACGTTTCGGGCCTAAACCTTTCATCAGAAATGGGGGAGGGGAAGAGGGTTCTGAAATAAGTAGGGAGAGAGGGGGAGGTGGATAGAGGATGGATAGAGGAGAGGATAGGTGGAGAGGAGGCAGACAAGTCGAAGAGGCGGGGATGGAGCCAGTAAAGGTGAGTGTAGGTAGGGGGGTAGGGAGGAGATAGGTCAGTCCAGGGAGGACGGACAGGTCAAGGGGGCCGGATGATGTTCGTAGATAGGAGATGGGGGTGTGGCTTGAG